>JAHHUM010000650.1:0-434955 GCA_036173005.1 Crenichthys baileyi
CGTCCGTTCTCAAACATTACGCCCAGCAGAATTAAACTTTTTTCAGTCCAGTTGTGTCATCCGTATGCAGGAAGAAACTCAATGTTATGATTCCTCTGTATAGCTCAGGATAACAAGTTTTTGTTAATTTTGAATAAAAAAGCAAAGGTTTTACAGATCACAAACTGTGTTTTTAATGAATAATTAGTCAGAGTGGGATAACCCAGTCAAGGTATGACAAGTACAGTACATATGAGGTTTTCATACCTAGCTTGACAGACTATAATAAAGAGACCTTTGACTCACTGAAAATGTTCTTTGTGACCCTTTAAGATTTGCATTTGAGTAGCCCAGATCTAGACTGTGGAATTCCAATAAAAATGCGCTAATACCTAATCCGCATCAGCAGGTAGCAATAATGTCCACATTAACTATATTAGAATTGAAAAGAAGATCCCATGGCTAAAGCATTGCTAAGATTCTTCCAAAGCAATCGTCACTCATGCATTTAAGCCTAAAAAATTACTTAATTTTTTTTCATTAAAATAAAACAAAATATTTATTTTTGAAATGCGGTTGGAAACACAGATGGGTAATAAAGCCCCAGAGAGCGCCCTCGGTTCCTGGACGAGGTGCTGGAAATGTGCTGATTAGCTGCTTGTTACTGTTAGCCTGTCAGTGTGATGTGACTCATTTACCAAAGGCACTGCACTCCCTCAGACCTACAGCCGAATGGGAGACCTGAACATAGCACAGCATACCATTAGTCTGCAACACACAAAGAGAACATACAGTATTATGAGCTAAAATATGAACCAGAAAATGTCAACAAACTTGTAAACTTCTCAGAAAACCGAGATAGTAGGGCCAAAAAAAAAAAACAATCCAACAGGACAGGCAAAAATGCTGTGCTGTTGTTGTCCGCAACCCAGAATGGCTTTAGGAGATCTTCACAAGGTGGAACGGATTGTGGACAAGAGGAATTTATCAACCAGTTCAACATCTTGAGATGACACTCGCACAAATGACCTAAGGTCCAATAAAGTCACGGACGATCACCCATTTGTTACCAACAGCTCAAAATTGGCAGCAAAGAGAAGAGACTACACAAAGCTTTACCGAAGGTGTTTTGAAGTACTATGTGCAAAACCTCATAATCCTACTGAGATAATTGACTAATGGAATTTAGTCAGAAAATCCCAGAGGAAAAATATTAATGACTGTCAACAAAACCAAACCACATAGGTTGGGTCGATCAAGCACAACCAACAAACTATTACTGATCACCTTATACTGAAAATGTGAAATTTAAAGTCATATCTGAAAATTTTTTTTTTTTTTTTTACAGATATTGTGATTTTTTTAAACTGGGTTGCTGTGTAACAGTAATCTATAATAGTCTCTGGGTATCTGTAAGTTTTACCAAAGTGTTTTTTATATTAATGCATGGTTTCCTTTCAGGTTTGTTTTATTTAGATTGTTTATTCTTATCTGGTGAGGCCTGAAAAGCATGTTGATGTTAAAAGGCCAAAACCGAGTGCTCATTTCACTTTATCATCAACAGTTAGGGTGGCTTCGGTGTAAAACAAAAATCATAAGTAGTGAGTGTAATCTTTGTCTGCCTGTTTGTTGTAAGCAAATTTAGGAAAGAGGAGTTGCTCATTACTAGTTGTTCTTAGGCTCTTGCATCATTTGAAAGTAGATTTGGACCTGAATGTTTTCTTTTTTGTTATATTGAACTTAAAAATGATTACCTTTGTTCTTAACCTGTTAACATTCGCCCCAAAATGTCTAAAAACCATCTGCTCAAATTTTTACCAGTGTGAGCACATGCAAAAGGCTGGTTTCTCTGTAAAGGTAACACTACATTTGGAAATAAATTGTGACATTCTGATGTCACAAAATGCATTAAGTCACTTTTTTGCCATCTGGGGGCCCGTCTACAGGCCCCTGAGGAATAAGAGGTTAAATCCCCTTTTTAAATGGACTGTTTCTTAGGACCTTGATGTTAAGTCTGCAGGCAACAAATCACAGAAATATATTTGGGTTGAATTTAGACTATCCAGCTGTGCAAATGTAAGAACCGGTGGTGAAAGCTATATAAATGAATTTTGAGACCTTTTAAAAAAGAAAGCCTCTGAGGGGTACGTGATTCAGTTTAGCAGTGAAGTTTTGCTAATTTCATCTCACACGTTCAGACAACATTTCTCAATAACCCATCTGTTCAAATCGGCAGGGTTTATTAAGACAGAAATATAATCGGTTTTGCTGTGGTATGGTGTGAAAACAGTAGCGTCAATACTGTCGGCTCTGAGGAGAGAGTTATCGGTTTTTCATTGTGAAGTTCATTGTTCTGCCTCTTCTGGGCTCTCCAGAGGGCAGGCCTTGTGGGGAACCAATGCAGAAGGTGAAAATGGGATTGGTTCACCGTTAATTATGGATCACAAACAGCCATGAAACCACAGAGAAAACTTCTTATTAATAGAATCACCGCTTTATGTTATTTGCTTTTCCTTGTGCTTTTTTTATTACTAACAGTAATTTTTGGATATGAGATCAAACAATCAGACACTTTGAAATTCTAATACGGATGCATAAAGAGAGAGTGCACAACAGATCTCTGTGTTTTTCTAACAGGGTTGTTCCTCAGATGACTTGTGTGAGAGAGGCTGCATTAAAAAAATCCACAAAAGCTGATTTATAAATATTAAATTTTAAAACCTACATTTTTCATTCCTCTTTTACGTAGCAATTCAGTTCAATCTCTTAAGTAAGACTCAATATATCGTACAGGATGTTTTGGCCCTGGCAGCAAAGGAGACTTTTATTATTTTAAGTGTGCATTGATTTGGTGTATCTACTTGAGCTCCAGGACTCCACCTAAAACAATCATTGTCTGTCTGTTGTTAGAGTTACATTATTTTAATGCAAATTTCAAACTAAAAGCGGAGGTACATTTTAGCTGTGCTAATGTACTTTAAACTCCTTAAAGTTTAAGTTGAAGTAGTGCATCTATTGAGTTCAACCACATATAAAATGTCTTTTTCTTCTAAAAAAAAAAAGTTTTTCTTTACAAAAACCTGTGTTACCTGTTTGAGCTGAAAATGTAAATTTACCCGCAGAACAAGTAAATAACCAATCATTAATAGAATAAATGTGTTTATTTGGACATTTTAGTAAATTGTTTTATTGTGCTACTCTATTGCACATATCTTCGAATCTGAGTATGTTTATATTTTTAATAACTGTACAGTATTTAGACCACAATAATTTATTAGTATGGTGTAGGGCCTTCTTCTGCGGCCAATACAGCGTCAATTCGTCTTGGGAATGACATATACAAGTCCTGCACAGTGGTCAGAGGGATTTTAAGCCATTCTTCTTGCAGGATAGTGGCCAGGTCACTACGTGACACTGGTGAAGGAAAACGTTTCCTGACTCACTCCTCCAAAACACCCCAAAGTGGCTCAATAATATTTAGATCTGGTGACTGTGCAGGCCATGGAAGATGTTCAACTTCACTTTCATGTTCATCAAACCAATCTTTCACCAGTCTTGCTGTGTGTATTGGTGCATTGTCATCCTGATACACGGCACCGCCTCAGGATACAATGTTTGAACCATTGGATGCACATGGTCCTCAAGAATGGTTTCGGTAGTCCTTGGCAGTGACGCGCCCATCTAGCACAAATATTGGGCCAAGGGAATGCCATGATATGGCAGCCCAAACCATCACTGATCCACCCCCATGCTTCACTCTGGGCATGCAACAGTCTGGGTGGTACGCTTCTTTGGGGCTTCTCCACACCGTAACTCTCCCGGATGTGGGGAAAACAGTAAAGGTGGACTCATCAGAGAACAATACATGTTTCACATTGTCCACAGCCCAAGATTTGCGCTCTTTGCACCATTGAAACCGACATTTGGTATTGGCATGATTGACCAAAGGTTTGGCTATAGCAGCCCGGCCGTGTATATTGACCCTGTGGAGCTCCCGACAGACAGTTCTGGTGGAAACAGGAGAGTTGAGGTGCACATTTAATTCTGCCGTGATTTGGGCAGCCGTGGTTTTATGTTTTTTGTATACAAACCGGGTTAGCACCCGAACATCCCTTTCAGACAGCTTCCTCTTGCGTCCACAGTTAATCCTGTTGGATGTGGTTCGTCCTTCTTGGTGGTATGCTGACATTACCCTGGATACCGTGGCTCTTGATACATCACAAAGACTTGCTGTCTTGGTCACAGATGCGCCAGCAAGACGTGCACCAACAATTTGTCCTCTTTTGAACTCTGGTATGTCACCCGTAATGTTGCGTGCACTTCAATGTTTTGAGCAAAACTGTGCTCTTACCCTGCTAATTGTACCTTCACACTCTGCTCTTACTGGTGCAATGTGCAATCAATGAAGACTAGCTACCAGGCTGGTCCAATTTAGCCATGAAACCTCCCACACTAAAATAACAGGTGTTTCAGTTTCATTGTCCAACCCCTGTAAGTATTATTTCAGTACTTGAATCTTTGACATGAAATTTATTAAGAGTGAACAAGGCAATCTGCTAATACACTGATGACATAGAAACTTCTATGATTCCTCATCCATGGTTCATTAAGCATATAGAAATTCTTGGGGATTGTTTTCGCGTGAGTCCTCAGACCAACTATAAAAACCTTCATACTTGCCCTTAGTAAAAATGAATACAACTTTTTTGATTCAGATTCTCTTGTGTATTAAGTTCATTTTAGTGAATAAAGTAATAAGATGTCCATTTGTCAAACTTTTGGCCACTTGCATCTTCAGAGCACTTAATAGGGATTGAATATGAACCAGGGGACAATAAATATCTAATTTATTTTATTTTATATTTTAGAAAAACAATGTGATTACATGCAATATTTGTTTGAAGTTTCTTCTTGGTGCCAATATCACAGTATTTTCCTGGTTTCTGTTAACCATTGCAGTGCTCATGGCAGTTACATGGACTTTAAACATAAATATGCAGTCGGTCTGTATGACCACTCGGCTTCATGCACAGCCAAAACATGCTTCTTATCAAACGCCAGCAATTGCTAATACAGTAATGTGCCTGCAAGATACCTTCTGCTGGATGCTTCGACAACAACATATAACACATTGCTTCACTTGTGATTCCTTCTTATATACCCTCAAGGGTCTATTCAACACTGGCAAAACTTTAAATATCTATAGCTGGTTTGACTGTGTTTAACCTGGTGCTTACGTGGTTTTATTAAAGTATGAGCTTTTAGGCCCTAAGATGAAAAAAAGACAAATGCATAAAACACTGGCTAAATAATTGTATGCCTTAAGATAAAGCTAAAATGGTAAACTGCCTGCATTTGTATAGTGCTTTATCAAGTCCCCAAAGACCCCAAAGCGCTTTACACTACAATCAGTCATCCACCCATTCATACACAAATTCTCCCACTGACAGTGGTAGGGTACATTGTAGCCACATCTGCCCTGGGGCAGCCTCACAGAAGTGAGGCTGCCATACAATCGGCACTACCAAGCCCTCTGACCACCATCAACAGGCAAAGCGGGTGAAGTGTCTTGCCTGAGGAAGTGTCTAAAACATAAAACACGAGTTTGTTTCATAGTGCAGGTTCTAGGTTGCTATATGGAGGTGATCAGGCCTCTGAAGCCAAAAGAACCCAATTAGTCATGGTCCAGCATCTTTTTGTTTTGTTTGTTAACTAGAATAGAATAGAATAGAATAGAATAGAATAGAATAGAATAGAATAGAATAGAATAGAATAGAATACTTTATTGTGATTGTCATTTCTACGGTGTGGGTATAGAAGTGCATCTTCTGCAGAGTAAAACATAAAAATCAGATACAAACCAAAAAAAACGATATAAAATGCAGATACATAATTTCCAGTTAAACCAGAATCTATCTACAATGAAAGAAAAGGGCATACACACATTCTGACAATTGTTATTGTTTGCACATTCCTTGCTAAAATCATAGAACGGTTATGTGTAATAGTTATTCAGTGCAACAGCTGCCTTTGGGTAAAAATGTGTTTTTAAACCTGTTTGTTCTTGTTTTTATTGTCCTGGATTCTTCCTGAAGGCAGAAGCTGAACAGACCATGTGCTGGGTGTGTTGGATCTTTTATATGTGTGTTTTCCCTTCCTCAGACAAAATGGATGATAGAGTTCATCCAGGGTAGGGAGGGAGCAGCAAATAATTTTCTGGGCAGTGGTGACATCCCTCTGGAGTGCCTTTTTCAGCTGGTGTTCCAAACCCACACACAATATGTGGGAACGCTCTCCTTCTGTTTGGGAAGACTTTTCCTGAAGGCTTCAATGCTCTGCAGCTCACCAGCTTCATCTTATGAAGACTGAAGCTCACTCTGTACTGCCTGACCTCTGCAGCGCTCAGACGCTATTACAGCGGCCCTTACATCAATTTCCCTAAATTAGATGTTTTCTCTTCTCTTCCATGAACCAATTAACATACTGTGCCGTTTATTTCCCCTCCACTCATTAAGGAGTTCTGCTCAGAGATGCTCCACTCTGAATTACAGGAGGGGAAGAAGTCACCACATAATGAAGGGAGCTTGATTAAAATTTAAGTTTTGAGGCTGTTCTGTTTGTTTTGGATGTGTCTGTGCTGCACTGTAACTGACAAGTTGGCTCGTGGAGCTAATTATGCTGCAGTAAATGCTTTCCTGAGGTCTTTCGCAGATTCATTTCAATAGCTAAATGATGAGTAAAGTTAATTTTACTGAAAGGATTGTCAGAATTATGGAGCTTTTGAGCTTGAAGGCTTTTATTAAGACAACCAGTAGTATTTTGAATCTCTATGAAAACTTTTAAAATAAATCATACGATGCATTTAGTTTGAGGAGCTGTTATTAAAAACCCTGTCCTCCACTGTTCTGCAGAGGTGACGTTATGCTCGGATTACTCAGTCCTTGGCTCAGCTAACCCCAATCTGCAGTTGAAGAGATTAGCCTGTCTGGACCACTGAATGCCAAATTACTTGTGTACATGTGAGTTTTGAGTTTTTGTGTTTTGTAGTGCTGTATGTATGTTTGTGTGTTTGGTTATGTGGCCGGCAGTAGTGGAGGTGGCAGATTTACAGAAAAGGTTTAAATGTGACCAACCATAGCTGGGTTTCTGCTGATGACCACTGTGGCAACAAATCAAAAGGCTTCAAAAGCTCTTGGTCAATAGTAAAGCTGCAGTCACACTGTTTTTTATATTGCCTTGGGTCTAAATGTGAGAAATTAGGGACATTTTGTGAAACATCAAGGCCTGTGATGTTTTTGAAGTATATGTGTCACTTTTGATGCACTCCCGTCGTAAAAGCTTTGTGCATACTGAGATCAATAATGTGGAGTTTCACAGGGTTCTGCTGCTTCATGACCGGGTACATTTCCATGCAATCCAGAAGCAGACAGATGCTTCCAGTTTTTAAAAGTAAGATTGGTCTCATGGTCTTACTTTTCTGACTACTAATAAATGACTCATAGATCAGTAACAGTTTGAAGTGGTACCAATTGATACCAGTTTCTATGGTACCATGTCTTCTATGGTCATTAAAACAAAAGGGTGATAGTGTGACGGGTGCATGATGATAATTGAGGTCAGTGAGCTTGGCTAAAGCTCCCCAATGAAATGTCTTGAAAACACTAAACAAAATTTAAAAATTCAACTCTAAACTTTAGCGTCTGCCTTTGTAGCAATGCTGAGATTATTGGAATGTGACAACATTTTTAAAACTTTGTCAACAGGCGTGCAGCTGCATTCTGTACCAGCTGCAAATAGGACAATGAAGACTGGCTCACCCCAACAATAAAAGGCACAAAAGTTGTCAAGGCATAGGAAAAGTAAAGCATGTAAAAAACCGTGAAATTGATAGTCATTACAACAAAACATACATTTGGTGCTGCTTGGGGTTCTGAAGTAATAAAAAGAGCATTTAACTACTGTATATATACAGTATATAAAAAGTATATATATAGTATATTATATATATATATATATATATATATATATATATATTATATATTTTATATATATATAAATCAGCATTTTCAAGAACTGTAACTAATATACAGAAGGACCACCTGTGTGAACCACTGGAGAGTATTTAAAATTTAATGAATTAAAAATTTTGAAAAAAGAGATTCCAGTTGGGTTTAATGGTTTCATGAGATTTTGTTTATAACTGCTAAAGAAATCTCCTGAACTAATAAGAATTAGGGAACCTGTGTGACATAGAGTCACGCTGTGTCCTTATAAGTAGTTATTTTTTTGGACTGTTGGCATTCTGTGATACAGCTCCTGGAAGCAAAGACACCAAGAGCCTGAGGAGGAATCTTTTTGACATAACTGAAAGAAACAACACCAATTTCCAGCTGGTGCACTGTCTGTAACCGTGGGAGCCACCATCAGCAGCTTTGGGTTCCCACAGCGCTATGCAGTGTGTGCTCTAGTTGCATCCATTTGTTGCATTTCTTGGCCTATGTGCTCTAAATCAAGTCTTTCCTGCCTGATCTTCATCGCCACTGACTTTTGAGCCATTTCTAGTTTCACAGCCAGTTCTGAGCTTTCAAAAACATACACTAGCAACTCTTGCCTTTAGGTGTGTGTGTGCTTGTGTGTGTGGTTGTAGGTAGACGCACAGTCATCCGTCCTGTGTCTCTTTGTTGTACTGTGATGGACTAGTGACCTGTCCAGATTGAATAGCTTTTCCTCTTATTACTAATAATTTGTAATTACAGTGCCTCGCAGAAGTATCCCTCTTGATTTTTACACATTTTGTAGTGTTACTATCATGATGTGCATTTGTATTCTGATCCCTTTACTCTGATATCCCTAAAAATGTATTCAGCCCCCATAAGTCAGTGCTGTGCAGAAAGACATTTGCTGCAATTACAGCTGCATGTTTATTTTAGAAATGTCTCTACCAGCTTTGCATAGTCAGATTGGACAGAGAGAATCTGTGAATATCCATTTTCAAGACTAGCCATAGACTCTCAGTTGGATTTAGGTCTGGACTTCAACAGGGCCACTTTGAAACATCATTTTTGGATCTGAACTATCCCGTCGTAGCTCTGGCTGTTTGTTTAAGGTCCTTGTCTTGCTGGAAAGCAATCCTCCACGCCAGTCTCAAATCTTTTGCTGCAACATTGCCTTTTTTCAGCATTTCAGAACATTTATATTGCTGTTTCTATCCTAGCATCAACTCTGACCAGCCTTTCTTCTTTCAGCTATAGAAAAGCATCCCCATAGCATGATGCTGCCACTATTGTGTTTCACTTTAGGGACGGTGTGTTCTGGGTGATTACGGCTTTATCACTCCAGGATAGTCTGAGATGCTTGGTTTTATTGGGTGGGGAATACTGAAAATTTACCACCTTTATTTGATTTGGTTTGGTTTGGTTCACTTCACGATGCATTTTAGAAGCCATATAATGTCATGCAGTTGCAGGAGCTGCTTGTCTGGGGCCTTATCTCAAGAAGAACATGCAAGCCAGTGAGCTTTCCAGCATGTCACCCTGTACCAAAGACAAATGCAGCAGTAAGGAAAAAGACAGCAGTGAGGGACATACAATGTGGTTCCCTGGTTGCACAGAGCTGGGTAGTGCAAAGACTTCAAGTTTTCGAATCAAATATATGTCTGAATTGTGTGTCACTTGCTGTGTTCGGTAATGTTTATTAACTGGGTGATTTCTGAACGCAGCTGGTTGCACAGGATTTTATCCAAGAGTATCAGAATAAAGGGAGTTGAACACATGCATGCCACACTGTTCAGATTTTGCAGCTGTAACAGATTTGTGAGTATTTATCATTTTTCTTCGACATTATAGTTAAAAAATCCCAGTAAAGACTGTTTTAATTTTAATTGTTGAGTATTAAATAAGGGTATGGTTGTCGTAAAAGTAACGACTAATATAACCCCCATGTCCTTGTGTATACCATCAGCAAGCACAAGTGGATGGGAAAATATATTACAAATGTGAATTACTTTAAATACATACTGTAAGGATAACTTCAAATATTGAAATCCACAGCAAGGAGTATGCAACAATTTCCCTTTATTAACAGAGTGTGTTATTTTACTGGGTTAAGGTCTGTTATTAAAAAAAAGGGGTCAGAAGCTAGGCTTCAGAAGCTAGGCTTAAATTCAGTTGAATTATCCAACAGTGCTCACATTTTGTTTACACCATTACTGATTTTCAGAAATTTTAAAGCAGGAGATGCTGTGAATGTTAATCCTTCCTTTGCTGCTATCAGCAGTGGCCAGGTGACTGCTTTTACCATCGGAGATCCAGATTACCGTAAACGTGTTCGGAGAGGAAGTGAGCAGCACTGAACGGCAACCAGCAAACTTCAAAAGCACCAAAAGGAGGAAGGCGGGAGGGAGGTCTGATGTTGCAGAGAGAGAGAAGGGGGGTACTCTCAGGGACACAGCAAGGACATCTCCCCGGAGCCATATGGTGGTCGGGATGGTTTTATACGGTTGTTTTTGTCTGTCTGTTCCGTTTAGGATTTTTACCAGAAAGTGCCGCAGGCCATCCGTCTGTAATAATACCAATCCCTCCCTCCTTTCTCCTCAATACTGTTTTTCTCTGTAGTTTCATATCTCCTTCCATTGGTTTTGTTTTTCTCTGCTGATATCCTACGAATCTGCTCTCCGTCGGCATTGTGACTGATAACCAGTGATGACTAAAGGTGAGAAAAGGCAAACATCCACCCTGATTGGAGTCAAACAATTTGACTCCTAAACTTTAGGAACGTTAGGTCCTTATGTGCAGCTATATGTTCATATGGAAGTACTGTCTCTCTGTGTTGTAAATATTTATTTGTTATAGACCTTTATATACTTGATTTAAAGAAAAACACATTTGATTTCTGGGGGCTTTGAAACATTTAGGGTGTTTTCACACCTGAGGGATTTAATCCATTTAAAATGAAACTGCTTTATTTTCCCCCATTGGTGCAGTTCATTTGTGTAGATGTGAACACAGCAATCATACTAGGGTTCTGAAAACAAACAACTCTGCCGAGATCGTTTGGAGGAGTTGGTCTCGGTACGGTTCCAAACAAACTCTAAAGCGGTCCATTTATGGTGTGAATGTGACCCGAACTCGAACCGACAAATCTACAAGTTATTCGTTGCAAGCTTGAGCCAAACACCTTCTCGTAGGCAGGTTTGCATTGAATTGTGGGATGCGTTAGAGTAAACAAACTAATTCACTGTGTGTCTTTTTTGTAAAGCGTAACGGTCTTTCAAGACAGCTTCTCAAAATCATTTGGAGTACTTCTCAAATAATTGTCTCTGAGAAGTTACCCAGTAACACAATTGTTATCCATGCTCGCCACAAATCTGTAGAAGTTTGTGGTGAAATATTAGTTACTTCTAAGGTGCATGGAGAGGGAGGAAAATCAATGTAAGGACTTTTACCACTTGTAGCATTAAGAAATAGCTTTATTATCAGACCAGCGTGTTTTAGCTTGTGGCTTTAATCAGCATCAACCTTTATGAAAATGTGGAAAGAAGAAAGCCCTTGTTCAGAAGAAGCAATAAGAAATCCCATTTGCAGTTTATTATAGGCAATGAAGGCAACACAGCATGTTGAAGAGGGTTCACTGGTCAGATTAGGCTTAATTAGAACTTTTTCTGATTACCCATGGCCACCTGCATTTATAATAGACAAGCACAAAGTAGAAGTGGGACAAAAAATGATAAATGGTTTTCTTTATTAATTAGATGTCATCAACATATAATAAAAACAGTAGTACAGTTATAATTTCATTTATTTTAAAATATGTATTCCTAATTAAACAATAAAAATCAAGTGTAATTGCAGGAAAGTGTCTATCCACACTGTTCTTAGCATTTCCTTACAGTAATAAAATGAATAAAGTCATAGCAGTAGTAATGTCTGTCTTCTTTCTTCTCCTCCTTTTTTTGTCACTCTTTCTTTCCCCCCTCTTAGCTTTACTCTTCTTTTTATCAGTCTATTTTCCTTCCTCTCTAACATATCACATTTTTCTCTGTTCTTTAACTCTTTTTATTTTCCTCCTCTCTGCTCTTCTATCAGTCTTTCACTCCTCTAAACAGATAATTACAATCCCCTCCAAAAACATTAGAACATATAACATACTGAAAAATTACAATTTAACAAATGAAATAAGATTTTTGTTTCAGCAACCCTTTAGAAGTTGGTTATTTTGAGATGAGAAATTAGGAGAATCCTAACATAATCTTATTAAAATATTAAAGTTTCTTTAATCATTTTGACTAGTTCCCTCAGGTGACGAAATGCCAAAATTGTTATATTTAGCCAACAAAACTCCAACTATTTTTACCTGGAGCCAAAAGCACATACATCAGAAGAAATGTACATTTAACCAGGTGATTCTCTCTCCCTCCTCATCATTCTTAGGTCATGCAGTTCTTGCCTCATTCAGTTTGCCTGTTACTGACGCCTGTATTTTTTATGAGAAACTTTCATATGTCCAAAGTGAGTAGACCAACTCTGCTCAGCCTGAAAGTCTGTGTTCACATATTACAACAAATAAATTAACAAAACTAATAACTAGCTCTGAAAATATGAAATAAAGGTCAAAAATCCATTCTAAAACGTCCTACTTTGGACGAACCCTTGTTGACACTGTAGCTCAACTTTCCTTATTCAGGCCGCGCATAAAAATTTGATTTCTCCCTCACTCAGCTGCAACTACTCCCTGCAGTCATGTCTTGCAATTTGTTCTACTGTTTGTTCATAAAAGCCTTGTTTATTTGCATTTTGGACCTCACCTTTAGTAAAACAAAACACATCCATGCCTTATAGTGTTTTACTGGGGCACAGCTAATGTTGACAACACTAGTAACGTTTCCTACTGCGTATCAAACCTTCATCACCGCAAGGACAGGCCAGTCCAAGGAGGCACGCTCAGCTCTTCTACTCTGTAGTGTTAACAGCAGCACGACCAGCTACCATAACAGCTGTTGTTGCACACAACATGCTCACTCACACTTTCTACCCCCGGTTACTGTAACAGTCTAAACACAGCATTTTTTATTCTCATTCACAAAACGCTGAAATCAGGGACGTTTCCGGGGACAGCTTTAGCTGGGGACGTCTGGTCACCCTATGTCAGCGGTCAATTATGTTATGCTTGTTCTTTGTATGCCATGTTTAATGTTACCATTCTTGTTACCACTCGCATTTGCACATTTCAAGTTGTGGTTTTATTGGTTTCTTTAAATATGTCCATGGAAGCTAATAACAGCTTCACCTGCCCTTGACTGAAACATGCAGCCAGCCATTCAAAGACTTTTGATGGAGGGTAACATTTAGGACAGCCATCTATCCTGCAGTGTTAACTTTTCAAAACAAGAGCAAAATCTAATATAAGACATGATTCCAGTTTGTGGCATGACAGACAAACTTGGGATCAGCTCGACCATGGACTTTAACCCATACAGAGGCAGCTGCCACACAGTCAGCAATCTTTAAGCTCTATCCCAGCATACAGACCCTGTGGGGATGTTACATTTCTGGAATGTGTTACTAAACATATCTTCATTCAACATAATCCTTGTCGTATCATAAGCCCATGGACAATACCGATTGTAATCCTGCTCTGAAAAGCTTTTTATAAACTGGATCCACACATGGATGGACAATGGAGCTTCAGCACAGGAACTTTGAATGCACTTTCTGAAATAAAGTTGTAAAAGATGTTTGTTAACACTGTGAATTTAGGTAGGTGCTCTCAAACAGCTTCTGTCAGCCTTGGGTGAACGTTTCAGTCAGCACTTAAACTGTGAAGATGAAAAGGCAGCAGCAGCACAAGTAATGCCAACAGCACAGTTTTCTCTAAAATAAAAAAAACATTTGATCTCTTTGAATATCTGTAATTTAATATCATTTATTATTTTTAAGTGGTGCAAATTTGCCAAAAATCATGCACACTGATAGGTCTGAAGTGCATAAACAAATAGCTTCAAAAATGATATCTTTAATGTGTTTTAAGGTTTTTAAACAAAAACAGCAGGAGCGCGTTTCCCAGTTATAAACCAACATTGCAAAAATCATTTTATGTCACTTTTAAAGAGAAGCTCTTAAACTTTATAAAAAAGTGAAGCCCTTATCAAACTCCTCTTTTTAAACCTTTTAGCACACAGCTTTAGTAATCAAGTAAACATGCAGGTGTTTCCTAGAGTGCAAACCAATCTCAGTCCAATTAGCTGCTGGCACAAGTAATTCATCCAAAGCCATGGAGTAGAGTTTGTGCTGTTGCAGCCATGTCGATTTGTTTAGGGAAGCAGATTAAACTGATGCTCAGCTGAGCCAAACTTCATTTCATATACCTAAACAAATACCAGGCTAAATATCCGGAACCTCTTGTGTTTTTTGGCCGATGAAAGCAGCATTGCTCAGGTGGATTAAGCAAGGTTCATACACAGTAATGAGGTTGGGACAGCACTTAACTAATTGTAATGATAAAAAGAGAGTACCTCTCTTTTTTTCTTAAGATTTTGCATGTAAGAATACAAACATTGTTCTGCTTTATAAACAATGGCTATGTTCCCACTGCAGGCAAATGCAGCTAAATTCGACTTTTTTGCCCATATGTGACTCATATCCGACTTGTCTTGTCTGAATGGCGCAATTCCAATATTTGTACCTCCAAAAAATATCCGAATTGTACAACTTTTAGATGTGCTACCATGTCGAATGCATATCTGCTAGTTTTTAAAGTGTCCGCAGTCTGAAGAGTCATGTCGTATTTTGTCCGACTTTAAAAAAAATCGCAATTGAACGTAGCCTTATGCCCCTTTTCCACTGGCTCGATTGGGCCAGCTTAGCACGGCTCTGCACGTTGTGTGTTGCATTTCCATAGACCCACTTTTGTTCCGCTGAAGGGAACACCTCCTGGAGGCGCGGCTTTAAAGCATCATGTGTCGTGCTGCATAACCGTGAATGAAACACCCAACCGCCAATGTAAAGAAGAAAAGACCGAAACGCATTACAAAAACAAGAAGTAACACGCATATTGCCTGGGGATTAAAACTGCTGACTGCATTGACAATCAGATATGATGAGTAGGATTTTGACATCCGTTTCATTATTATTATTATGAAAGATTCCACTTTCCCTTTAAGAGACCTGGAAAGATTTGAATTAGGTCTCATTTTATTTCTAATAGTCGTTGCCCATATATTTATTCAGCTGCCACTAAATATTGCAGTCTCCTATGATCGCCATAAAAGCTTGCACCTCGTCGTTGCTCCAAGGGGTAACTTTTGCGGATAACTGTGCAAACTCCTTCATATGTGTCTCCCACTCGGTTGAATGCACGTTTGAAAATGCCGGTTGTTTTTTTTTTTTATGCTGGTCGACTGATACGGCTGGCCGTGCCCACGGCCAATCAGTGAACAGCCGTTTGTTCACGTCACGTACAGTACCGACTCGGCCTCGCTTAGCCCTGCTAAGAAGGAGGTACCAAGAAAGTAGGTACTGGTACTGAAATAACAGTAATGGAAATGCTCGTGAAGCGAGCCGAGTGGAGCCGAGTCGGGCCAAATCGAGCCAGTGGAAAAGGAACATTAGAGATTAGCTTTGTTTGTCCTGACATTTATTTAGCAGTGTTTCAGGTGCATTCAGCATCAACCTATGATAGAGTTATGTAAGCCATACACAAATGAAATAGTCTTTGGGCAGCAGGAGAAAATGGCTTGCTGAGGTTGTGCCTGGGTTGTGCCAGGTGGTAACAACAAGTATCGCAGGCTTGAATTTAGACAGGTTGTTACTGTTCATTTCAAAAAGCGTTAATTGGAACTAGAGATGTACAATATATCAAATCACAATCATCATTGTATTATCAATCTTTGCATTATTTCAATGGCAAAGGACTGCTTTGGTGCAAATTTGGGCCCTCAACTCACACCTTGCATGCCAAAACTATATTTGTCTAGTTGGATGGTTTCAAACTGCCCTTGATTCACCCCATATGTATATTTTTAGCAGCTGGGAAGCTAATGCCCACAGCAGATGGTGGAGAAATTGTAATGATGGAAACAAAACAAAACAGTCGGGATCATGTGGGTTAATCATAGCCAGTGTCATCATCCCAATATTTTCTGTACATGAGTTCTTCTATAATCCCATTGTCTTTATACTGATATATAATTGTAATATATTATACACCAAATCATTTATATTTGACAAAAAATACCGATGAAAGAGAAGATATGGAGGTTAAAATCTTATCATAACCTTTTTTCCTATCACAAATGTACCATTAAACTATCTCTGCAGCCTAGCAACAAGCACACAGTGAAATAAATCAGCAGGAAAAAAGCCAAACAGCTGGGCGCACACTCCAAATAAGACAACCTGAGTGACTGCAGCGCTACAAGGACAATCAATGGCCCTAATCTGAGTCTGATTGGAGCTGAGTACCTCTCTTTGCGCTGCCTCGTGCCTACTGTTCACACTCCGCCAGTGTTCTTTCAGTTCATTTTTGTATTACATCTGAGATAGGAGGAACGATGTGGACATATTGCAGATGTGATTTAATAGCTTTTTGTCAAGTGTTAAGAATAGTTTATCGAACTATTTCCTTCAGTGTATAAACAATTTACTAACATTTACTAACAAATTTTATTTTGGACACTACCATGTAATTTATCAAATCCAAAATCCACAACAGAGAGATTCATTCCCAAAGGACAGTCCTACAAACTTTTCTGAAAACTCTCATTGGTGATGGAAGACTTTCTTCCATTGCCTGATAATATTTTCATACATTATATTTGCATAATTCTTAGTTTGATATGAATAAAGATTGAGCAGCTTTTCCCATTCTGCCATTTTAGATCAGTGAGCTGATCAATCATAAGAGGAGGCGTTTTAGACCAATGCCAAGCCAATGTTTAGCTGGATAGAAGCAGGTCCATTAGCAATGTATGAAAAAATAAAATAAAATAAAATAAAATCACTGTAGAATCTGAATAGTTCACCTAACTTAAAAATAAAAATATTTAAACTCGTTGACTCAAAAATGATTATTCTTCTTTTCATTTGGCTCTACTTACATTATGGTCAAAAATATTCACTTACCCATCCAAATCAGTGAATTCAGGTGTTCCAATCACTTCCATGGCCACAGGTGTATAAATCATTGCACCAAGGGATGGAGACAGCTTCTTAGAGCATTCAAATTGTTGTTTGTAGTCTTACTACCACGGCCAACAATGCATTTATTAAAAAGCACGTGACCAGAGGAGTTGCTGTAAAATAAGGATTTGCTATTGACAAAATTGTCAGAGCATTTAACGTCCTATTTTAGTAATAAGCACCAAAAGCAAGGTTAGCATTGCTTCCTGTAAGCATCAGGCACTGTGTGTGTTCCCTAGACCTTGGCTGGGAGATTTTTAAAAGGAATATCCTAATTGTTTATGTTTTGTGACAGAAGAAAGTTGAAAGCTCAGACAATAAAAACAAAAAAAACTAATAAATTTGCTGTAATTTTTTCTGCCTTCTTATTATCTGCTGAAGTCTCAATCCCTGTTAAAAAGTAGCAGCCTAAACACCTCATCCATACTGAAAAGCTAACTTTGAGCCTTTCTTCCACTTTCCAAAGAGGTAACTACTTCCACATAATAGAATGCTGTTGTTAGTCTAACCTGCTGACATACCAAGGATGCATTCACTGACTGGAAAACAGTGGATGGTCCAGCTGAAAGCCAGCCTATTACAGTCACCAGACAATTGGTTGGTGCATCAACTACAGCAGGTAATGATGCTCAACTTTTACACTATTTGTCATGATCTTTGGGTGTTTTTGTGTTGCATTTCGTCCCCCTGTTTTCTTTTGTATTTCCATTTTGTTCATTTGTTAGATGTTGGCTTATCATTCCTTTGTGCTTACTTTATAGTTTATTCTCCTGTTATCCTTCATTGATTATATTCTGTATTCCTCCATGTCTGCCCCTGCCATTATTCTCTCCCTCAGCTCCCTGCTTTAATTCTCAGCTGTTGCTTGTTTTCACCTGCTTGACGTGCCTTTCCGGCCGCTTCTCCCTATGTACATTTAGAATCACACAAATCTTATTGGTGGGTTTCACAAAAAAAAGGGGAAAATCGGCCTAAAATCTCTATGAGCATTTCTGCAGGGAAAACGTTGAACCTAGTGTAAAAGTATTTGTTAACGTCAAGCTAAATTATGAGGCTTTAAGTTAACATATAAGCACTTTTAAGAAACCCATGAGACAGTGATGTACTGGAGTTAAATACGTCTTAATAGAATAGAATAGAATAGAATAGAATAGAATAGAATAGAATAGAATAGAAATATCCAGTATTGTCCCACAATGGGGAAATTCAGGTGTATCAGCAGAAAAGTGAAAGTCAAATGGAAGCATGCAGAAACACACAAAGATGAAAAATCTATAAACAAAAAAATAAGAACTGTCCAGAAAGGGAAAAATGTACAACATAAGAAAAAATGTACAGTTATTAAAAATAGCATACTCCGATTAAATAAAATGTGGTGCATTTGGCATGGGGTGCAAGATATTGTCCAACAATGATGTAATTTTTGCCAGAGTCCTTCTGTCTACACTGGGTTGAGGGAGCATCCTAGGACATAGCTGGTCTTCCTTGTGAGTTTACCTAACTGCTTCCTCTCAGCTGTAGATAAGCTGCTGCTCCAACAAACTGCACAGAAGATGGCTTATGCCCCCACAGAGTCAAAAAAGGTCTTATGGAGTGCCCCCTGCACTCCAAAAGGTCTCGTTCTCCTTAGCAGGTAGAGTCTGCTCTGACCCTTCCTGTGAAGAGCATCAGTGTTGTGACTCCAGTCTAGTTTAGTGTTGAGGTGAACACTTCGGTACTTATAAGAGTCCACTATCTCAGAGTCGTCCTCACATGTAATGAGGCTAACTATTGCAGAGTCATCAGAGACCTTCTGAAGATGGCAGCCTGGGGAGTTGATAGAGAAGCCTGCAGTGTAGAAGGTGAACAGGAATGGTCCCAGCACCATTCTCTGCAGGGCCCTTGTACTGCAGACCAGCCTGTAAGGGACACAGCCCAGTGTCCCGCATAAAAATTATAAGCTGCCATTCCTCTGTTTGCTCAAACGTTAGGTTTTAAATAGAGTTATATTGAAGATTCTTTATTGAGATTTACATCTATAGAATAACAACAGAAATGCTGTTTAACTGCAGAGCAAATTTACCCTGCATTCAATTTACATGCCTTTGTTTTGGAAACGTTTAATGGTTGTGCGATTTTCATTTGTCTTTAAATTTGTCCATTGAAGTATCTAGTAAATCACCAATCATCAATCAGGACTACTTTTTAAAGTCCCGTTAGTTATTTTGCAGTTATGATGCTTGTAGGAATGCCGGATAATTAATTATTGACATCCATTAGACAAAATCATCTTTTTGTGACATCTTTTTGTTTATCATCTAATGAGATTTCATTTTGTAAAGTTGGTTTAGAGGCATAACCTGTACAAAACTTCCACAAGCTAACATATAAAAACCATTGAGCCGCAGCGAGTGGCTATTATCTATTCAAACTTGAATGATTTTACTTTGGTAAAACTCTTGGATAGGTCACACCAGAGCACAGTCTTGACTCTCGCTGAGCTGTAATGGACGGGCCTCGTTCTGTCTGACTGATTGGTTCAGTAATGTAGGCAGAGAACTGTGGTGGCGGGATAATTGGCCATGATTTAAAGACCCTCTGATGGCTAAAGTGTGAATGCAGTTTGGGAAATTAATGGTTTCAAATTGAAGATATGTGAATGGTTTAATATGGCGGAAAAAGACTCTGAGGGCTTTAATGGAGAGCAGAGATTCATCGGACTCCTACTTAAACGGAAGTGGCTAATAGTTATCTTGTAGATGAGAGAGGGTAAAAAAAATCTCCCCAACTGACAGATTCTATTTTTTCTGTTTTTCTAATACATTTAACTTTATATTTTCTTGTTTAAAGCTTAACTCCCTAAAGAGTGTAAGCTCTATGTTCAGTTTTCCATTTTTTTTTCCAGTTTTCCTTACTATATAAATTTAAATACCTGCTGCATTCATTTTGACCATGAACATCTTTTATCCTCGTCTTATAGGCTTTTTAAGGAGCTCTCCAGTTTTCTTAGGACTATGATTAATTCTTTGTCTCTGTGGGCTGAATAGCAGGAAACTCTCCCCGGTGATCAAAAGACTGAAGGGTCAAACCTTATGACCAGTCATGTTAACCCTTTGATAAGCAAAGTAAGCTCAAACCATTTTTGGTACTTTAGTTTTACCTGGCGATAGGCAAAAATTGAACTACGTAAAGTAAAAGAAAATTAGATATTTCAGTACAGTTTGTATTTGTAGTTGGTACTAAACAGTGTTTGAAACTAGAGTGTGACGGACTCTCTTTAGTTCAAGCTATCATTCAATCACTATTTGAAATTAGTTAAGGAACCTCTCTTCAGAAGCTGAGTTGAGATGCTCTACGTTGGTTAGAATAATGGAATCCTGTGCTCTGTCAGATGAAAACACTGTGGAGATACAATCAGACAACACTGATCAAAGCATCTCTCTTCTAATGGACAATTTCTGCCACAGCTTAAAGGAGAGGTACTTTTTTTGTATTTTACGGGTGTCTTCAGCTGAAACCCATGTCATCTCTTACTTTTCATTTTTAGCTTCTGTGTTCATAGCAGGAAGAAAGGAATCACGGGTGAGGTACTGTATGCCAGTGTGTGGTGATGCCAGGGATTGGTAATTCTTCTCAATAAGCATGTAAAAGGGAGAAATGTTATTTTAATACCTTCGTAAAACTATTTTATTGTCACAGCAACAAAAAATCTGAAATCATGGAAATGTTCACTTTGAATAATTAAGTGCCTGTGACATGCTTTTCCCACAAATGCAGAAAATCTCTGATAGTGACTGAGATACATCTAAAGAAATATCAGATTCTTCGCTGGTGTCTGTGTTGCTGCCATTGTAGCAGCATTCAGTTTATGTGGGTGGGTTCCCCTTCTATGTCATTAAAGAGCGCAACAAAATCGTAAAGGAGTAGTCTGTATGTGCATTTTTAGTGCAATTTATGACCATATATCTTAACAACTGTTTATTTCAGTGGCAGGAATTTACTTTTTAAAACATTTTATCAGTGTTTACTTTCCATAAATGTAATTTGATTTATCATGAAAATTTGATGTCACAGTCACTTCAAGGTAATGTATGTAGTATTAATACATAACATTTTGTGTTCTTTTTGTCTTACGTAGGTTTCGCTTTGGAACATCTCTATGGATGCCATTTCTGCCCAGTCTCTTTATAATGTTAAATTATACACTGGACGTTATTATTATTATTATCGTTATTGTTGTTGTTGTTGTTACTATTGCCAATACCTACAATTCAGGGTGGCCCATTGCAGATATTTGGGACTGGTTCGGTTAATTTTATTTAGCCTACGTGATTTTTTGTTTTCAATATTTTCGACCTGTGATCAGAGGTTTGCCATTTTCTTTCACATAAAGCAAGTGCAATTGTAGCCTGAAGCTAGGTGGTTGAAGCAGTGGCTTTCTTTTTCCTTCTGTAATTCCAGTAACTTGGCGAAGGATACCTTTAAGGTAGTTTTTGTTTTGTTTATTCATCTCCTTTCCTTAAAAAGAAACCCTATCACACTCAAAGAAGTTGAGCACCCAGAAGAACTGTTCTTCTTTTTGAAAGTAAATTTACATATATATTTGATATTTTCTTCTAAGTATCATGTTTTTCCTAACAATTTTCCTAGACTGTTTTTCAGCTCATATCTGCATCCATAAGGAGAACATCATAGAGGCTATGTCATAAATTAGGACCTCAATCTTGTTAACCAGTAAAGCTCAGTGCACAGACCTCAGTTTGCTTATTTTGCTATGTGTCCGCGATTGAAACATATTCCCCTTCCGCTTATTCAAAGTAATTTACAACGTCCACTATCAGCATCAGCTCCTGTCCGGCTTAATCAGCTCCACCATCATTAAGAAGAGAAAGTCTGTGAGCTTGAAGCGGATGGAGCACAGAATTACTATGTTGCCACAGAAGTAATTCTGTTTTATTCAGTGCAAACTCTCTGCATCCAAAGTTGTGAACATGCTGTCCGTGTCACTTGTGGTGCACTAACTTATAAACACATGCAGGTAACTACTAAAATGGAACAACTCCTATCAGTGTGTGTAAACACAGAGCGCCCTTCTTTGGTGACCTCCTTGATCTTCATGCGCTCTTGGTGTAATTTTGGTCGGCCTGCCCTCTTTAGAAGATCCACCCCTCTTCCATATTCTTTTTATTGGTGGACAATGGCTTTCACTGCGGTTTTCTAGAGCTTTGCAATGCTTTCCATACTGATAGATTTCGATGAGTTTGTTTCTCATCTGTTTTTAGATTTCTTTAATTCAGGACATTATATGTTGATTTGTAAGACCTTTAGCTTACCTCATGTTGTCAGACGGTTTCCATAAAATAAAAAAAATTCTTTATCCTACAGGTTTGGCAGCAAGCAGCACTGGGTGTAGCTGGTGAAATTGAACTCATTCTTCCAAAAGCCTTGGGTTAATCATAGTTAATTCAAGGGCATTGGTTACTTTGTAACTTAAGGCCATGATGGTTTAGATAGCTTTTTTCCTTCACCAAATGGAAGCACTGTTTCAAATTTACATATTTTATTTACTGTCTGATGACGATCTGAAACATTTCAGTTTGACAATAAGCAAAAAGAGAAAAAATATTGAAGGGAGTGTCTATATGGCAAATATGCATATTTTGACAATATTTTGTATGTGCCAATGTTATAAAATCAACATTAATGCATCTTTAGATTTGCAGCAATGACCCAATAATAATGTTACTTAACTGCTTTACAGTTGCTCTGCACTGAAAAAGATTTACTGACCTCAGCATGCCACATGCTTGAACCTGCTCTGATAGCAGCCTTTTCTAATTTCTAAGAATTGTTTGACCATGTGGGGAATCAAACTGTTTGTAGTTAATTAAACTTTCATCTCCAAATTAGAAAATGCGTATAAAATGTATATTTAAAAAAATATGTATATATTGAATGGTGACGTCAGTGCAAATGTAACGTGTGATGTCCTGGTACATCACAGATTCACTATTCAAAACAGGTGTGTATCATAATAAACACAGTAGTTCATTGTTATGACAAGACTTAAAATGCTACAAAACGCAGCTCATTTCTTTATGTTTAGACCAAAATTAGCGACCCTAGTTTGAGTCTCCAACTTCAGACTTGACTTTGACCTGTGCCCTAAAGACTTGAGACTTGGACTCCTGGTCCAAGTGAAGTCAGTAACAGCTTTTATCTCATACGATGAATTGTGAAAAAAGTGACATGTAAGCTACAGACAGGTACTTTGACTATGAAAGGATGTGCTTTACTGTGATTTTTGTGAATTTTTGTTCGTATTAGCTGTAGCTAAAACAAAATGACCATATGGATGTCTCTGCAAATTAATGCTGTATTAAATGACTTTGGATAATTGTGTAAACAAAATAAACTTAACTTGCCTCCGACTTTCTACGACAAGCTAGCTGCAACATTACTAGGACATTTCTGGTTGAAAACCTGAAAATAAAAGCACTCCCTGTTCCATTTATTCAATTATTTATTATTCTCTTTCATTTACTCACTACACTTTGTCTCATTCATTATGATGTAATTTGGACCTTCAATTTTAACACATTTAACACATATTATTTCAAGAACAAAGATTTGAAATGTGCACTTGGAAAATCATCTTCTAATATTTAAACAAATTCTACAGGTGAAGAAAACCCTCCGAACCATATTTAGTGCAATATATAGTGAAGGAGCAGACAATATGAAGACAGGGGTAAACAGGTGTTAACTTCACAATTAAAAAGACAAAAAATAATGTTTTTTGGGGGGGTTCTGCAGGCCCGTCATATGATGCGGTTTATATCCACCCTTCGAAGCTCACATGATTTTAAAAAGCTTTATTGTTAGTGGTCGCATAGGGTAGAAGGAGCAGACTCAGCGCATGCGCTACAGCCGACATAAAAACCGCACAGAAAGGGAGGCCAGATGTCAGTCAAAGGGCCGCTACGCTTATTTTTAATTTCAGCGTAGCGGCGACTATTTTCAGCTACGCTGAAATGCGCTGGCGAGAACCTAATAGATGTCATGGATATGAAGTGAAAGTGTTTATTTTAGTCATTACAGACTTGAAATTAGATTTGAATGAAAACAACCTGTGAATGTTTCTGGGTTTGACCCATATAAGGCACATGTTAAGAAACATACAAGACAACATAAAATGTGTGTAAGAGGCTCTAACAAGCATAAAAAACTTGGCAGGATCTGTTGCAGTCTTCAAACTTGTTTGCACAGGTATTTGTTTGCATACAAGGGCTTTGCAACACTTCATGGCATCTGACTTGGTATGAAGTCCCAATGGTGAGACCATGGCATAGGCATAAGGATAACTCCGTTGCTTTGGCCACAGCTGTGGCAGTTTTAAATACACCAGAAATAGTACTTAAATAGACATAAAGCAGCAAGTCCACTGTAGAAAAATGACTACTTTTGCAAAAAAAATGACTGCTGCAATTGTTTGGGTTGGAACTATCCTTATAAAGTTTTCGAAGGATCATAGAAGGAAATTGATTGTAAACTGTTTAAATAGATGAACTGCTGTTTCTTAATGATACATTTAAGTGGATTTTTTTTATATTTGAATCCTTATGCTACAATGCCTGAAACTTAGAATGTCACCAAGAATAAATGTTCAAACGTTCGATAACATGGATCAATGAAGAGCTGCTGGTGTTTAAGATTTTATCAGTTCTTTTTTCGCACCCCAACATTAGAATATGACAGAATATGAAATGCAGTTTTATATTCTGTCAAGCTTATATAGAAAGTGAGTTGAGACTGTAGTACCATTACAGCCTGAGATTGTAAAATAAGTGTTCATCAATGTAAAAACCCATTAAATGCCTCCGTGCAGCCATAGTTTGAACAGTGTCCCTTCAGGCTGTGAGTGTATAGGTTTCTCTTTGATTACTTGAGAAGGTAATTATGGTTGTGCAGTGGAGAGAGAAGCAGGTGAGAGACAGAAGCTCCTTAAGGTCTGGCTGTTTCTATTTTCTGCTTGATGGAAGATGCTGAGAAATTAGAATAACCAGGACTGGAGCAATGGAGGCAGTTAATGATCAATAGCTTTAGAATTTTTCTAGATAACAACTAAATGTTTGTATGTGTAAGAAACTGAGACCTGACTGCTTCATTAGTTTTCTTTCCTTCATAGCTCAGCCTGGAAGAAGATATTTGATCTAATTATGTCTAGTTTACAACATTGGGGATAACAGAATTTAAACTTGTGGAATTGGTTCAAGTTCAAGCCTATTTCACATTTCTGTGTTAAGGGCTGTTTACTAGCTAGAAAGTCTGAAATATTTGAAACATTGTAAAACAGAATTGTATTTTCAGCTCTTTTTAATCTAAAAGCAATAACATTTTATGTTTTCCACCGGGTTCTTCAATTCATTGGAAATAGTTTTCCAAACTGGGAGCAAACCATGAGGTAAAACAACATTGTTGAACAGCCACAGGAGGATATTGAAGACAGCTTTTCTCTTGAAATGTCTTTATCTATTTATCTGCTATGTTTTAGCATATCCTGGAATATGTTTGTAACTTCTTACTATAGAGTGCATAAAAACAGTTCATATACAAGACAAAATAGAACACATTCATTATAAAGGGTTAGTAATCGCAAAACATTTTTGAGAAGAATAACCCAATGACTGTGAGTCTCCATTTGCTGTATACTGTAAAATGTTGTTGCAATTTGCAAACTTTCTCCAAAGTAAACATTGCATGAATACAGTTGGCATACTGCTAAGCTAAGTCAGTTGCGAGACCCTTGTGTTGGTTGTCACTGACAACGTTCTTACTTTATTGTTTGAGTGTTAGATATTAAAACAGTTATGGATATCATTAATTTAACAAGGGAAACTTCCTGTTTCTCATAAAAGAAAATAATGTATAACTGGTTATTAGTTAGCATTTTGCAAAATTGGAAACCTATGCAAGTTAGATCATTTTTAAGTTAGTACCAGTTGGCCAAGCATAGCTTAGAGCTGACATTATTTCCAGCTACAACTATACACTTAGCATGAGAACCTGCATGTAAGAGACTGCTGTGTTTGTGTTTTAGCAACGTCTCCAAATTCAAACAGGGCTGGCACCAAAATGACAAAGCAGTGAGTCTGTTGTGAATCCTATGTGTTTGTGCTGTGGTGCACTACTGAGTTAAAGCAAAACAAAGTTATGGAAGTAGTGGATACTATTGCATTGGTACTGTTTGTCTATACGGTGCATGTCTTGTCTGAAAATGCTGCAATTTGAGAATTGGTCCCAGAGAGTAGATCATAATGAAAACGTCTTGTAGAGGTGTTAATGGAAACAGAAAAAAATCCTGTTTTCAATGGATTGTTGTCATGTAAAACGGGGGCCTACCACTACTCATTAGCCAGTACAGCAGTTGGTTACCATGGATATTGAGCACAGGGCGATGGATAATTGGGAAAATTTGGTGCACAGCAACAGTCAGATTGCCAAGGTATAATTCACCTATGTCAACACAATTTTCACACTTAATAATAATCAAACACATCGACAAGGATAAAAAACAGTTAAATCCTGTGTAAACAGTTATCCCACCAGTTCAAGCTGTAACATGTGCATTTTCTCAGTTGTCTGAATACACATTTGGTTTATTTACCATCAAAATAACATTGGTTTGGTTGTTGAAAGAGAAATCCAAAGCTATGTGTTAGGTTGAAGACGACCATATGATAAACCACTGATTTTCAGTCATATCAAAGCAACAATTATAGGTACTTGTGCTAACTTCTATTTGTAGTGTACAGTCCGAATTTTGACTTTGAAAATCTGAGGTTTCTAACCAACTCCTCTCTGAAAAACCAATATGGCTCACACACTCATACTACGTAGTTTATTAAAAGGTTCACTTTGGGTATGTCCCAATTCAGGGGCTGGATCCTTCGAAGGACCCGGTCTACGTGGGCTGGGTCCTTCGTCAACTGCTAAAACCACGGAGGCTGGAAGGGAGCAGCTGCGGATTGAGACGGTCTAGCCTCACGGCCGGGAAGGCTGACGAGGCAAGCCGACAGTTTTGATAAATCAAACAGATATTTCACGGCAACATAGTTATATTCCCGCACTAAAAACATTGTAGAAGTTAATTTGTGTCACAGAAAGTGTAATTTTTCGCAATTTAATCACAGCTTTTGCCGCCATGGCTGCCCCTGCTTGACCAATCCGCTTCGACTTGCAACAAATCATGGGAAATGATGGACCCATCCTTCAAATCAGGCAAAAGAAGGACACATTGGTCAGCCGCATTTGAAGGAGTCTCGGAAGGATTCATGAATTGGGACAGCCTTTGTTGCCGCGCTGTGACGTAATCGGCCTACAAATACGGCCTTCGAAGGTATCATTTACAGTAAACCCACAGCAAGAGCTATCACTGCTTTAAAAATGTTTACTTCTTTACAAATAGCAAAACCACATTACAAACTTAATGTAAGAAATAGAAAGCTAATTTTTCACAGGCAGACCTAACTTATTACCTTACATATCTGATTCTGACCATAGAATTAAGATAATGATTTCTTGGGTCCCAATATTTACAGTTTAAATTCGTGAATCCACAAGTCTTTAACTGTCTCTCCATCTGGTGAACAAGCAAAAACTGGCGCTTTCACATTGCGTTTCTTTCCAAAAGATCCTGTGTTATCTTTTTGTCTTATCAGAAAGAAGTGAAAAGGAACTGCTTGGTTCTGTATAAAATTGGATGTTTTCATTTTGCAGAAGCAAAAACGTCCTAGCTGTTTTGGCTTTTCATAATCTAATTTGTCTTGTATTTTTGTGTCTCACTCTGTTTGGTTATTTCTGTTTGTGTGTGTGTGTGTGTGTGTGTGGGGTGGGGGGCTGGGGGGGGGTCTGCCTGATTTGTGTGAATATGGAAATGAAGAGCAGATAAAGACTGTAACTCTGCAGACTAGTGAAAAAGTCTCCAGGGGCGAAAAGCCACTACGATCAACTAAACGGAGATGACATTAACTCCCCACTGGGACTCAGGCCTATGAGTGTGTGTCTGCGTGTGTGTTTCTGAAGCTCCTTCTTTGCATTTTACACCATTAACTCAAAGAAGAGAAGACTGTGCATTCAGTATTTGGTGTTTGTGTTTATCCGGTTGCATGTGTCCATGCTTCTGTATCGTTGTATTTGACGATGTCTTCTGACAAACTCTTGTAATCAAACACTCATGTTTCTTCTGTTTTTAATTATGCATGACTTAATGATGCATAGAGCTTTGTTGTTTTCATTAAAACACTCTTTTGAAGTAGAACTGTTCAAACTTTTCCCCAAACCCCTAACACAGTGAAGAGCTGAATGAAATGAAGTCAGCATTTCAGTGTAAGTTTCTGGTAAACAGTTTGAGCTAAAGATTGTCATCATTGTAAGCACTTAAACCCATCTAAATGGTGATCAGTCATAAGATTATGATGACTGAGTGATAAAATTACGAATATCATCTGAGTGATGGCCACCCATGGTATTATGATCACATACATTTTGACAGCTACATAGCTTTTTGGCACTTTAACCTGTTTATTAGTAGAGAAATGAGACACATCTCCAGCTGCCTCTGTTCATTGCAGCTGGATGGCTTGCTAATACAACTTAGGCTATTTTGGTGGCACAGGACTCGGGACAAATGGGAATGATGGTGGAAACTTTTAAAGTTGGTAAGAACTACAGGAGTAATTACATCTACCTGAGTACTAGAGGAACATTTCTTGTTTGAATTACGTATTTTTGTCAGAAGCATTCATTCACCACAGTGGTGAATAATAGGCAGTGCAGGCTTGTAACAAAGAGCTTTTAAATTCCTGCATGGTTTGCCAGTATGTTAGGTCTCCAAGCTAATGCTTTCAGAAAACATTTCTTCTGACTTTCTCCCTTCTTGATGGACAAATTGCCTTATATATCTTTACCTTTACTGTATTGAAGCTAACTACTAAGCAAATTACTACTTTCTTTAATTTCTTCTTGGGTTGTCATTGTAGTTCAGTGTGTCTTAGTTAGTCTCATCACTTTACCAACATTGGCTGCGATCTTGGCTACCTTGTACTTTCTTTCTTTTACACTTTACATATTTCTGTTGAGAACTATGAGACCAAACGCATAAAAAATAATAAACAATTATACAAACGGATGTCTTCTAACACTGGTTTTGATATAAACATGGTAAAACACACAATATTACCAAAAGTATTGGGTCCCACCACTAAATCAAATAATTCTGGTGTTACAACCACTTCCATAGCTGCAGGCAGAGGTTGTGCTAGACTGTTTCGTTGTTGGTTATTTTCACTTACAGGCTAAAAAATCCTGTCATAATCTATTTTTACCTGTCACTTTATTTTTTAAAATTTTAATAACTAAACATTCAATAGCATTTAATTTAATTTGTTTCAATTAATATTGAGTCCAAACAAGCTGAACAGAGAATCCAAATCACTTTTTCTCCACTGATTGTGGTCCCAGTAATTACATATAAACAAAGAAATTAAATAATTGCACTTAAAATATGAACAGATCACCTGCTGTGGCCTGAACACAGTCTCACAACTTCCTACTGGTCCGCACGGACCTGAATTGTGCACCTGCACTTGTTGTGTTCTTCATCTTCCACAAGATCACTCCCTCTTTTTGCACCTTTTTTAAGAACACCATCGTCGTTATTGGATTTTTTGCAAAAAACTTCGAACTCTCAGCTAGTGAGTGAAGCCAGCGAGGTCATGCATCAAGTGAGAAAACGGCTAAATAATTCGCTCACGCATCACCAAGTGGCCAAAGGTGTAAAGTCCAGTCTGTCAAAATAACTGATGGCCTTCAGATTTTTTCTGTGACCGTTTAAAAAAAACGGTCAAAAATGGAAAATATTTGGTTAATGCGACCCCTGGCTAAAGTAGTAAGACAAATACTTTTGGCAGTATAGTGTATGTAAATGATCATAGCCTGGTGCCTGCAGTTGATTTTGGTTATCAAACAGAGACCATTAAATAATAATAGTTTGAAAAGATTTGACACCAAAACCCTTCTGACTGTCTCCGGCTGATGCAAAGATTTTCATAAAAAATGCAGAGTGAATGCTGACACTTTGCAACAACTGTTTAGCAACAGCTTGAAAAAGAAACTAATTGACAGGTTGACTTTCTCCCAATGTTTTCCAAATTTCATCCCAATTTGAACGTCTGTGTCAGGTGCTGCAATAATAAGTCACATTCATGGAGCTACAACCTCAAAAAGACCATCTTCTCCTGATGATTTGGGGCCAGATCCATTAACAAATGTCCCCATACTTTTGAAATTCTTACAGTCCATGCCTCAATGGGTTAGGGCTGTTTTGTAGCAAAAGGGGGTTATAAATGAAAATTATACATTTACTTCTTACCAATTTGTGTTTAGTTGAACAACAATTATGGACTTCCAAACTTTAACATGCACATTAATAAACCATAGTAAGAAAAAATCCCAACAAGTACATGTTAAATGATTTTGCCAAGTAATTTACCTGCCATAGCTTCAAAGTATGAATCTTCTTGAATACATTACACGCACTTGGTTAGAGCAATATTTAAAAAAAAAAAGCAGAGAGGTAATACAAGGAAAAAAAGGCATTCAATAATGGGCAGAAACATTTGACAAAGAAAACACATAACTGAAATGTTCAATATTGGTGTCCTAAAAAAGATGTATACCAAGCTACCTGCCAGTGTGATTAATGGGACTGAGAAACAGGCCCAAGCTCCATTAAAAAGTTCACAATAGCTGTCAATACTGTGCACATACTTTGAAAATAGTTAAAACACATAATATAGAAAAATTGTTTGCACCTTGCAGATATAATATTGTAGCATGTTAAATTCGGATAGCAATTCATCATCTTAGAGGGTCATAGAGGAAGCAAACATCAAACAAAGCTCACAGTTTGGCCAACTTCTTTCAGTAGTTTAACTCTAATGTAAGATGGCTGAAACAGGCCCTGACCATGATAAATCACAATTTTAATGCCCAACATTCTATCTGCATTCCTCTTTTCCTACAGGCCATTTAACATTTCACTTTATATTGTTCAACCCCCACTGCAAATTAGGGGTACTGGCAAAATATCCAACTAGCAGCTGTTGATTACAATTAACAAATCAAGCAAGAACAATTTAACAACTCAACTCCAACATTCAACACAGAATTCCACTGTCATTTTAACAATGAAGTCTCAAAATGAATCATCACCTTCATGACAAGCATCTTTTGTACTTAGTTGAACACCCTTTTGCTTTTATGACCGTCTGCAAACATCATGCACGGCGAGAAAGGGTTGCAGTGGCTGAAGTACTAGATCAAAAGTCTTTAAAATGAGCTTGCCTGACTACTATGATTATGGTGACATAACAAGTTATGTTTCTCAAACAGGCATATTTTTAAAAATCCTTTTGATCCAGTCACATTAATTCAATGCAAAGATGCAGTTTAAGTTTCACTGTGTCAAGACACAAGACAAAGGCTTTGATGCTTGATGATGTAGATGCTCAACAATGTTAATTTGAAAACATGTGGTCCTTTAAATAAGGATACTGCTCAAATCTACCCAAGAGATTGATTAGAATGATATTTCAGTTGTGAAATGGCTAACCTAAAAATCAATTTTGCATGAATTTTTGTCTGTCTTGACAAAGTCAAGAGCTGACAGAGCTCTTCCAGAGGTACAACTAATTGCTTCATTTGCAGGATTAATAGTGTCAGATATGATTAATGAAGAATTTTTCAGTACACAAAGAAAGTAAGGCTCATATCTCTGATTCACTTCAGCTCTCTAGATTGTGGACAACACTTTCCTCCTCATTCCCTGTTCTTTTGTTTTGTTGTCTCCAGTTTGACCTGTTAAGTAACAACCAACCGCCTCTCATTAAACAGAACCACTCTGTCTCTTAATGAAGCTGCTGGTTGGAATAACTAGTCAGTAGCACATCTTCACCCCCATCCACAGACAATATGAGAAGGAAAACCATCTCATTAGTCTGAAGGTTAGTGTCGTTACTGCCAGTTGTGTCACTGTCGACGAAAACTTACATCATTAGGGGGCTGATGTTGTTCCAGGCCAACCAGTTGGTTAGGGTGTCAGAAACTTTTCATACTGTTCATGTTTGCCTGTGTAGCAGTGTTTTAACTATGCAGCTATTGACATTGATAATTGTCCTAAAATACGTCTGTGAAATAATATTTTATATATAAGCAAGTTATGAAGAAGATATTTCTATAATTCAGCCAGCATTTCAATCATACATGCTTAAACATAGAAACACCAGCCACTTTTAGGTACACTTGTTCACACAAATAAATGGCAATAAAATGGCAGAATCTCAGTGCATTTAACCATCTCGATGTAGTTAAGACCACTTGCTGGAGTTCAGACTTAGCAAGAGAATGGGGAAAAAAGTGGATTTAGAAGACTTTGAATGTGGAATGATTGTTGCTGCCAGATGGTTTAAGTATCTCCTGAGAAATAGCTGATCTAATGGACGTTTCCTGCACAACCTTCTTATGGGTTAACAAGAGATGGTTGGAAACATATACACTGCTCAAAAAAATAAAGGGAACACTTAACACAATATAACTCCAAGTAAATCAAACCTCTGTGAATCAAACTGTCCACTTAGGAAGCAACACTGATTAACTATCAATTTCACATGCTGTTGTGCAAATGAATTAGACAACAGGGGGAAATCTTTGGTGATTAACAAGACACACTCAATAAAGGAGTAGTTCTGCAGGTGGGGACCACAGACCACTTCTCAGTACCTATGCTTTCTGGCTGATGTTTTGGTCACTTTTGAATGTTGGTGGTGCTTTCACACTCGTGGTAGCATGAGACGGACTCTGCAACCCACACAAGTGGCTCAGGTAGTGCAGCTCATCCAGGATGGCACATCAATGCGAGCTGTTGCGAGAAGGTTTGCTGTGTCTGTCAGCGTAGTGTCCAGAGCCTGGAGGCGCTACCAGGAGACAGGCCAGTACACCAGGAGACGTGGAGGAGGCCGTAGAAGGGCAACAACCCAGCAGCAGGACCACTACCTCCGCCTTTGTGAAAGGAGGAACAGGAGGAGCATTGCCAGAGCACTGCAAAATGACCTCCAGCAGGCCACAAATGTGCATGTGTCAGCACAAACGGTTAGAAACCGACTCCATGAGGATGGTATGAGAGCCCGATGTCCACAAATGGGGGTTGTGCTCAGCCCAACACCGTGCAGGACGCTTGGCATTTGCCAGAGAACACCAGGATTGGAAAATTCGCCACTGGCGCCCTGTGCTCTTCACAGATGAAGACATTGAAGCTATGGACTGGCCCGCCCGTTCCCCAGACCTGAATCCGATTGAGCACATCTGGGACATCATGTCTCGCTCCATCCACCAACGTCACGTTGCACCACAGACTGTCCAGAAGTTGGCGGATGCTTTAGTCCAGGTCTGGGAGGAGATCCCTCAGGAGACCATCCGCCGTCTCATCAGGAGCATGCCCAGGCGTTGTAGGGAGGTCATACAGGCACGTGGAGGCCACACACAATACTAAGCCTCATTTTGACTTGTTTTAAGGACATCACATCAAAGTTGGATCAGCCTGTAGTGTGTTTTTCCACTTTAATTTTGTGTGTGACTCCAAATCCAGGCCTCCATTGGTTAATAAATTTGATTTCCATTGAAGATTTTTGTATAATTTTGGTGTCAGCACATTCAACTTTGTACAGACCAAAGTATTCAATGAGAATATTTCCCTCATTCAGACCTAGGATGTGTTATTTGAGTGTTCCCTTTATTTTTTTGAGCAGTGTATAATATTCAGCATACAGCAATAGCGTTAAAAAATAATCTCTAGTGGCAATGGAAGTATGTACTATCTTTGGATGCACAACACACAAAACCTTCAAGCAGAAAGGCAGCAGCAGCAGGAGACCATACAGGGTGCAGTTCCTGTCAGCTAATGTTGCATACTTAAACAATGAACCAATATGTTCTTTTGTGGGTTTTGTTGCAGTTGGCTGTTAACAGATTGTATCCAGTCCCAAAATATGCCATGTATCTCCTTTCAATGTCAAATTCGTACAGTTGATGTCATTGTGCACTATGACAATCACTTGATCCACCTGTATTGTTAATATCTACAGTCTCCTCTGAGAGTAAGGTACTTTAACATAGAAACAGACTGTACCTTTAAGAACATGTTGAAACTAATATAACATGTATCCCTTGTATTTGGCATTTTAAGTAAAACACCAAACTGCACACTTAAACATTCTCTGAACATATTACAAATTATTAGGTCTGTTAACCTAAAATGTTACACCCTTGCAACTCATTCACATGACATAGCAGTCTGTTCTAATTTATAAGTAAATCTCTGGTTTTCTTTTTGATGAGGGTACTTTCCTACTCTGTGGGATGATGTGACAGCATCTTCTTCATCACTGGGAGCTGAATGGTAATACTCATTGTCTTCCAGTGTCTTATCCACTTTCTCACCCAGAGTTCATTGTGGTACTGTTCCACCATCATCAGTCCAGTCAATTTGTGGTTCTCCACTATTTGGGTGGAAGTCTTGTACCTCCACCCTCAGCTGACTCTGTGTGATGACCTGACTCCATGTTGTGATGCTGCAGATGTGGACCAATGATGGCTTCCCAGTCTTTTATATGATTAGAGCTTTCTCAATGCCTCTGTTTCTCTCTTTCTTTGCTGGGTCTCTTTGGGTGAGTGGGTGCTTTTTATTCTGTAGTTGAAAGGAAATCAAATAAAAACAGATTTCAGATACTAGGCTGTCGTGATGTTTCCTGTCTTTGGAAACAACAAAAGGGTAACTCCACTTGATTTACTTTCATGTCATAAAGAGCATTCTGTTTCATTGCCTGCTTACTGGTTGTGCTGGATCTCAGCTGACAGGCTCCACTCATTCTTGCCCTCCCTTTTTTTGTATATTCCTGGTGAGAGGAGCTCTGGTTTCTTGCATTGAGACCGAACATGAGGTCAAAGGGAGCTCTGGGTTGGCGACCAAATAAGAGGAAATAGGGAGCATAACCAGTAGTTCCACTACCTGTGTAATTGTATGCGTGGACCACTTGTGCTAGACAAGATTTACAGTCTGTTTTCTCAATCTCTGTCAGACTTCTCTGTATAGCCAGCAGTGTCCCGATGAACCTCTGTACCTGGCTGTTCCCCTGTAGTGAAGTGATGGTTCCAACATCATAATCATCATCTGATAAGGCGGCACACTCCTCTCACAGCAGTTGTTTCACCAGTTGTTGTTGTGCCAATGAAAGGTGGCTGATGGAAACTGGCAGATCTCAACTACCCTCACTCCCACCCTCAATTACCCTTTCTCTAGTTTCTTAGTTGAAGCCTGGAAACTTAGCTGTAATGTGGCATTTTGTTCTTGCAAACTTACAAGTGCAGGAACATCCTTTTAAGCGGTATCACCAGCCACCTGTGACGTATTATATTTCAAATTTCTTTTGCCTTTGATATCTGTTGAGGGATTCACAAGCCATGATCTATCATTTTCAGTAGCAGTCTCTGCAGCTACACTTATTAGTCTGATGAGTGTGCAATTTTTTTTCTAATTTTTAGCAGAGGCTTTTGCATATAAACACACTTCTTGTAGCTGGTCTTCTTTCAACTGAACCAGAACTTAGTTGATTCCGTAGTTGCTCCAACTCCATTGCTGGTGCGTTGACACCGAGGTTTAACTTCTTTGAAGCACCGATGATTCCCTGTAAGGGCTGCAATTTTTTTATCTTTTTTGCTCTTTTTAACGGCAATTGGCTATTTCACATACATGAGAGCAACAGTGAGCGCCTTCGTTCTTCAGTAACCGACAGTACTGAATACACAGTTCCTGTGTATGCAATAAACCTTCTTAACTTGCCTCCTATTACAAATTATTCAGAACTCTGTTCTTTCATACAGGGAGATGAGGCTACAATTAGCACAGGCTCACCAAAATTGGACAACTGGTGATTGGAAAAATTTTGCCTGGTCCAGTGAAGCTTGATTTCAGCTGCAACATAGAGATGGTAGGGTCAAAATTTAGTGTGAGCATCATGAAAGCATCTTTCCTGAGTTGTATCAATGGTTCAGGCTGGTGGTGGTGGTGTAGTAATGCGGGATATAGTTTTTTGCCACACTTTGGGTCCCTTTGTACCAGCTTAGCGTTGTTTTTAACAATACAGCCTACTTTAGTACTATTGCTGATCAAAGTTTTCCCATATTCTGATGGCTTCTAATTCGATTTTCTTGACTATCCAATGAGTCGACTGTACTATAATAGTTTCCATACCCGCCACATCTAAATAAAACAGAGCACCTTTGGGATATGGTGCAACAGGAGATTTACATCATAAATGTGCATCGGACAAATCTGCAGCAACTGCATGATGCACTCATGTCAATATTGACCAAAGTCTCTGAGAAATTATGGAAGCTCTGACTGCAAAAGAGGGTCCCAACTGGCTCATGAGTATACTGGCTTCTCAGCGGGTGCGTTGCTGAGCAGGGAAAGTCTGTCAGAGATGCAGACGGGTTTGTGGTGACCTATGGGCTGGGATCTAGGACTATGCTTTCTACGTACTGTCACCCAGCTGGCCTGAGGCCCCAGCTGCGCGGGCTCTGCTGAAGGACTGCTACGGGGAGCTATTCTCGGTGGCTCTGCGCTGGCTAGGGGCTGTGTGCTACAGCACACAGCCAGGCCTCCAATTCCGACACCCTTCCCTTCAAAGCTACAAAAATGCTACATTTATTACACGTACCATTATCACTAAAGGAGGCAGACGAGTAACTGAACATCTGACACAGAGAGCAGGAGAGAGGAGACTCAGAGAGAGAAAGAGAGCAGAACGGGTAGCCATGGTGGAGCTAAAGGTAACGCTAAGCTAGCGACCCCTTACCACTACTAGAAAAACCGTGTAAGACACAGAGAGTCCCCAAACGTTAAATGCAGCAACAAAACATATTGTTTTAACGTGCTTATGTATTAGAACAAGTCAGAGATATCACAGTAAAGAGAAATCAGATCAATCAAGAGAACCTTCACGCACCAAACAATCCACCGAGTGCAGCAGTGAAAACGGGAAGTGACGAATACGTCTTACCATGCCCCCTCTTCCCTACAGAACTCTGCATGAGATAAATTCTTGAGTCTTCCCACAGTTTTACACCCATACCTGACCATTTCTAGACAGTTGTTTTCTTTTTGTGTTTCTTGCTTTAACACTAGGACTCCCAGAATTCTAACACTACTAGAACTCCCAAGCCCGTCAATTTGACGGCGAGTTTTCTGGATGTGAGGGCGGTGATGACGTCATCGCATTACATTGGTCAGAATGCTAAAGGTTTTCTTGCACGCTATAAAATTATGATTTTGACAAGAATTAATAATAGTATTTCATCAAAACCTATTATGTTTTATTATTATTTATAAATAGTACTGAAAAATAATACAGAGTAGTGGGTACATTTAAAAAAAAAGCTTTACTAATCTGACCAAAAGCTGGACAGCTCCATGTTACGCTCCCCTTTCACTTCACGGACATAAACTAGTGCTAAAAATGCCTTCAGCTCATCCACACTCATGTCCGAGGAGGAATCATCTCCTAAAACTCTGCGGGCCTCAGCCACCCTGCAGTCCTGAACATTGATGAGCATTTCGGTGTCCACCAAGGAGAGGAATGCGGTCTGGGCATCTTAGATCAGGCGCTCTGTCAATGCGTTCTGGCTCTGACGCCTCCCTCTACTTTCTTCCTCCCCTACCACTGTCCACACAGCGCCATCCTTTCCTATCTCCTCCTCCTTCCCAGTTGTGCGCTCGTCTTGCGATGAAAACGCTGTAAAGCGCAGAATAGATTGTCGTTACTGGGCTACTATATGACCTAACTTATTGTTTCTTTCTTTTTCCATTATCAGTACCTTGTTTTTTAGTTTATCACTGGGAACGACGCGGCTTTCCTCTCACTCATTCCCACAGCTTCACAGTGCTTTAAACAGTAAGTTCAATAGCGAAGCAAAAATGCTGGGCTTTGTCCCGCCCAACGGACGCTCAGCGTCTCTGGGTGTCTATGGGGCAGCCTCGGCTGCAGCAAAACGAGACGCGTCATTGGATAAATGGTGGGCTTTGTCCCGCCCATCAGACGCTCAGCGTCTCTAGGGGTCTATGGGGCAGTGGGCTGGCCTCGGCTGGCCCGGACGCTCTGCTTCTGCATGATGATTTGATGATCAATCTGAGGCTGAATCCCTTTTTGATTGACAGCGAAATGAGCGAATCAGCGATCTTGAAATTGAGCTTCCCCTCCTTGAAAGACCAGCATCTGCCACTGAAATATACGTACATTATCAGTAACACACAAATTTCGTTGCTAATGCTTTTTTACTGAACAGTGCACAAACAACATTCCAATATCTCCTAACTGATATACACTGCAGTCTACCAGGTCAAAAGTCATTGATTGCCCTCTTCATCTTCTTACTGTGCACTGAAACCATCCAAGTCCTGTTCTTCAGTGTCCGAATTGAACATCCTTAGGATCTCGTCACTCACTTCAGCCTCGTTGTTGACGCTCTCACTTGAGCGCACCCGGTCCCCTTAGTCACGCAGCAGTCCAGCCTTTCGAAACCTGTTGGTAATTTTCCATGTTGATGAGGGTGAATATAAATGTCTGATTTACAATACCGGTAATTGAATTGTGAAAGTGCTCTTGATTTATCGCACAAGTTCATTGGATCTCTTTGAACTACTCATCAATTTGATTGGTCTATTGTTACTAGGCAAAATGTTTTTGGCGGCATAAAAAAAACATGCATTAGCCGCACCGTTGTATAGGCCGCAGTGTTCAAAGTGTGGGAAAAAAGTAGCGGCTTATGGTCCGAAATTTACGGTAAGTAGCAAAAAACAAATGACCTGAAACTTGACATAGACTTGTGCCCTAATGATTTGAAACCTGACTTGGAATCCTGGTTTTTAGTAAGAGTTTTAAACTCATTTATTTAAGAGTGAAAGGAGGCCGGTATGTGAGCTACCGACTGCAGCTTCTTTTACTGTGAAAGAATGTTCTCTATTATTAGCCAGTACTGATATGGAATGGTTATGGTGTTAGAAACAAAAAGATGCCACATAATTTGATAAATAAATAAAACCCACAGAGGGCTTAATCCACTTGAGACATGGACTTGCAAAAAAAATGACTTGTGAACATTTTTGGTGCTAATCAGCTTTATAGTCACCATTCTGTATAGGATTACATGCATCACAGGCAACATACCTCCAAACACCGCTATTGCTTTAGCCTTTAGACTAAAAAGGGTCACAAAGGCTCTTTTCCAGGCATTTCCACTATTTACCATGTTAAACCTCCAGCAGCTTCTCTCTGCTCTGATCCTCAGCAATGGTTCTTCAGGTAAGCTGCTGCAGGGGAGTGGCTGGATATGTGTGTGTGTGTTTGTGTGTCCTTACTTTTTGGGGAAACTATTCAAATCAAACTTTCTCTGCATGAAAATTTTTGTACACTTTATCCTAGCCTGTGTCCTGCAGATTTTTTTACTAATTACTCTTAACTGTCATTATATTTCATCATAATTTCAGGGGAAAAGCAAAATTATTGTTCTGTCGAGGCATAAAAACCTAAAATGTCCTATTCCTTTACGAGTTGTCAGTCAGCACGTTCTCTAATTTTGTCTGAATGATGAATATGTTTCTTTCAGGATGCAGCTCATTCATTTCCACCTCCTGTAAACTGGAGTGAGTCAGGAACAGAATCTGATATGTGCCTTCCAACAATCTGCTCCCCTGCTGTCTCTTCATCTCGAGTAATTTCCTCACCTCACTAAGTTCATAATTATAAGTCTGTGCACCCATTATTAGTGCTTCAAAACAAACAACAGAGCCCCTGCAGCTGAGAAGCCAAGCATGACTGCCTAAATACTCTTCTTTTCCTTTTATTAGCTGGCTTATTAACATTTTAGCCATCAGGGCTTTAAGGATCCAGGCTGCCACACACAAGAGATGAGACTCGATATCCAAAAGATTATTAGAAGTAAGTGGGACATTATTATTATAGAATGAGTGTGAGGACTATGAGAGCAGAGTGAGAAATCAAGCTTTAAAAGTTTGACAATCACTCCTGCATTGTCCTTCTAGTAAACAGAGAGGAATAATAAAGTACAATGCCAAATCAGGAAAAAGAGACTGCACAGAAACATGGTTCGAGGGAGTTTGTGAAAATTATTTAGTCATATTTTATTTCATAATCAATAAACTTATGCTTTTTAATATGTAAACATATTTATTGTCTGATGATGTGCTAATTAGAGTATGAACGTGTTAGCATTAGACAATGTTATGGATATTGATGAAGTGGCATCTTCCCTTGGACTTTTGGGGATGAAACAGCTCTTGGTAAGAAAGTGGCACCTGTCATATCTCTTCACATCCAGTCTGCAAAGTGAGTTCCCCAAGGAGTAAGTGTAACTCCTGGGACAGCAGTGACCTCCATCTACCAGTCCGTGTTCAGTCTCTACGTCAATCAAGACTTGTACTGGCAAATGGATGGTGACATTCTTCACCATTTTTTCACTGCGTTAGGTTTTAAAGCAGGAATTCTCCACAGAAGCAGGATATCTTGCAGCAGAACCATATGTATATGTGTATATGCTGCCTGTCTACTTACAGCTATAAATAATCCATCCTGTTATGAATGCAATGAACAATAGCTATGTTTGCCAGCCTACATCTCCAGAAACACTGCATTCCATGGATTTCAACATGATCAATTTGGCCAATTAGGACCCTTTTAGAAGTTTGAATCCATCTCAACCTGATATCATGACAAGAAATAAACAAATACTCCCCACCATTGGACACAGTAAATATACTTGCTAAAACAATGGGATAAATACCACCTAAATATGCTTAAAGGGATAAAGACTTTGATTGAGATGGAACAACCTAAAAAAACATTTGCCAACTGCAATTAAACTCATCAACCCACAAGAACACATTGCTAGTACCTAGTTTGAAACCCCCTTCAAAAGTGGCTTAATTCAACGTATATTCAAGAAGGCATTCTACATTTTCAGATTTTGCTGCATATTGACACAATGTCGTAACACATTTGTCTGCTGCACATGCATGATCTCCTATTCCATCAAATTCCAGATCTGATGACTATGAAAGAGGTTGGAGTACAGTGAACAGTGGAGTACTGTAATATTTTAGAAACCAGTTTGAGATGATTTGATCAATTTCAGTAATCCTCTGACCTCTGACATCAACAATGTGTTTTCCACACAACTGCCATCCACTGTATTTCTAATTTTTTGGACCATTCCCTGTAAACCTAAGAGATGGCCGTGCGTAGAAAATCTCAGAAGGTTAACCAGCTCTTCTTCCTACATTAAAAGGCACCTAAATCCACCATCTTTCCCATTCTGATGCTTCATTGAACTCAAGCAAGTTGTCTTTAACAGTGTGTAGATGCTTAAATAACTAAGTTGCAGCAGTTTGAATAGCTAACTCAATATTTTTTAACAAGCAGTTAAACAGGTGTACCTAATAAAGTGCCTAATGAATACATGTGGATATTTATTTTAACTTGATGAATAAATAAGAGACAAAAGCTGAATTAAAAATGATTGTACTAAGACAGATTTTAATCAAACACTATGACAGCCCAGTGAACAGTACATATTTTAGTTGGCAGAATCAAGAGATTGCAACATGTGAAGTTGAATGCATACAAAAAATGCACATTAAATGCATTGAGAAAACAGTACTGAGGGTAGTTCATGACTCTAAAAACTGCAGCTTGTCTTTTTATTCAGTCTACTTTAATTAGGTTCCTTAGCAAAGGGGCAGATTTTCACAATAGAAACTGTTCAGATCAAATCTTCACAATTCAATTCAATTCAGTTCAGTTTATTTATATAGCGCCAATTCACAACATATGTCGTCTCAAGGCACTTCACAAATGTCAGGTACATACATTCCAATTAATCCGAACCATTGAACAGTGTAGTCAGAGTTAGTTATTTATTCAAATTGGATAAAAAGTTTTTCTGTCTAAGGAAACCCAGCAGATTGCATCCAGTCAGTGACTTGCAGCATTCACTCTTCCCGGATGAGCACAAAAACATGTTTGTAATAAAAAGGCAGATTTCAAATAAACATTCACAAGTACGACTATAACCAGATGAAAGCCAGACACACACACACACACACACAACACACACACACCCACACATACACACACGCACACACATTCCAACATTGTAACTGTTAAGACCACATCTAGTAAGATTGGTGCAAACTGCTGTAATAGGCTTTTAAAGGAAAGTCACAGGACATTTCTTGCTTTAACGTAACCTTTATTTTAGATTGAATTCTGTATTTTCACTTCATTTTTTCCACTTGCAGTGCATTGAGGAAATTACTCTGCAACTGCAAGCTTTTGTGTTTTTTATTTTGTATTAGTGGTCTTGGGTTGCTTAGTTATGTTTTGGTAAGAGTGTTTATACCATTTAGCCTTGTGGAAAGATGAGAAAATCTATTATTTTTTGATGCTGTGATACCGCTGCAGGTCTAAGACACGTTATGTTTAGTCATGTATTTATATTCTGGCAGGTTGGTCCTGGGAGCTTGGCATGCTGCATTGATTAAATGCAAGCCTGCTTCAACACAGCTCATTCAAATTGCTGAGTTTTCTTCTTCACCTGTCACAAAAGAGTATTATCCTAATAAGCTCTTCTCTTAGGCTGATGGTGGTCAGAGGGCTCGCTGGTGCACATTGTATGGTAGCCTCACTTCTATCAGTGTGCCCCAGGGCAGCTGTGGCTACAATGTAGCTTACCACTGTCAGTATGTGAATGCATGTATGAATGGGTGGATAACTGATTGTAGTGTAAAGTGCTTTGGGGTCTCTGGGGCCCTGATAAACTGCTATACAAGTGCAGGCCATATACCATTTAGGTCAGGTGTTTTTAAGCAGTAAAACAATTAAAACATGCAGGATGGATTTCGCCATCCATTGTTTATGCAGGTAGCAGAAGGGGTAAAAAATTGTTGGCGCAATGTTGGCCCACCCAGTTCTTTTATTGTTCTGCTCAGCCCTGTTATGGTTAGGCCTCATTGAATCTATACTAGGGCCATAGACGTGACCATGACCACCAGTCCAATGTCATAGCTATTTCCTTAGGGAACTACAGGATGTGGGCAGTAGAGTTTGTGGTATGTCTGTATTTGAAGCAGGGTAAGTGTAAATCTAAGTTTATAGCCATGGTATTTCAGGGAATCAAAGACACGAGACACTGTTGTTCCTGCTTTTGTAAAACCTCTAGCACAGAACAATGAGGTTAGGCTGATTAGGTATCTTTTAGTGCCTTTTCATTATTTATCTTCTTATAAAAAGTTACATTGGTTGGTCCTCAATGACAAACACCAGACCAAACTAGTTTAATTATATTTTTGACAGAAACAAAGGTCTTAAACAGCGAGCAAGAGGGGTGATAATAATAATGAATGGTCAAGACTTCTAAAGACCTAAAACTAAACCCCTATTCAGTTCCATAGTCTTAAAATGTATTAGATTAAAATGATTGCAAGTACATATAATAAGTTGACTTGTCAATATTTACTCAACAAAACAAGTCTAAATGTATATGGAGTGTTTGCAAAACTAGGTCCACCCCTGTATAAGCACCTCTAATTTCTGTTGGCAGCTTGCTGCTCTAGAGCATTCAAGTTTGTTAGTCCAGTGAGACAAAAAAAGTTAGGGAAATCCCAGATTTTACTACCATATGTTTGTGACAATAAGTGAATTACTCCTTTCTAATGTTCATTGGATAGGCTGCAGTTGTTCAGATTAAACCAAACAAAGCATATCACACTGAAACACATAATTTCACCTGTCAAGCACAGTGAATGAGACCTAATGAGTTGGGCTTATGTTTCTACAGAACCTGGCTACCTTGCACTCATAAAATCAACCCTAAACCCATTATACCAGAGTATTATTGACTCAAATGTGCAATGATCCCAGACACAGCAGCAAATTTACACCAGAATGTTTGCAAAATAAAAGAATCAAGAAACTGTTGTTAGGTTTGTTTGTTAGATTCAAGTCCATGAATGAACACAGAACCACAGATAAAGTTAAGATGATTTATTGAGAGCAGTTTGAACAATGTGAGTTTTGAATCCCAATAGTTAATGCAATGACCAGTGGAGCTTAGATGGGACTTAACAGCAAATATTGTGATTGAGCTTTTCCTACTTGAGTTTAGTAGGTTAGTAACACGAGGAGGTTGACTAGAGATCCTGAATTGTGACGTTGTAGCTGGGTTGAGTTAATAATAATAGCATTGGTGTTTTTTTCTTTCTTTGTAAAGGTAAGCATCTTCCCTGACTGCTTTGTTATTTAAGGCCAGAGAGGGGGGTGTTTGCTGTGGTTGATAAGCAGGTGTTTCTTTCGCTTGGAGATTGGCTGAATCAGATGCAAGGAGGGGAATAAAGTAGGTAGGATTGGTCATGGCTCTCATGAATCTTAGTTTTTCCAGGCAAGCATTGCCAGAGGATTTTGAGGATGACTCACAGTGAGTTTTGGTAGATAATCAAGGTACACAGTAAAACTAGAAGTAAATAGTTTGGAAAGCAAAAGAAACAAACAAACTAGGAGTCTAGATTATTATGTCCACAATTTGGCAGTTGCCCAATTGTCCACAATGGACAATTATGCCACTGCCGGACAGAACCACTGATCCTTTATACAATGAGCTTGACCGATGATGATCTGGAGGTGAGTGAGACTCACTCCAACTGAGGAAACTAAGTGCAAAGGAGTAAAGCAGAAGAGCAGGGAAAGAGAAGATGCCACAAAACAACCACCTCCCGAGCATCATTACAGTCAAAGCCTAGTTTGATTGCTTTGTTGTGGAGGTAATCTTGTTGTATTTTGCCTAACTGTGCAACCAAGCTGTTAATGATTAGATAGCTTTTATGTCCTGTTCTGATCAGTAAAACGTTATAATTAAGATGTATGGTGATTGCATTCATAGTGCCAAAAGAGGACATACCAGAGTGTGAGAGCTAAACCAAACAGAAACAGGAGTGTTAGTTACCATTACCAAAGAAAACATGTATCTCAGAGATACTTTTAACTTTATGCAAAACATTTTGAGACATAAGGCATGAAAAGGGGACTTTTCTAGTCTGTTTACTGGGATGCATACATTTTCCTTACATTCTTGATGACGGGCTTTTCCTGGAGTCCTGTTAAAAGCTTGTGTTCCGAGCAATGAAACAACACTTTGTTCTTTTAATTTATATACCTGAAACTAAATAGTTCAGACTGCAGTCTGTAATATACAACAGTTTATCTGTTTCCAAAATGTATGACAGCAGATATATTGAATGCAAATTAAAGGGTTATTCAGGAAGAAACTACTAATTATGCCGAACTTTACAGGAATATATCACATCGTTGAAGCTGCTGCATCATGTTTTCAGGTTTTCATTGACTGGACTGAGGTTTGCTGGACTTGTGTGTTGGCTGGTGTGCACATGGGGGAGAGAGAGAAGGAAAGCAGAACACAGTACACAAACAGATGGAGGATAGTGATTGTAGTTAAGTGGAGAGCTGACATCTGCTCTTATCTTTCTGGAGAGATATTTAGTTGTTTCTCAAGAGTTTCCCACCCACCCATGGGCCAATCACAGCCTCCTTTCTGAGTCAATGGCCCAATCATACAGAAAGACAAAGCTCCTCAGTCAATTACAAAATCAAATGGTATTATAATTTTTACTGTTAATTTTTCTTCCAAATGTGCCAAATGCCAGACTGCCCTAAATAAAACTGTTACCTGCAGTAAATTGTGTTTTGTAAGTAGAAACTCACAAAGAAATCCTGCTTGGTAAGTCAAACTCACAGATGTTGAAACCACAGACATCAGCGAAAATATCTGCCATTTAAAATAACTTCACCACAATAGATTTTATCGCAATGCCAAGATGGCACAGTATTCCATATTTCTTTTACGCCATCGTCTTTGCATCTGACATTTATTAGCCCATTTTATTTCTTTTTTTAACAAAAAAAAGTTGTGTGGTACATTTTGTCCCAATCTATGTTTTAAAAAACAATTTACAGTGTTATGTAGGTTTTTTCAAAGAGCCGTTGTAGATGCTGTGGGCAAATAGGATCTCCTGTAGCTGTTTGTCTTACAGCACATCTGAAGAAGCCTCTGACTGAAGACACTCTGTTGTTGTAGGACAGTCTCATGAAGATCATTTATATTCATATGCAGTGTTTCTCAGGAAACTGTGGGGCAGTATTGCCCCAAACCAGCACTAACATAGAACGAAAATAAAAAAAGCATGAAGAAGAAGAATCAATGCCCTCTAGTCAGCTTTTTCACAAGGAAAACAAAGAACAGACCAATACCAAATTGATGCAGACTTGAGGTTTCTGTTTTTTACCAACCCAATTGCTTTTTCAAGAGAAACTGCCCAGTATGACAAGCAAGTGATCCAGCAAGTGCAGTTCCTGTCTTCCTGTCAGTTCCTGTTCACTTCCTGTCTTTAATTTGCTAAAGAGGACGTTTGCATTTCACACTCTAAGAGAACCGCAGCAGGGTTTACTTGCAAGCAAACCCAAACCCACAATTTCAGGCAGACCAGAATTCACTTGGTTGGTCCCCACCAAAGTCCAGGTGAACTTTTACATCTGCCCAAATGATGCCGATTATCCAAGGAAACGAACTCAGTAAAAGGGAACCAAACAATTTTGGAGGGAATTGTATATTTAATGTATTAAGTACAGTATATTTTATTTATGATTCAATGCCTTGTTTTAGACTCGTATCACTTCGTATAAGAAAATGGGTTAAATTTAAGTTTTTAACATTGTCAGGTTTATGTAACACATATAGCTTTAGTAATTTGGTAATTTAAACTGCTCTTTGGTAAATAAGCAAATAAAGCAGTCAGAAACACCTTCTTACAACCAGAAGCCGCAAACAGGTGTCACGTCTAGTTACCAGGAAACAGTGCAACACCGAGGCGCTAAACCAGTGGCTGGCGAGTATCCCTAAACTCATCCGGTGTCTCTTTCCCTGGGCTACTATGAAGTGGCCAAACATCTAGCCCGTCCCAAGGAGTTGGCCTCCAGAGCCCTGTCTGTGTGTGAATCAAACCCTTTAAGTGCAAACATGGGTCGTGATTCTAAGAAAAAAAAACTTTTTAAATGAGATTTAATGAGCAAATAAAGACTCAATAGAAATTTACCCTATATAGACAACGCTTCATGACGGTTCCCTCACAAAGTAAGGCAAAATTTGACATTCCAAATGTAAAACCTTCAGAGTAAGAAAGTCTAATTAAGACTGGAGTTATTCAGTTTGCAAAATGAATCAAGGAGAGGAAAACAATGTAGTCATGACTCACAATGCATGAATTAATATTGTGTTGCCTTCAAGTGAAGAAAGTAAAATAACTAAATTCTCAGTTTTATAAAAAAAAAAAATACTGTTTTCCAAAACCAGATTGTGATGTCTGTGGTGCATAGTTGAAAAACCAGTCCTCCCACCATAAAATATTTCCAAATTGATAAAAAAATAATTCTCATAAGAGCAACATCATTTTAAAACATTTTAAAAAGTCATTTGGTGAAACAACATAATTAGACTTCCAGTCATTTTAAATATTTTGTTTACCAACCAGCACTTTTTTTTAAAGAAGCACGGTGATTCATTACTGTCAGTGAGGGTGTTTTATTCTGTATCATGTTGTTTGATGTCAAAGCTAAAAAACTGAATAAAATCTTTGCTTAATGTCTGAAAATGGGTTATTTTTCATGCTGCATAGGGTGGTGTAAGGAAGTATAACAATGGCTTTGATATTAGTTAACATCAGGCTCTGAGTAAGATGAATGGAAGAGCATTAGTGCTGTGTTTATTAATGGTTTGGAACAAAAGAGCTGAAAAGTTTCTATGAAGCATGTTTTATTTTATTTTCCTCTTCTGCACAGAGGTTCTGTTCAATTTTTCCTCCTTAACAGCCATGTCGGAAAGAGCCAGTTTGCAGTTCTGTCATCATCTAAAGTCTAAAATTGAGAGCATAAAGATTATGAATATGAAAGCAGAATAATATATAAAATCATTTATAAGCATTTGATGTTTCTGACAGGTTTCAATGTGTAAAAATATGTGGTGGTTTATGCTGGTAGAACAGTGGTTAGCATTATTGACTTACAGCAAGAAGAGTTCAGGTTTTATCCCGGCTTGGGCTCTTTCTGCGTGGAGTGTGCATGTTTTTCCTGTGCATGCGTGGGTTCTCTATGGGTACTACGTCTTCCTCCCTCAGTCCAAGAAACACTGTTCATTGGTCTCTTTAAATCGCCCTAAGGTGTGAGTGTGTGTGCATAGTTTTTTGTCCTGCGTGATTCTGTGCTGCCTCGTGATGGTGTAGCAAACTCCCCAGGGTGCACCTCGCCTCTCGCCCAATCACCGTTGGAGATTGGAGCCAGCCCTACGGCCCTGCAAGGATAAGCATGTTTAGACAATACATGAATGGATGGATGCGGTTCCTTGCAAAAGTTGTTGTTCCCTTAAGATTCTTCTCATTTTGTCATGTTACGACGACAGACTTTCATTTTGTGGAGATGAACATAAAACTGAGGATTTGTAAAATTGAAGAAACGATACATGTTTTTAAAAATTATTTGTGAATAAAAATCTGAAAAAAATTGCTTGCATTTGCTCTTCAGATGCACCCAGTCAATACTACTTTTTATAACCATTGTGTACAACTTGCACTGCAAGTTTTTCAGTGACTCTACAAGGCTTTGCACAAGTAGAGACTAAAGTTTTCTTATTTGCCAGGCACAGTAGGTCAACCTTAGGCAGACTGGAACGAGAGCATCTGTAAAAATCAATTTTCAAATCTGGCCACAGATTTTAATTGGATTTAGATCTGGACTTTGATTGTGCCATTCTTAGAACTGAATATGCTTCAATCTAAATCATTCCATTGTAGCTCTGGCTGTTTGTTAGGGCGTCGTTTCCCTACTGTGGTTGTTGTTTGAACTAATGTTTATATACGACGTGGTTCAGGTTTGTAGTCACCAGAAAACACAAATGGTCGCTTCACTTGTAAACAAGCAAAAAATAAAACGCACATGCTTTAGTTTTGTTCAGTGTGAGGAACAGATGAGGCTGTGTGCGTGACCAGGCGGGTCCCAGTCGTGCATTAGAAGTCTCTACTTAGTTCATATATTTGCCTAAGGCTCATATACTCTACATACAAAGTTACCAATAGCTTGACCTAAAATGTTATTATGCTAACTCGCAACTAGCATCATACATTTATTTACTTAAACATGTCGTTTTAGCACAAACATCATATAAATCAAGTACTCACTCATTCCGAGGCTAAACAGTGCAAAACAGGAACATAGACTCGGAATCCACAGGTATTTTATGACCGTTTTCCCCTTAGCTTCGTTTCTCAGCCTCCGTCCTGGAAAAGCGTAGGAGCCGAATGCCGTACACCTGGATGGTTTTTACTCTTGCCTCACTTAAGTCCCACCCTCACATGTGGTTGGAAATTAGGTTTAAATCAACCAATTAAGTAAAAGAAAATACAGGGTTGACAACAGAACAAGTTAGGTTGTGAACGAAGCACAAATTGAGATGTACATTTTAACCTGTTAAGCCCGACGAACCCACTATGAGCTTTGAGTAGTGTTTTTTGATTTATTTATTTTTTTGTTTACTCGTACTCATAGTCTTCAGCTTTAACCGGGGGCAGCAGACTCAGCAGAGACGCCCAGACGTCCCTCTCCCCAGACACCTCCTCCAGCTCCTCCGGGGGGAGCCCAAGGCGTTCCCAGGCCAGCCGAGAGACATAGTCCCTCCAGCGTGTCCTGGGCCGTGTCCTGGGTCTCCTCCCGGTGGGACGTGCCTGGAACACCTCCCGAGGAAGGCATCCAGGAGGCATCCGGTATAGATGCCCGAGCCTCCTCAACTGGCTCCTCTCGATGTGGAGGAGCAGCGGCTCTACTCCGAGCCCCTCCTCCTCACCCTATCTCTAAGGGAGTGCCCGGCCACCCTACGGAGCCGCTTGTATCCGGGATCTCATTCTTTCGGTTATGACCCAAAGTTCATGGCCCTAGGTGAGGGTAGGAATGTAGACCGACCGGTAAATCGAGAGCTTCGCTTTTCGGCTCAGCTCTCTCTTCACCACAACGGACAGGCACAGTGCCCCCATTACTGTGGCAGCCGCACCGATCCGTCTGTCGATCTCCCGCTCCATTCTTCTCTCACTCGTGAACAAGACCCCGAGATACTTAAACTTCTCCACTTGAGGCAGGAACTCCCCTCCAACCTGAAGAGGACAAGCCACCCTTTTCCGGTCGAGAACCATGGCTTCAGACTTGGAGTAGCTGATCCTCATCCCAGCCACTTCACACTCGGCTGCGAACCGCCCCAGCACATGCTGTAGGTCTTGGCTAGAGGGGGCCAGCAGGACCATGTCATCTGCAAAAAGAAGAGACGAAATCGTCTAGTTCCCAAACCAGACCCCCTCCGGCCCTTGGCTGCACCTAGAAATCCTGTCCATAAAAGTTGTGAACAGGACCGGTGACAAAGGGCAGCCCTGCCGGAGTCCAACATGCACCAGGAACAGGTCCGACATAGTGCCGGCAATGCGAACCAAACTCCTGCTGCGCTTGTACAGAGACCGGATGGCCCATAGTAAAGGGCCCCCGATTCCATACTCCTGGAGCACCCCCCACAGGGCATCACGAGGGACACAGTCGAATGCTTTCTCCAGGTCCACAAAACACATGTGGACTGGTTGGGCAAACTCCCATGAACCCTCGAGTACCCTGTAGAGGGTATAGAGCTGGTCCAGTGTTCCACGGCCGGGAGGAAAACCACGCTGCTCCTCCTGAAGCCGAGGTTCGACTATCGGCCGGACTCTCCTCTCCAATACCATGGCGTAGGCTTTACCAGGGAGGCTGAGGAGTGTGATCCCCCTGTAGTTGGAACACACCCTTCGGTCACCCTTCTTATGAAGGGGGACCACCACCCCAGTCTGCCAGTCCAGAGGCACTGTCCCCGACCGCCACGCAATGTTGAAGAGGCGTGTCAACCATGACAGCCCTGCAACATCCAGAGACTTGAGGTACTCAGGGCGGATCTCATCCACCCCCGCGGAGCATTTTAACCACCTCAGTGACTTCAGCCTGGGTGATGAAAGAGTCCAACCCGGAGTCCCCAGCCTCTGTTTCCACCAGAGAATGCGTGATGGCAGCGGACGGCGGACGTTTTGCCAGAATCGCTTCGAGGCCAACCAGTAGTCCTTCTCCATGGCCTCACCAAACTCCTCTCAGGCCTGAATTTTTGCCTCTGCCACCAACCGGGCCGCGGCACGCTTGGCCTCATGGTACCCGTCAGCCGCCTCATTTTTTTGTTTAATTACAAGTAAATCAGACAGTTGCAATAGTGTTTTCACCTGAAAAATATTCTTTTATGTCTTACCTTTACACAGGTACCAAACGTTTGCATGTAGACCTTATAGCTGTGGAGCTATACTTGATTTATTTCAGGTATGTAATTTCAGATGGGAATTGCTTCTAAAACCCTTAGGGCTTAACAGGTTAATCAAGCTAGCAGTAAACACAAACACTATGTTACCCAAACAAAACAGCAAAACCTTTTCTTGCTTAAAGCATTTTTTAACTTTTTATGATCACTCTTAACAGATAGTTGAACAAAATTTTGTTGTGCTTTTAACTATAATTGGTGCATTTTTATTCAATATGTTTATAAACACATGTAGAATTACCAATTCCAGGGATAGTATTTAGCCTTATTAGTCTGAAATGAATATTTTAAGCTAGGCAACATTTGTTAATTAATTAATTAAATTTTTTAAGGGGTATCAGAGTAAAAGAGACTGATTACAGATATATGCCACATTTTGTGAGATGGTTATTTGTAAAAAAAAAAAAAAAGGATCATTTTCATAATTATGCACTGCTTTTGTGTTGTGTTGGTTACATAAAATTCTGGGGTTGGATCATGATGAAAAAGGGGTTATGAATACTTTTGCAAGTGACTGTAATATCAGTTTCAGTTCCAAGCTTTATTGTCATGATGAAGCAACGGAAATCTTGGAATAAAACAGACAAAATGATGGTGATGACAAGAAAGTACAACAAACTTCTCAAATTTTTACACCTTCATCAGTATTTTTAACATATTCCCATTACTGCATTACCATTTAAATTTCTCTTGAAGTTAGCAAACCCAATGTTTTGTCTTGACACATTTTGTAGCCTGTCTCTTTCTCCTTTTGGGCAACATATCTGTTTCCATTTTCTCGCTGCCTCCAATTCATCTCCCCATCAGACACCACTTCTCCCTCCTTTTTCCCAGCAAGCTCAGCTGCTGGTCCTTTATCTTCAACTTCTTTTTATCTTCTCTTCCTTTTTGAATGAAACTTTTTTTTTCTGTTGAGCTCTGTGTCGTGTTGAGTATCACTGACTTGTATCAGCACACATCTTTTTATTTCCTCTCTTACTGTTTTTCAGCTATTTTAAAAGCTCTCACCCCTGTTTGACATTTGGAATTGTAACCGGTCTAGTGTTTTCTCTGAGGAATATAGCTTCGTTCTTGTGGCAGTGACTCTTTGACTTTTTGATGTTTATTGTCATTACTCTGTTTCTCAGGAGTTATATCCCTACCTCCTAATCTGGGTCTTAAACAATCTCAGTGTCATTTAGCATTCGTAGGGCCTTTGTCCACATATTGCCTTTTTCTTAGCAGCATCTTTTTTTTCATTTTTCTATATGGAGAAAGTGCATGCAGCAGCACAGACTGGCCTAGTGGAAAAGTGCTGCATTCACATTTTTTTTCAATATATATATTTTTTTTTTTCGCATTTTGCCTTTTTGTGGCAATTTCAAGCACTACTTGATAAAAACCAATCATATGATCACAGATCTTCTACTTGGTGACCAGACTAAGTTTGCTTAACGTCCTTCCTAAGCTACTATGACAAGTCAAATAAAACAAATTTAAATATATCTGGGTCAGCTGAAAATACAGGTTAAATCACATTCCCAAATGTTGAACCTCATCAACTGTCGTCAATTTGTAGTGGTTAAAATATTCCAATACAAGGGATGAAAAATATTTAAAAGTGCTGATATGTCATCATGATACAAGAGAATGCATTCAATTTCATACTACAGTGGTCACATGCAAAATAGTTTGTTTGAAGAAATGCAACACTATTTTGCAAGGTTTTTGTTTGTCCAAAATGCTATAAGTTGGGATTTTAATTAAATTCAGTTTCTCCTTGGATCAAGTCACAGACTTTGCAGCAATATGGATAATCCATGCGGCGACAGTGAGAAGGAAAGATGATGTTTTAACAGGAAAAATTCTCCAGCACAACCCGGCTCAGTGTGCCTTGTTTTCTGTAGTGCATTTGGGATGAATGGTGTGGTATTCAGTGTTCTAATGAGTAGGGATGGAGTATTTCTCTTAACGATCTAAGGATAAGAGTTTGCTCAGTTAATCTGAAGGTCCAACTGCTGTTAGTTGATGCTAATCAATACATTTGGCAAAACAAGGTAAGTGTATCTTCGTCAGTGCAGACAGAGCTTCTGCACAGCATAGCATGAGACTGAGTAACAATATTATTGTTTTATTGCTGCAAAGTGTAATTTTCATAGCAGGGACAAATACACTAATGGTCAAAGGTTTTAGAACTACTTTCTCATTTAATGGATTTGTTTATGTTTATGACTATTTACATTGTACGTAGATTCTCACTGAAGGCATCAAAACTGAATGAACACATATGGAATTATGCAGCTAACAGAAAATTGCAAAAGAACTTTAAATATGTTTTATATTTTAGATTCTTTAAAGTAGCCATCCTTTACTGTGTTGACTGAATTATAAAACTTTTCTCTCAATGAACCTCTGGGAAGTTCTTTCAGGACTCTTTGGAAAACCATTTCAGGTGACCACCTCATGAAGCTCATGGAGAGAATGCTAAGAGTGCAAAGCAGTAATCAAAGGGTGGCTATTTTGAAGAATCTAAAATATAAAATGTTTAGTTATTTCACACTAAACAATGTTTACTACATTATTCCATGTGTGTTCATGTGTGTTCATTCATAGTTTTGTTGCCTTTGTGGAGAATATACAATTGAAAACGCAGACCCATTAAGTGAGAAAGTGTATCTAAAACTTTTGACTGGTAGTGTATATGCATTGTATATTGTCTCAAAGGTGCCCAGCCTAACTGGAGATCATGTGCTACAGTATCAGATGTATAGGAAGGCAGTTCTGCAAGGTAGTGCATCTTCCTACACCAGTGAGCCACAAGGCAGTTTTAAGAACGTGATACATTTTGAGTGTATTTGTAAATGCAGCCTACTATAGGCTTAATTATGCTGGTTATTAGCTTATTCTGCATTAGTTGACAAACCTGAAATTAAATTGACAAGACATTATCCGCCTTTCTCTGAAGTACGAAGATATATGGTTTCATCACAAATCCAATAAAAAAAAACTAAAATCTAAAATATTTCCCTGTATCTGATTAATCACATCACAACTCTCAATCAACCAAACTGTTGTGGATCCAAAACAGGTAAGGATGTTGATATTCAGTTAACAAAGATGTCACGTTGACTTTTAACAAGGTCATGCTTTGATAATGAGGCCATAGGTTTGCTGCTCATGGTGTTCGAAAAGCGGTTAAAGTGAATTCGTGTTGGAAGTATATTGTTGTCATAGATGCTAAAGAGTTTTACTTTGTTGGATGCTTTCTTGATGACACCATAAAAATTTATAATGTGGAAATGGAGTGGCAAATCCAGCGTCAAAATAAAACCAGTCCTTTGAGATTTGTGTTTCAGAAAATCCGAAAGATAAGTTTAAAAAGCAATTGTTTTCTCTTCAAGTAATTACAATTAGAAAGGTTTTTTATTTTTAATTTTTACAATAATGAGTTTGATTAGTATTTAAAATGGAAAACCTAATAAGTGGAAGGTTTACAAGGACATAAGACTGTTGGGCTTTTAGGCAGAAAGTCACAGAAGTTGCATGGGGGTTATTGCTTTGTCACATCACCTCTTGAAGGAATTTTCTCACACTGTTCTTTCATAATAATGAAACTGATGAGGATATGGGACCTAGTCCTAACACTGTTCATGTTTTCAAGCTAAACTCTAAGAAACGCTGGCCTCGGAGAACATTTCTGAGGTTGTATCTGGGTTGTGTCATGGAAATGAATCATATAAATCTTGTTTTAGGCTCAACTAAACCAGGCAGGTTAGAAATCTATTCCATCACAGATTAAGTCATCGTCCATTGTTTCAGGAAGCGAAGCAAATCGATGGTTTTGCGATTGTTACGACCCTGAGGCACAAAAGATAGGAATCTAAGTAAATAATGAGCCGCTACTCAAAGCTGCAGGGCAGCAGATAATAACAAATTAGACATCACACATGGCTGTGCACACACACACACACACACACACAAAATAGTGAACCGTTTGCTGAGCTGAGCATAAAGGAAGTACATAAAGATAAAAAAGTGGAAATAAAAACATGAACATTATTTCACCTCTGCACCGAAAATAAAGATAGAGCTCTTTTATTAGGAACAATATATAGATTTTCTTTTTTTAATCTAATCATTATCCTCAAAGTCAGAGGTTTGCATACATTTCTTACTATATTGTAAAATTGTAATTTATATCGTATGACTTGGATCAAATGTTTAGGGTATCCTTCAGCAGGCATCTCACAATAGTTTGCTGGAATTTTGGCCCATTCCCCCTGACAGAACTGGTGTAACTGAGCCCAGTCATACAGTTTACACAGCAGTTCTAGCAAATACTAAAGAACATTGACTTTCTTGTCCTCGAGCCCCAATATATGTTGAGTTTGAACTTCCTGGATGATGTCTTCAGAGGTTACTTTGAAATTCAAGTAGAATGTTGATGAAAGGACATGCCATGCCAATTATATGTAATTGTCTGAACAGATGAAGATGGTACCTTCAGACATCTGAAAATTTTCCCACGGATCAACCAGATTTCTGGAAGTCCACAGTTGTCTCCCTGAGTTCTTGGGGAAATTCTGTGGATTTCCCTATAATGTCACACATGGAAGCAATGTGTATGAAGTGTTGCCTTAAATACATCCACGTGTGTGCTTCTATTTAACTCAAATGATGTTAAAACATATCCAAACCTTACACAACCATGGGCTTTCCCAAATTCAATTTAATTCAATTCAGTTTATTTATGTAGCGCCAATTCACAACACATGCTGTCTCAAGGCACTTTACAAAAGTCAGGTACGTACATTCCAATTAATCTTAATCATTGAGCAGTGCAGCCAGATTCTGTTATTTATTCAAATTGGATAAAAAGTTTTTCTGTCTAAGGAAACCCAGCAGATTGCATCCAGTCAGTGACTTGCAGCATTCACTCCTCCCGGATGAGCATGTAGAGACAGTGGACAGTCACTGGCGTTGACTTTGCAGCAATCCCTCATACTGAGCATGCATGTAGTGACAGTGGAGAGGAAAAACTCCCTTTTAACAGGAAGAAACCTCCAGCAGAACCAGGCTCAGTGTGAGCTGCCATCTGCCACGACCGACTGGGGGTTAGAGAGAACAGAGCAGACACAAAGAGAAGCAAGAGAACAAAGAAGTACTGATCTAGGAGTACTTTCTATGGGAAAGAAAAGTAAATGTTAATGGATGTAGCTCCTTTAGTCGTTTCACCTAGAAAGAAAGAACATATAAACTCTGAGCCAGTTTTCAAGGTTAGAGTCTGAAAGAGAGCACATATAATTAGTTACACTAAAAGCTCAGTCAATTGCTATATCTAGGAGAGAGAAAGGGTTAAACACTAAAAGACAGGGCCATGTGGATCATCGGTAGAGGGTGAGCATTAAGTTGTTGCCAGCAGAAGCTCGGACGATGCCCCTCTCCAGAAAGGTGTCACAGGTAGACACAGAGCCAGGCCAGGTGTAGCTTCTAGGAAGAAAAAAGAGAGAACAAAGTTAAAAGCTGAAATAACAGCATATAATGCAAAATTGGAGAGTAGTGTGAGAATGTAGCGCAGAGGGTGAAAGTGGTCATTATGTCCTCCAGCAGCCTAAGCCTATAGCAGCATAACTACACAGAAAGTTTCAGTTCAGATTATTTAGTTAGACGGCGCTTATTTACAACAATGTCGTCTCAAGGCACCCCACAAAGGGTCCCACTGATGGTCATTGTTATACTAAAAACCACAAGGATTGGGATACCTCTCTCTGTCAGACTGATTATAACCATTGGAAAAGAGAAGGGGTCATACAGGTAGCAGAAATGGAGGGTGTGTTTGCACCTCAACCATAACTGAGACAGTTTAGGCTAAACCTGACTCCCCCTTACTCCATCCAACAGGGAGGGATCAAGGCTCCCTCCCTCATAAACTAAGCCACTCTAACTATAAGCTTTATCAAAAAGGAAAGTTTTAAGCCTAGCCTTAAAAGTAGACAGGGTGTCTGCCTCATGGACCAAAACCGGGAGCTGGTTCCACAGGAAAGGAGCCTGATAACTAAAGGATCTGCCTCCCATTCTATTTCTAGAGACTCTAGGAACCACCAGTAAACCTGCAGTCTGAGAACGAAGTGCCCTGTTAGGAACATATGGAACAATCAGATCTCTGACGTATGATGGAGCTAGATTATTAAGGGCTTTAAATGTGAGGAGGAGAATTTTAAATTCTATTCTGGATTTAATAGGGAGCCAATGAAGGGAAGCTAAAATAGGAGAAATATGATCTCTCTTTTTAATTTTCATCAGAACTCTTGCTGCAGCATTTTGAATCAGCTAAAGGCTTTTAACTGCATTTTGTGGACATCCTGTGATAGTAAAGAATTACAATAGTCCAGCCTTGAAGTAACAAATGCATGGAATAGTTTTTCAGCGTCTCTCCTGGATAGGATATTTCTAATTTTGGCAATGTTCCGGAGGTGAAAGAAGGAAATCCTAGAAACCTGTTTAATATGGGATTTAAATGACATGTCCTGGTCAAAAGTAACACCAAGGTTTTTTACTTTATTACCGGAGGTCAATTTAATGCCATCCAGGTTAAGTGATTGACTAAGCAGTTTCTTTTTTAAAGACTCCGGTCCAAAGACGACAACTTCTGTCTTGTCTGAATTTAGAAGCAAAAAAATTTAAAGTCATCCAAGTTTTTATATCTGCAAGACATGCTTGTAGTCTATCTAACTGGTTGGGTTCATCAGGATTTATGGATAAGTAAAGGTGAGTATCATCAGCGTAACAGTGAAAATGTATCCTACGCTGCCTGATAATTTGACCTATTGGAAGCATATATATAGTAAAGAGAACTGGCCCAAGTACTGAACCCTGTGGTACTCCACAATTAACCCTGGAGTTTAAAGATGATTTATCATTTACATGAACAAACTGGAATCTGTCAGACAAATAAGATCTAAACCAGCCTAGTACTGTTCCCCTGATCCCTACAGCATATTCCAGCCTTTTTAAGAGAATATTATGGTCGACTGTATCAAATGAAGCACTGAGATCTAAGAGGACAAGTACAGACACAAATCTATTATCTGAGGCCATAAGAATATCATTAGTGACTTTCAGCAGAGCTGTTTCAGTGCTATGATGAGCTCTGAAGCCTGACTGAAACTCTTCAAACAGGTCATTGCTGTGTAAATGCTCACACATTTGATTAGCAACTATTTTCTCAAGAATTTTAGATAAGAATGGAAGATTGGATATAGGTCTGTAATTTTTCAAGTCATCTCGATCAAGCGAAGGTTTCTTAAGTAAAGGTTTAATTACAGCTACCTTAAAAGCCTGTGGTACATATCCGTTTACTAAAGATGGATTAATCACATCTAAAATGGGGCTGGTAATCAGAGGGAACACTTCCTTAAATAATTTGGTTGGGATTGGGTCTAATATGCAAGTTGAAGGTTTAGATGAAGCTAATATTTCTGATAACCCAGGAAGCTCCACAGGATCAAAGCAGTCCAAACACTGATCAGGTTCTACAGTTACTTCCAATGTTGTCTCACTTGCTGAGGATGAAGTAATCATCTTCGGGAGTATGTCAAAGATTTTATTTTTAATAGAATCCCAAGAAGAATCCCATAAAGTCATGACTGCTGAGAGCTAAGGGAATGGATGGCTCAACAGAGCTATGACTCTGTGTAAGTTTAGCAACTGTACTAAAGAGAAATTTAGGATTATTCTTGTTCTCTTCTATTAATGATGAGAAATAAGCTGTTCTGGCTTGGCGAAGTGTATTTTTATACAACAGTAGGCTATTTTTCCAGATTAAGTGGGAATCCTCTAGGTGTGTAGAGCGCCTTTTTCTATCCAATTTTCTAACATTGTGCTTTAAAGTACGCAGCTCTGAATTAAACCAGGGAGCCAGCCTCCTATGAATAATTACCTTCTTTTTCAAGGGGGCTGCCCTGTCTAATGCACCAGGCAATGATAAGGTAACAGTATGAACAACAGAATCAATTTTTGAAGGGGAAGAAACAAAAGTATTGCCCTCCACTGTGTTTTTCTGTGATAATGAGGAAATTAAAAGTAGAACAGATTATTTAAAGGTTGTAACAGCATTGTCTGGTAATGATCTACTATAATGAAATTGTCTTTCAGGTGTGGAGTACTCGGCTAAATTACACTCAAAGGTTATTAAAAAATGGTCAGGCAGGACAGGGTTATGAGAAAATATTGTTATGTTTTTACACTCAATGCCATATGTCAGCACAAGGTCCAGAGAATGAAGACAAAGGTGGGTAGGTTTGTTAATGTTTTGACCAAAGCCAATTGAGTCTAAGATAGCATTAAAGGCTATATTTAGGCTATCACTTTCAGTGTCAACATGAATGTTAAAAGTCCCCACTATAATAACCTTATCTGTACTTAACACTAAATCAGATAAAAGGTCTGAAAACTGATCTAAAAATTGAGAGTAACGGCCTGGTGGATGGTACAAAACAGCAAACAGAAGTGGTTTTAGTGCTTTGTAATTTGGATGAGGAAAACTAAGGATTAAATATTCAAAAGAGTTGTAGCTATTGATTGGTCTGGGACTAATCAATAAATCGGACTGAAACATGGTTGCTACTCCTCCTCCTCGCCCAGTATTTCGAGGAATGTGAAAATTTTAATAATTATTAGAAGTTGACTCATTTATAGTAACATAATCCTCTTGCTGCAGCCAGGTTTCTGTGAGGCAAAATAAATTAATCTGTCACAAATCAGGTCACTAACTAGCAAAGAGTTTGAAGAGAGAGATCTTATGTTCAGTAAGCCACATTTAATTGTTTTATTTTTCTTTTTAGTCTGAGTTTTGTTTATTTTTTTATGAGATCTCCTGATTTCCTCCTTTTAGATTATTTTTAAATCTATTCAATTTTGGCCGTGGGCGAGACACTGTCTTAATAGGGTAATGGGTGGGTAGCAGTACAGGAGCTGCAGAGAGGAGTGTTAAACTACGACCCTGCTTCCTGGTCTGAACCCTGGGTTGTCAGAGTTTTGGAGAACTAATAAATTCGGCCAGATTCCTAGAAAGAAGAGCTGCTCCATCCAAAGTGGGATGGATGCAATCTCTCCGGATCAGACCAGGTTTTCCCCAAAATGTTCGCCAATTATCAATGTAGCCCACATCGTTTTCTGGACACCACCTAGACAGCCAGCGGTTGAATGACAGGATGCGGCTAAACATGTCGTCACTGGTCAGATCGGGGAGGGGACCAGAGAAAATTACGGAGTCCGATATTGTTTTGGCAAACTTACACACCGAAGCAACTCTAACTTTGGTTACCTCTGATTGACGTAACCGGGCGTCATTAATGCCAGCGTGAATAACAATCTTATCCTTAGCCAGCAGTTTCAGGTAGGATTTGATGTCGCCTGTTCTGGCCCCTGGTAGACATTTGACAGAAAGACAAACCTCTGGATTCTTTCTCTGATTGTTCTGCCATTTAGCAAAAGTCCGGAGATAAAACAGGGAACGTTTAGTCTGATTTAATGTCAGTCAGTGAGGATCCAATTTTATAGAAATAGTCAGTCAGTCAGTCATTTTCTACCGCTTATTCCATAGTGGGTCACAAGGAAGCTGGTGCCTATCTCCAGCAGTCTATGGGCGAGAGGCGGGGTACACCCTGGACAGGTCGCCAGTCCATCGCAGGGCAACACACAAACAACCATGCACACACTCATTCATACACCTAAGGGCAATTTAGAGAGACCAATTAACCCAATATGCATGTCTTTGGACTGTGGGAGGAAGCCTGAGTACCCGGTGAGAACCCACGCATGCACAGGGAGAACATGCAGACTCCATGCAGAGAGACCCCCGGCAGGGAATCGAACCCTCTTGCTGCAAGGCAACGGTGCTACCATCTGCGCCACCGTGCAGCCATTTTTATAGAATGGCAGCACGGTCCATCCAATTTTATAGAAATATTTGAAATATTTGATCAGAATTTTGTTCAGATTATTTAATTTCTTTCCAATACAATCCAGTAAAATCAACAATCTATAATTTAATCTATAGTCAGATTTAGACCAGATTACATACAGTTCAGGTCAATCAATACAGTCAGATTCAGTTGATTAAAATTTTTATTTGTCATCTTAGTGTTGTATCATACAATGCATATCATACTTCTTTCATCCCTTTCAACCAGTGATTTGTTCAATAAATGGAGTTTTAAGCATCATCACATCGGCAGTTTATCACGTTTTCTAAAAGCAGACCGGATTTTTGGGTGAATTTGTAGTTAAAATGGAAAAGGCATTGCATTAATTACTAATAGTTAAATAAAAGCTTGTTTTGTTTTAGTTTGGACTGATAATACTCCAAAGGACTGTGAGATCAAGAGAAATCACAGAAAAATTAACATTAATCTTATTTTAGAATATCAGAAAATCTAATTTTAAAATATAATAAAATGTGTATTAAGCATACATTCGGGTTCTTTTTTACTGAAAACGAAATAAAATGGGGAAAGTTTGAGTTTTGCATTGAATTTGCATTGAATTTAATGAATAAATTTTACAGAGTTTTGGCAAAAACGCTTTGGCTATTATAAACAAACATCTTAATATGGTCATTCAAATATTTTTGTTTTTAGAATTCTAAAATGTATATAACTACAGAAAAATAATACCCTACATACTGAAAATACAAAAGAAAAATCAGCCTGTTTACCAAAGACACATTCTGTTTTCTGTGTGGGAACAGAATGTTCCCACACATAATCAGCTTTTTTTAAGTTGGTCTAAGGGGATGGACTCTCTAATGTGTCTATTCTGTATACTTAAGCTCTACGGCAATCTGCAGTAGTGCTGTGCTTGCTTGTTTTTTGGCGAAAGCCTCGGCTACCGTCCCACTGCTCTTAGCGTGTTCATACTCTGGGCCCCCCATTGCTCAGAATATTTGCTCAGACCGACGTTATTGACTTCTCCCTGTGTGCCAACTTTCCCTGGTGGATGCCGAGAGCTCAGCTCAAGATGCTGCTGCTTTTTCATTTCCACCACTGGAACCGAAAGGAGGCCTGACAGCCTGAGCACTATATGTCTAGATGTCTGAATTAGTCAGCCTGAAACACACACACACATACACACACACACACACATACCTTCCCATTGGCGGGCTCCAGATAGATATTGATCAGAGATTGATTGACCCAGCTCCTTGTTATAGGATCTGAGGATGAGGCCTGGAGCCAGGCCAGGAAACTTGCTGACTCCTTTGACATGAACAAACAAAGTGAGGGTTTGCACACAAATGCACACGCTCAGTTGATGAGTTGTGTGTACTGGCGACCTGAGGCCATTTCTAATGAGATGGGACCTTGTTGTGTTGAGTAGTGCTGCGATCTGCAGCTTTACCTGCACATTTCAGTGGTGTTGAAACAGCTATTTGAGAATAGGCAAGATATAAAGTGAACAGAGAGACAAAGAGAGCAAAGGTGATGGTGATGCCAGACTTTTGGCTATTAGTTCCTTATATTGCAAGGTTTTCACCTGTTTCGTCCGTGTGAATGTGCAGAGTTGTTGGATTTGGTGTGTATCCAACTGCTAGTTCAGAGGAATTTGGCCACTCTGATGGTGAAGTGTTTGATAAATTTGTGAAAAGAAAAAAAAAAACAATGCCTGGGTCTCCATAGCTGGATTAGAAATATATAAAGCACATCTTGTTTGATCCGTGCAAAGAGGTGAGATCCTATACCTTGCAAAATAATTCCTACACTTTAAACTTTTTCGGTTTATCACGTTTCAAACACATTCGTAATGTATTTCATTGTAATTTTACAAGCATGACGAAGAAGGTGCTCTGGTTAGTTGGGACCAAATGAGAAAGATACAGTCAGCACTACAGCAAAATGGTTTAGATCAAAGCATCAGAGTACCCCAGACATGAAATCCAGTTGGCAAGACTTGAACACAGCTGTTGACAGACACTCCCTCATATCTAACAAAATGGGTGTCAAATGTTTCTGCTACAATTGTGCTGGAAATGTTTTTGTTTGTGCAGTCATTATTTCAAAGATATTAATGTAAGTTTCCAGAGGTCATTAAAGGTCAACCAATCCCCCACATTGATGCCAATCAATAGTGCTTCTTTGGTGCTGTTTTGTGCAGCAGAAATATTTGTCTGTATTTCTTTAGTTTTGAAGATATTAAAGGTTTACAAAAGGTGAAAGGTCAACAACCCCCCACCCCGTGCGCACACACACACACACACACACACACACACACAAAATGTTGAAACGTTTGCTGAGCTGAACATAAGAAAGTACATAAAGATAAAAAAGTGGAAATAAAAACATGAACATTTTTCATTATCTATTATTTCACCTCTGCACAGAAAATAAACATAGAGCTCCTTTCCCGCACACACACACACACATACATTGTTTAAATTTAAACATTTACACATAGATTTTTTGTATTCCCAGTGCTGCATCTTAAATTAATAATTCATTTTGCATGTATGTTTATGTTATGGTGGGCAGTAAATTATTGAAGCAACAAGTATCTTCCCAACTCTTGAAGATTTGTTCACCTCAAAGAGTTGTTCAAATGATCCATTTTTGAAACTGTACATATTTCAAAGAACAAACCATTTTATCCCTGATATAGTGGTAAATGTATTAATTTTAGGAAACCTTGATGGGTGAAATTCAAAAAAAAAAGTTTAATCCTCTATTAAATAAGACTAATACTTCTATTTAAAAGGTGCAAAGTATGCTCATGCAAAAAATTCTTTATGTATACATTTTCATAAAACTAAGTATAAAATAGGAAAATATAGATATCAAATGCCCATGTAGTTGTGCATTAATATCATTTTAGTGCAATTTGTAGTATAAAACCAAAATAAAGAGTGACTGTGACTAAATAAGACACAGGAGTCCTATTATTCAAGGTAAACAGGCGTTCAAGAAAATCAGATTGTTCGCAAATGTCACATCACTAACCGGTTCTCTGTAAGGAACCGGAGTTCCCATCACCAGTCTTTTAGCTTTACTATTTGTAGAAACATTTTTGTTTTCCTGAAATTCCCCCAGAGATACTTTGAGCTTGAAGTAACACCTTTCAGGTTGTTGGGATTTGAATAAAATCTGATTTGACAGTGAATTAGATCCTGAAAGATGAAACATCTCCTGGAATTATCCTGTTGTAAAGATGTAATGATCCCATTAAGAAAAGGTTAGCCTGTGTGATTGTTACCCCATTACCAACACTTTAGTCTTGTTCTCCTTGACCTGAAGGGTTGACGGCCTCATCCAGCCTACCCTAGCCAGTGTCACCTCCTCGATCCAATCTAATTGGACACAGGGCAGGAAGTGGCAGTCAGCTGGCTCATCAGCTGTGGAGTTTAATTGGTGGATAGGACAGGTGGCAGGCAGGCAGCCAACCAGAGAGGTCAGGGATAATGATTATCTGCAGTGTTGCTAGTACAGGTGGGAATTGATGGAAGTTAATCTGATATTTGATTAGTTTGTGCAACAGGAGGGGGAGGTGATCAGAAACTCACACATACACTAAACATTCAGCACGGACACAAACAGATGCACACATGCATAGGGAGACACACAAACACACACTGGTGCTCCTTTGAGGCTTGGTAGACAGATGGGAGGTTGGCGCTAATAGGACACATGGCTAAATGGGCTAATGGACTGTTCCTAAGGAAACCAAAGGACTGTGCGAATGTGTAAGGAGACAAACAGCAAAATAGATTGGCAGCACACTGCAGTTTCTGTTTGCATAATCTGTGTGGTTAAAGAGTGGCAGCTTTACAGGTCTGTGTGCCCACTGTGGACCGTTTGTGTGAGAGAGATGTGGTCAAAAGGATGTGCACTTGTTTAAATCCTGTAAATCAAACTGTCAAGGTAATAATAAGAACCACCTGCAGCTTTCACCACAGGCAGACACACAAGAGCCTGCATCACATGGAGACGATATGTGTATAAAGCCATAAATTCATTCTTAGTTTCTCATAGTTACCTTTTTTTGTCTACAAAGGACTTTAGTTCACAGGTTATTATAGAATAATTGTACTTAAAGCCATCTCTAAGCAGTTACATATATACTTTAGTAGTATGGTTAAAATTAATTAATACATTAATACCCACTGTATGAAAAGACACATACAGTGTGTAATTTCACTTCATTTTATTACATATTTAGGTGCTCATAGAAGAATGCGGATATTGTAAATTTCAACAGAAATTCTAATCTGATATTACATCAGTGATACATCTGTTGGATCTGTTAACAGTTTTACCATTGGAAAAAAAAAGAATAACTGCATAAATTATTTAGAAAGCCATCTGTTTTCGGATATGTAGCCGATGCAGAAGTGTGTTAAATCGATACTCCAGACTGATCTCTGACTCCGAAATATATCTGGATTGAAAAGACAAATGCTTTTTTTTAAGAGTCATTAATGTATCTGATAACATTATATCTAACTACTGAGTTGATCATACTTCTAAATAAAACAGTAATTTCATATTTGAAGCAATTAAAAAATACTTTTTTCTTGTAAGCTTTGAAATATTGTTCTTCAGTCATTGGTTACCGAAAGGCCAACATGGCAGTGCCTGAATCCCAGGTTTGTGGGTTCAGAGGAGCAAGTCAAACACCTAGGTTAGCATAGAGGATCCGTACATATAGTCACCTAAGACTCATCTAAGAGAAATCAAGAACCTTTCTAGCTGACATGCATCTTATGATGTTTAAAAAATAACTCTAAGTCCAGTTGAAGATGAGAATTATCAGTCTCTGACTATTGGTTACATATGCCGAGCTGAAATATATGTGTGGGAACCAGCAGAACATAGTAAGGAGTTCAAACACTGGCATGCTTTAGACTTGGGAAAACATCCACATGTAACATGAGAGTTTGATGTGCAGAGTACTCCAGATTAACTCCAGCTGCAGATCATCTGAAGAAAGAAATAGGATGGAGTAAAGAGTTGAGGTCAGGAGCATGCACACCTCAGTTATCCCTTCATTCTGCTGGACTGTATGTGTGTTGGGTCCTGGAAAATAGGGATGGATGGCTGAGCTGGCCAGTGATGATGGCTAATCTGATATGGTGTAATGGATGTGCTTTAAAACACCTCGTAACCTTTTCAACGTTTTAGTTTTTGTGTCTTCGTCTTGTTCTGTCAACAGCTGCTGATTTAGTGGACCGGGTCACCACAATGCTAAACACTTTGGCCACATTTAGGGATTTAACATCTCAGCCTTAAAACCCAGAGTCCTTTGAACATTTATTTACATTTTTCTAGAGCTGTGTTGTGCCCATTCAGCCTGAGAAGCAACTAGTTCCATTTAAACAGGTTAAAACTGAATTTATTCACGTTCATAGTTCATCTGCTTAACTTTCTAAACATTCCCAACATGAACTAGTTCTAGTTTGAACAGTTTTTCTTATAAAAAAGTAGAAATTATATGTGATGTCATTCTCCAATTAGTAAATTGATTATGTTTTTGTGTGACATTCTGAACATGGCTTCTGCTGACACATTTACCTCATTAATTCATTCCCATTGTCTTTGTCTCATAAAATGTATTTTAATTTGGCTATATTCCTGCAAGCTGTTTTCATTTAGAATTTTTTTTTATTTTAGCTGTCAGAAAGTAAAACAGAGTCCTTAGGTCATCAATATTTCAGTTCTATTTGTGGTTTAATTGAGGTTTAATCTTTCCCTTTGATAAAATCTTAATTCTGTTAACACATAAGCTGTTAGAATTGTGCATTAAAGATAACATCTGTGCTGAAAGCAGTGTGTACATGTATGTACAGTCACTTTGTATGTAAAGCCAAAGGTTGTGATATATGCTTATTTTGTTTCACAGCATAGTGGCTGACTACTCAGGTTGTTAGGTGTTTATTGTGTTCATCAGAGAGACAACCTGGGGAAAGAAAGTGTCTCTGTGGCGGCTGTTTTTGGCAAATAGCACTCTGTAGCGCCGACCTGAAGGTAAAAGTGTAAACGGTTTGTGTCCAGATGTGGGGTCTGCAGAGATGTTAGCTGCCCTTTTCCAGACCCAAGGCCTGTACAAGTTCTGGGTGGAGGGAAGGACAGCCCTGATTATCCTCTCCTTAGACCTGATTGTTCATTGCAGTTAACTAAATAAAGCTCTTTATTGATGTGTAGGCCTAAAATCAGAATACATTTGGTCTATATGTAAAAGCTTTGTTAACATCTAAACCTAGCTGTAAGCACATTGCATCAGACCGAGTAGAAAATAAATATCACTGCAAAATAAGGGACTGAACCTGACAATGCTGTATTAACATCATACTGAGCTGTATAATGTCTATCGGGTGGTTGCTTTAGGACTACCTCTTTGGGCCAGCACTTTAATTGCATCAAAATCATGTTAGATGGTGATGCTAATAAAACATTTTTTATATACACTCTATTAAATAAAGTAAAAGTAAAGTCAATCTATTTACTTGCCCCCCCTTACCCCCAGCTCTCCAGCCAAAAGGTTTTCCAAGCTTTGCTCTCCTGTTCTATAACATCAAGTGCCTATGCAAATATCTATGTTTTATTTATCACATTTTCAATAAAATTTGGCTTACTTATGCTTGTTTAGTTTTCTATTCTGTCTATATTAAGGCTTTCATTTTCTTCTTTCTTTCTTGCGTGAATGCAACAGCAGAAACTGACAGTTAAATGTGAAAAGGATTGATTGGCCGTAATACAAGCGTGTGAGGGTATTGTTCACACTAACAGCTACAGGCTGTCCGATCCATAAGCCTTTTCTGTCTCCCTGTGTCTTACTGGCCTTCTCTAATTAGCTCCTCAAATCAACTGGGATTTACTTCCTGGCCTTGCCAGAATGTGTCAAACAAACTGTGTAAGTTTCACAACTATCTTTCTTAAGAGACTGTTGAATTTGTATAGAAAAAGAATCCAAAGTGCTGCATATCATCAGAACTATAGATTTAATTCCAGCAAGTCTAAACAAAACATATCAGATGCTTTAACTGAAGAAAAGTCTTGTTAATTGCATGTTCACAACTGGATTGCATCAGCTCATCTTAAGCCAGTACCAATAGAAATCGAGTCACTGAACAGCTCTGGCCATCTTTTGTTTTATCTGAAAAGCCTGGACTGTGGCCAAGCCAGAACCATCTAATAATGTTACTTTTTTCTGGGAAACTTTTAAACGGTACATGGCTCTGGTGCTTTATAAAGAATAATTGCTGTTGAATAATCTAAAAATTTAACCACAATCTTTCTAGAGCCACAGACCACGTGAGAAAGGGTGGACACCAGTTTTGGTAACTACTGGATTTTCTCACTGTTGCTGCTTGAGACAAAAAACAAAAACTTTTTAATATATTAGTTCAAAGATCATGTATCATGCCATGTGTAGGTCAGGTTCTTTTTTTATTACAGGTGATAAGTAACTGTACTTAAACTTCAAATCAGTTACATACTTTAGTTCATTTGCCTGTAAAATTGATTGAAAAAAAATTGTAATTGTATGCGACCTTTGCTGGATTCAGTCTGATGAATGTCAGCAACGTCCTGCAAAGCATTTTTTAATGTTCGTCTTATTAGTTAAACGAAAAAAAATGTCTGCAGCATGCCCTACTTTATCAATCTATCTCTCCAAGTATCCATGACCAGACTGCAGAAAATACCAGCCATGAGTTATATTCTCTTTAGGAAGAACCTAGGTTTGTTCCAAAGACGCTTTTCTTTAGAACATTTCTGAAACACCTCCATAGGAAGGTGGCTCGCCTGGCTGCAGTAAAATACAAAGCCCTCCAAACTGGAAACACTCTGCCCTGTAGTTGCACCAAGGAATTCTGTCAGTAAAAGCTATGAGCAGAACCAGTGACTTGGGAGAACCATGGAATGAGTCGGACCTATTAATCCACTTGTACGAGTACTGAATGATTCTTAGTAAATGAATCACTCTTAGTAAATGGCCCCATACTTCTAAGGTAACACCTACAGGACTTCTCCAAGTCATAAAAACATGAAAGGACAGGTTGGGCATATTTCCCTTTAAGGGTAAAAGGTAAACAACTTATACCCAACATTTTTTAATCTCTAAAACCATCCACTAGTGAGCACAGTGAGGTGCAAGGTTGGAGTTTAGTGCTTTTCCAAAGATCACACATGGCGTGACCTAACTGGAAATAACACCACCAGTCTTCCCATTGAAAAATTGGACAACAACAAGCATACCTGCAGGTTTACTAATAACAGTTTTAGGGATGTCAGCAAATTTAAATGACGTATAAATCAATGTGTGTGAAAAATAAAGTGGTTGAAACTCTTCGCACATTTCCTAAACTAGTATGTAAACTAGTATGTACATATACTAGTATATACATCTGTGTCTATTTCTGTGACAACGGAAATAAAAATAAAGGTCAAAGTTCTTACCCAAATAATGAATGGGCTTTCTGTACAAAGTCAAGTATGTAAGAAAAGTTCTCTCCCTTAACCAAATTTTCCTGATGACCCCTGTAGTACAAAGTTAGTAAGTAAGTTATCTCCATTACAAAACTTTAGTCCAACTAAAGAGTAGACACCTGAAGTTTCAGTGAAATTGGTTCAACCTGGGTTTTACCTCTAAAGCCATTGTTGTGCAGCAGGTGCTGAACATGGTCCTTGAGTGTTTGTCCAGTCTCTGATGGAAGCTGGTATGAAGTGGTAAATTCTATCAGACAGGGATATCTGTGCCCTTGTTTACTCCACTCGGATCCCACTCCCCACATTCAGCCAGAAGACAAATGCTGTCTGGAAACTTGGCAAACATGCAGGAAATGAGATTTGTTATCGCCTCCAGATTCTGGCTCGGCTGGCATACAGATTTCACCGGCAGGGAGGTGTGTGTGTTTGTGTGTGTTTGAGTGTGATTCCCAGTATGTCCGCCTTTGCTTGCACCTGTTTGTCTGCACATATTTGTCTTTTTAGCCAAGTGCTTTTTATGATGTAAATTTGCAAGTGCACCCATGTGTGTATCCTTTATAAAAAGCAGCTGTGTTGTATCAAATAATCAGAACAGTAGCCCCTCTGTGGACATATCGTCTGCATGCGTTCATTCTTTTTCAATAGCTAATATCTTTATGCTAAGAGGCAAAGCTGGAAATCATGTCTCCAGTCACAACACTGAGCTTCAAAGGCACATAACCAAGGAATAATTGAATACTTATCAGTATCAATCAGAGTTTTATGAATGTGTTATTTGTCTTGATGTCTTTTATGACGTTCCAACAAAGCAATGCTTTCAGAGTGTGTGTCTCCTTGTACATCTAAGATCTTTCTTGGAAGCATCAGCATGTCCCGGCATCTTTTTGTGCATTTGGGCTATAAAAGCGTGTTTGGCACACTCATGACAACTTCATGCTTTTAGTAAAAGATGCAGTTTCTTGGAGTCCATTGTTTCCAAATTAGAATAGTCATGAAACTGTTGCACTCAAATAGATATGTTGATGCAATTAAGCTAGGGTCTAAATAAAAAGACAATGTTTCATTAAGATAGGCTGGTGCCTATCTTCAGCAATCATTGGGCAAGAGGTTGGGTTCAAATATTTATAATAAAGTAAAATAAGTATCTCAAAGCAGCTCATATTCTTCAGGTTATAGAATGGAGGCATCTTAACGCAAAAAGTAAGGACATTTTATGTTTGGTTGAATTTTTCTTTGTTGTAACAATGCATCTTGGCAATATACTGTTTTGACTAGCAGTATTGAGGATGTGGCCATGAAACCTTTTTTGAAATCCTCTCTGCCAAAGCCAAACAGCTCATTCTCCTCTTGACTCTTGTTTGGTGTATTGGATTGAATGACTGAAGTTTGAAAATACAAGACCTATTCAATAATTTGTTAATTTAACAAACACTGGCACATCCTCATCATGCTGGTCACCAGCTTGGTCACACATTGCTGTGGGATGCCATTCCTTTTTCAAGTCAGCCATTGTGATTGTGTGGGTCTCTCTTGCTTGAACATCACACCCATGCTGATCCCACAAGTTTTCGTTCGGGTTGAGTTAAGGATTGCTGGAAGGCAATTCTCTGACATCTTAAATTCGAGAGGTAGTCTTTGATAAACCCGTCATGTGATTTGGTCCCTAAGAGTAAAGATATGGAATTGCTACTGGTTGCAGAACCTTATCTCAATACCTCTCTGCATTGAAAATGCCTCCAACAAAGACAAGCCTTGTGTTTCCAGTGAGGGAAATCCCACTTCACACCATTATACTGCCTCCACCAAAAGCTGTTCGGCATTGGCAGATAAGACACTGTATGTTCTCCATGGGCGTAACCCACATGCACAGCTCTGCTGCTCAACTCACAAATGCATTTTCCTTTTACATGCGGTGCCATCAAAGAGAAAATAAAGAGTCTTTACAGTGGTATAGTTTTTTTTTTTGCAACATTTTGTGCTCAATTTGTCTTTTTTGTGCCTTTCAATTTTTTACATATTTCAAAGTCACGCCAGACCTCTTAAAAATGTAAAAATACATACATTGCAATAAAACAGTTATCAATATAAATTAGTCACTATTTGTTGAAGTTCTATTGAAATTTAACATAAGGAATAAAATTAATCTCAGAAACACAGTCTACTACTTTACACTAGCTAAATATTTTGTCAAACAGATGTGCTACATATTGAGGTTGATAATGACATATTCAGTAGCTCTCAGTAGAGATGAATGCAGTAGTTCAAGGCATTTAGGCACTTTTTTGCCACTCAACAGTTCTGCCACTACAACATTTCCATATGCATTTGTACAACTATTGAGTTGCACAGAAAATATTTGCATGTTTAGGCAGCAAGACGGATTTTTTACTAGAACTGTCCCAATTTAACCACCTCAGTGACTTATTATACCTCTGAAATGACTGTAGTTCCCTTAATGTGAGCAACATCCTATGATCAAGCTTGAAACAACTGTAAACCTGATATATCTTACTCTTCATCATTCATCTTCATCTTGTCAGTAACATAAAGATCTGTTTCAAATAAGTGGTACTGTCACTTAACTAAGAGAGTTTACTCCTTAGGGATAAAACAACTGTCAGGATAACTTTCTGATAAAGAGTCACATAACGCAATAAAAAACTGTAAAATGTACTGTGAGTCACGCTTTTCATATTTTTGTACAAGTTTTCATTTACTGCTTAGGCAGCAAATTTTAACCTTTGCTATCATAGCCAAATTAAACTCATCTGACCTTTAGAAGATAGAAATATTGACTATGAAGGTTTAACATAAATGTGTCATAAAGCAGCGAAAAACTACTGATAGAAACCATTGCAACTAGATCGTAACTTGCACTGGTGCTCATCTAAGCATTTTTGTTAACTTGTACCCTTCCTGTGAAGCATACTTTAGAACTTGGTTGGTAAGAGTTACAATACCTTGTACAGAAGGGGACATTTCTCTTGTGCCTCTGATTAAAACATCAATCAGACAAAACAAGTTGCCCTCCCTGGAATTGATTAAACCATCTTGTCAGGTTACAGATAGACTGGAGAAACACGGGCAGAGGTTTTTTGCATTGCATCTAGAGGGGAATCATTATGTTCAATGTGTTTTAGCAGAGATTCATTAGTAAAAGTAGATTTTCTAGTTTTATAGATTGACTGTTTTCAAAGTTTGGTCTAATGCATTTTGTTTATATTTGCTCTATTATTGTCTTAAAAACTAAAAACAGAGTTGTGCCGAACAGGATAATTCATGTAACTAATATGTCTTTTTTAAGTTTTAAGTTTCATATGTACAGTCGAGTTGAATGTTGAGCAGTGAAAACAATGTTGTTTTTGGCTGAAACATGTTGCATGTTTTTTATGGGATACAGGAGAACAACAAAAAAACGTTCAGTGAAAATTTGTCAGTTTTTTTTTTTCCTTTTTGTGCAAATACATTGAGTTTGTGTAAGAGGTCAAAATTTTGTGTTGACCCTCTTCACAATGTCTGGGACCCCTATTTGGCATACCAGACCTCAACTTCTGGTCCCAGTTCTGACTGATAGCGACCTCTTCTTGACCTAAAAGTATTTTTCAGTATCAGTATTTTTATTACAAAGCTGAAAAATCAAAGCATAACTTGCCTTGAAAAAATCATTTTGAGTCTTTTGATACTTGTATCGATAGTGCTTTTCATGCTAGGCAAACCTATAGTTAAATCTTTGCAAGAAAGAAAAACAACAAAAACTCCATTTTATGAGCCATAATCATCAAGAGTTCCTGCAATGTTGACTAAGGAAAACAAGAGAGAAAGCCAACCACTTCTAGACAATACTTCAGGAACATCTGAAAGCATCTATACATTCGGTCACTTTGTGAATCATTTTAGAAAATTCAAACTAGTACAAACATCAGTGCCAGCTGGCTTAATGCATGTGTTTACAGTAATTTGATGCTGTGGGATACAGGATGCATGCAGCTTCATTATTCCCCCATCTACCTACACATGAACGTGTGTTTATTTCCCATACTTGTACCCTAGCTGAGCTGAAGTGGTGTTTAATTGCAGCTGTAGTAGCAGTGAGCCACTTGTGGTGTTTTTAAGCTTGTCATTTGCACAGGAGTGCTTCCGAAATCAGCAAACAGCACATTACACAGATATTTCCAATCCATCTAACAGGACTGGCAATTTGAGCACACAGGTGCTCCTTTGGTTAAGCAGCGTTCTGTGAAACATAATTCGCCATGTAATTGGCTTCATTGTTGCAGCTCCAGGCTGTTTATGTGCCCGTCTGTCCGGCTGACATGGCCGACAGGATGGACGGACGGCCGAATGCGTATTTGGATGTCATGCCTCCCCTTGAGGCTAGATAAACAAGAGTATTGAAGTGCAGGCATGAAGAAATTCTCACTCTGAACGATAACTTCGTGTCTTTTTGTGATTCAGTCTGAATTTTTGGGTACCTTCCTTGAATCCTTACAAGGAACTGAAATGTGCAAATGCAAACTCCAGCCAGTCTCCTTCCCTTTTTTTCTTTCCAGTTGATGGAGGCTAGTGCAATGGTGCTTGTTTACAGCACTGCAGAGTTAATTAGGCATTTTATGGCAGATTTACAGCCTGGTGGGCAGACACAGAAGATAGTTACTATCTTGTCCTTGTTGTCCACTCAAGGACTTGTCAAAAGGGATTTTACAACAGCCAACCAATTTAAGAGCACATGCACATGCAAGTGGTATTCTTAACCAAGATAGGAATTAAAATTAATTTTTTTTTACTAAACTAAGAGAGGAGTATTGTGTTTAGGAGGATAAGAGCAAGGAACACACCTCACTGTAAGAGGGATACTGTCACAAATATTGTTTTTTGTTTGCAGCGTCTGCCATATTTATTGGCAGCCCAGGTAAAGATGAGTAAAATGCAGATGACCCATATTTAAAAGGATGTAAAGGAAGTAAAAAAAAAACTAATCTTCAAAGCTCAGTGATGAGGAATCACTGCAAAGAGAAATCTTGTGGTCACATCTACACGCCAAATGGTTCTCTGGTGGTGATACAAGAAAAAAGCTTTTTCCATCCCAAACATATGCATGCGTAGTTTGCAAAACTCTGCTGGGACTTTAACTGGAACTGTGCTGTAAGATTGAGCTTTTGGCGAAAAAAGAATGGTTCAGGTTAGGTTGGTGTGAAACAAAGGATACATTTGTGGCCATTGCTGTTAAGGATCTGTAATGCTGGGGGCCTTTTTCTCTTCCAAACACCCTGGGAACATTTTATGTAAACATCTGGTGGCCTCTACCAGAATATTGAAAATGGGCTGTCACTGGGTCCTTCAGTGGAATGATAAACCAAAACACATGGCCAAGACTCTCATTTTGGTAAAACAATTACACTGTACAAACATTAAAGGTTGGATTTTTCACACTTTTTCTGTTTTAGATTATACTTCTGCATTAAATCAAAAAGATTTGCTAAAAGATGTGGGCAACACTGTAAACGAGTCAATTGAAGCTCCATAAAACCTGTATTCTCCCTCTGTTCTCTCCAGTTTTATTTTGTTTGGTCACAAGTCAAGAGTTGTTTTAGAAATACGAGATACATGTTTTTAATCTTCCAGGGGGAAATATTTTGGGTAATCTTTTAACAAGGAATGCTAAATAATATTCTTTAAGATATAAAATAAACACAATTTCCCATCAAACAGTTTAAGCTGTTTTTATTGACTTTGCAAAGGCAGTTCAGAAATCTCTCAGATCTCTGTTTGGTTAATGTGAAGTGTTAGTCAGCTGGATATTATAGCTGCTGACGTTGCTGTCGTCTGTAACGGGTTAGCCCTGTTTTCACATGGATAGACCTAGATCTGATTACAACAGATAATATTTTGGATAAAAAAAGAAGAATTCAGTTTTTTCCAAAACTGTTATTATCTACCAGTCAGAAAATGACAAGAAATGTGAAAAACATCAGGCTATTATAATTAATCTGCGAGTAAAAATTAAGATGTTAACTAATTTCTGTTAACAGTGAGCTACAAAACAATTGAACATATACTCTGAAAAGCTACTAACTATCATGTTTACTACTTATCTAAATCAGTTTAGAGAGGATGTATTCCCCAATAGTACATCCCACCCAAGCCTTCTCACTTCGTACTGATTCAAGCTGGCATCAGCAGGAGCCTAACAGGGGTGCTACTGAGCACAAACTGTTATCTGAGCAACGTTAGCAAAGCACTGACAGCTAACAAGAGAAGACATCACATTAGCCGACGCGGCAGCATGCTCACAGAGTGAGCTGCTGCCTCTGGAGCAGCTGACGGTGCCTCTGTAGCTACAGGTGTGGTATTCATTCATGCTTAAAGAGCTTGACACCGGCAGGCGAGCACCCAGCGGCTCGCTCCCACAACACCTGACAGCTAGTTAATGTCAGCGTGCAGCCTTTTTCCGAAACAGGAGAGGACACAGAGGTACGAGAGGTGCTTCTGTTTAGAGAGAGGTAACAGAGTGTAGAAGCTGTTGACATTTAGAAGTGGCTTATTTCCCTTTTCTTTTCATGATCCTTTCAACTACTTTATTTCTTTAATACTTTGTACTTCTCTATTCTACACTGTCGTACACTCTTGTTTTGCTACATTTCATTGTTTCTGTGCCTTTTCTTTAAATCACAAATGTTATTTTCTTATAGCCCAGAGGTTCCCCAATGTTACGTCCAAAGGTATAAATCCATTGTTTAGATGAGGTCAAAGGTCTGGAAGAAATGGTGATCAGCGGATATCTTCATTAAATTTGTTTAAACCCTAGAAGCAAAACAGAATGGCACTTTATGCCTGTAATTGTTTCTTTGTGACCATACGCCCCTACAAGTATTAACTGAAAACCTTAATTAGCACTCAAATTATGCTAAACATTTTAACTTAACGTTGATTAACTTCATTAATTTTTCTGCCTCCACAAAGTCCACTTTCTTACTCCTAAAAATAAACAAAATAAACAGTGTACCTCTAAAATAGCTTTAGATCCACAGAGAACAGTTATAATGCTAAGCAACCTAGTAAGAAAAATAGCACTGTCTGTCTTTACTGAACTCCCTTAAACCCATAAAATATATTCTGATGTTTTCAAAACTACATTTTTATCCCAAATTCCATTAGGTTTTTCATAAGCTCACGTTTTACATTGTAAAAACATTCTTCAATCTTAAAATGTCATGATCTGTCTGTTAGGTTTTGAGTTCCTTGTCTGTTTTCCCTGCACTTCCCTGTTTACGTTCTTCTGTTAGTGTTATTTTAGTTAATTTATTGTAGTTTAGGTTCATGATTTATTCTTGTGTTTAGATGTTTCTGTTACTTCCCTGGACTCCATACTCATCTGTGTTAATTAGCCTCCCTCCTTCAGTTTGCCCTGCTTTGTTCCTGCAAACAGCTGCTCCATATTTCTCCCGATTAGCCCCCCTTGTTCATTGGTCCATTCTCCACCATACCTCTGTATTCATACCCTCTGATTTTCATTGCTCACCAATTGTTCCTCCTGCTAACTACCTTGCTCCATGTCAGTTTAGCCGCCTGTGTTCCATGTCCTGGTCTCCTTGTATGCCTTTTCTGATTATGTTCTTCAAGATGTGGTTTGGATCTTGTTTCTGATCATATTCCAGGTGGTGCTTTAGTTCTTTCCTTAAGTTTAGTTTCTTATGATTCTTGTATTCTGCAGCTATGTTTCTTAGGTTTGATTATGTCCTTGTCTTCCTGTTTTAGTTTTAGCCATGTTTTGTGTTGGCTACTGCCACAGCCTGTAATGAGCTCATCTGGTCCACCTGTTCCATGCCAATCAGTTCACTGTTTTCACCTTTGTCTTGCCCAAATATACTGTTCTGTTTACTCCTCGTGGAACTATTCACTGGTCACTTTGGCGTGCCAAACCTGTCCATGTCCTTGCCTGTTTGCCATACCTGTCCAGTTGTCATGCATTACATGTTTATTGGATGACATAAGTATTTGATCACCTAACAACCAGTAAAAACACCGGCTCTCACAGGCCTTTTAGTTCTTCCTTAAGAAGCCCCCCTGTTCTCCACTCATTACCTGTATTAACTGCACCTGTTTGAACTATTTATCTGTATAAAAGACACCTGTCCACACACTCAATCAAACAAACTCCAACCTCTCCACAATAGCCAAGACCAGAGAGCTGTCTAAGGACATCAGGGATAAAATAGTAGACCTGGCAGGGATGGGCTACAGGAAAATAGCCAAGCAGCTTGGTGAGAAGGAAACAACTGTTGGAAAAATTCTAAGAACATGGAATAAGTTAAAGATGACAGTCCATTTCCCTCGGTCTGGGGCTCCATGCAAGATCTCACCTCATGGGACATCAATGATCATAAGGAAGGTGATGGATCAGCCCAAAACTACACGACAGGACCTAGTCAATGACCTGAAGAGAGCTGGGACCACAGTCTCAAAGAAGACCATTAGTAACACACTTCGCCGCCATGGATTAAAATCCTGCAGCGCACGCAAGGTCCCCCTGCTCAAGCCAGCCCATGTCCAGGCCCGTCTTACTTTTGCCAGTAACCATCTTGATGATCAAGAGGAGGAATGGGAGAAGGTCATGTGGCCTGATGAGACAAAAATTTACCTTTTTGGTCTAACTTCCACTAACCGTCTTTGGAGGAAGAAGAAGGATGAGTACAACCCCAAGAACACCATCCCTACCGTGAAGCATCGAGGTGAAAAAATCATTATTTGAGGATGCTTTTCTGCAAAGGGGACAGGACGACTGCACCGTATTGAGGGGAGAATGGATAGGGCCGTGTATCAGGAGATCTTGGCCAACAACCTCCTTCTCTCAGTAAGGGCACTGAAGATGGGTCGTGGCTGGAGCTTCCAGCTTTACAACAACCCGAAGCACACAGCCAGGGCAACTAAGGAGTGGCTCCATAAGAAGCATCTCAAGGTCCTGGAGTGGCCTAGCCAGTCTCCAGAACCAGAACCCAATCTAAAAACCTTTGGAGGGAGCTGAAAGTCCATGTTGCCCAGCAACAAACCCGAAACCTGAAGGATCTCGAGAAGATCTGTATGACGGAGTGGTCGAAAATCCCTGCTGCAGTGTGTGCAAACCTCATCAAGAACTAGAGGAAACGTCGGATATCTGTAATTGCAAACAAAGATTTCTGTACCAAATATTAGGTTTCGTTTTTTCTTATGTATCAAATACTCATGCAATAAAATGGAAATGAATTGCTTAAAAATCACACAATGTCATTTTCTGGCTTAGATTCCGTCACTCACAGTTGAAGAGTAGCTATGATAAAAATGTAAGACTTTCACATGCTTTGCAAGTGGGAAAACCTGCAAAATGTGTATCAAATACTTGTTCTCCCTTCTGTATGTGTTCCGAAAGTTTTCAGTATACAAGCATCTTGCTCTACTAAAGGATCTTCGCACAGTGGAAAAATGTGTTCAGATACTAGGCAAGAGTTAGCTTGCTTCCTTTTTGTTTTGTTTTGTGGTTCCAATGAATCATGCACACACCTTAGGGGAAAAGTTTTTTTCTCTTGTTTCATAAACTAAACGCCTGGTTTTCAATGTCATAATTATTAACAACTAATGGTTAGATGTGCTCAGGTCTCTACAACACAGCTGTTAGTCATTAGAGATAGGGAGCAGCAGTGACCAAATTTAGGCTCTCTCCTTTAGTGCTCCTTTCATAGTGAAAGAGACTTGTTTGATCCAGAACTTACAAAATTTGTAATTTTTGCATTTTTATTTAATTACTTATAAAGAGCCATTCTAGCTCTTACTTATTAGACCTGCTTTTTCGGAACATTAGTAATGATTTTGTCCGTTCATAATCATGGCTCACCTTATAAGTTCCAAACATTCATACAGAGCAGAAAAGATCTGCCTTCTGTTACCATGCACCTAACATCTGGAACATGTTGCTACGGAGCTTTCAATGGACTTTATGGATTCCACTGTCACAGTTTGTTTTTCATAAAGTGTCCTTGGCGAGATTTTATTAATTATCTCTTTTTGGTGAATGCATGTTATGTGTTGGATCTACCATTGAAAATAATGGTTGTCCCTCAATGGGCTTTCAGAGTATAATGAAAAATGAATAAATAAATTTTCATGTTTTACAATTTCTTATCCAATTCCTCCTACATTATCCCCAGCATGGAAATTATAGGTTAAAAAAAATTTTGGACTGGGTCCAGATTTGATTCAGATCTGAACTGAACTTTGAGAATCGCTGTAAAGACAGTTACAGTCTTTGAGTTCCTTCCCGAGGCTCCTCTCTGTGTGATCTTTGATGTTTTATTTATGCCTTTGAACAGAGAAGAGATGTAACAAAAGTCATAGTCATTCTGCATGTCCCTTCTTAAAATCTTATTTATTGAGGTGGTTTGGTGAGAAGGAAATTTGATTATAAAATGGATACAGAATATTTGGCACAAAGAAACTACATTGATGATTACTACGTTCTTTATAATTGACCATGGTTTTTGTATGCATGTGTGTATGAAACAGGTGGCTATCCCCCAAGCTAATTGTAGAAAGAAAACCCCATTAACATGTTTTTGGTGAAGTGGAAAAAGCTGGGGAATAGGACTCAGGATGAAGAGTGTAATGAGAATGTTTTTTTCACATGGGAATCTGGATGTCTGTGTATATGCATTTCCTTTCTCTTTTTGTTTTTGAAGAGGGTGCTTTCAAAAGTCGGTGTTATATTAATGCACATGATCTGTTTTGGATCTCATTTTGGTTTGGACTCACATTGACAAGGCTTGACCATCTGCCTTTGTTTACCTTCCATTTCACAATCAATGAAGTTGTCCCTCCTGTTTTTTTCTGACTCATTTAACTTTCGCCATCTGATGTCTACTTTGATGTTTGCCCCCCATTTACCAATATTTCCTGCTTCCCTTTCTCTTTTCCTTATTCCTTTTAATGCTATCCTATTTATAATGCCTTTTTGTTTCATCTGCAGTTCCACTTTTTTTTTAACATGTGATGTCTGGCAAAGTAGCACTCAGAATTGTTGTCTTAGTGCCAAGAAGAAGCCCAACAGATTTACTTTCACAAGTGGAGCATTACGGCTTTATATATATATATATATATATATATATATATATATATATATACCTTATTAGAATTTGCTTTGGGATTATTTCAATTTCAATAGGCATGGAGACAGAAATGAAAAGGAAAAAAAGAAGCAAGAGAAACAACAGTGGAGTGTAAGTGTGAGCACGCTTGTGTATATAAGATTTCTCCATAAAATTATGTAATAGCAAGTGTGGGGAGCCACAAACCTGCCCCCCTGGACCCGAGACAGGCATGGAGGAGATCTGAGGCACAGACATCCAAAGGCCCCCAAGAGCACGGGAACCCCAGGAGGATGCCGCCAGGACTACCGCGTCCCCTGCAGAGGAGAGCCCGAGGGGAACCATCCAGCAGCCACAGTGCAGAAGCCCCAGGGAGCTGCAGCAATGAAACCACAGGCCCTGCCAGTAGCCGTTCACGCTGGAGGAGATCCAGCCATGGACCCAGAGACCTGAGAGCCCAGGGTACATCACCCCCAAGCAGAGGCCTGACAGAGACAGGAGGCCCAGGCCCCGGCAAGCAGCCACTGGGAGTGAGCCATCACACACCAAAGCACCCAGCCCCGGACAATGAGAACCAACAATACGCCACCGGGCAGAGACACCAGCCACCGGCAGGGAGTGTGGTGGGAAGGATATAGACCCCATATTTGATGGGGGCTACGCTGATCCAGGAGAGGAAGCAGCCCAAGACCCAACCTGACATAAAAACAAGTGCACACAGTCAAAATCACACATTCCCACCCTCATGCGTACACATAAAAACACTCACACCCATACACCCAATGTAAAGACACACAACAGTGAATGTCATTAACTCACTCACAGTCCCCATACATACACTATACTCCCAGGTCCAGGTACCGAGGCCCCAGAGTGGCAACCAGCCTACGGACCCAGGAGGTGGTCTCTGGAGGGAAGGCAGGCAAACCGCCCCGGCACCAGCCCAGACTAGTGCTGGCACCGCCTGATCGACCCCAGCCCAGACCCCAAGCCCCAACTCTGACCCCAGCCCCCAGTGACCCCCCTATCCCCATCTGGAGAGGGGGCCACGAACAAAAAAAAGGGGTCTACCAGGTCCAAACAAGTCCGCCAACCAGAGCCGCCACAGGATGAAACACTCCCAACCCACCAACAAATTCTGATGTAAACCCAATGAGCCCCCCACCCCACATTAACCCCAACATGCATTTCCCCACTGGGCCACCCACAACTAGGACACAAATATCGAACACATGCACATAGTGAACAGTTGTGAGAGCTGAAGTTGTCTGTTGTTTTGTCCTTGTTGTTGTTTGTTTCACTTAAAGAAATACATCTTCAAAGTTGAAGGCATGTTCTGTAAATGAAATGGTGCAAACTCTCAACCAATCCACTTCAATGCCAGGTTGTGAAGCAACGGGGTGAATACTTTTGCAAGGCACTTTATGTCTTCCTTGCAGCTTTAATTAAAATACTGGCTGCATGGAAGACGCAGACAAAAACAGTTTAACAAGAAACATTTGAAAAAGCAATAAGAAAAAATAAATAAAAAGACAAAAAATAAACTGTCATACAGATTTAAAAGCTAAAGATTTTCCATTGAAATTCTTTTCTTTTTTGCTGTTTTTCTGTGTAGCAGCTGATGAGAGAACGGCAGCAGATGGCCAGTCGTCCCTTTGCTTCGGTTGCTGTGGCACTGGAGGTGGGCGGCGACCAAGAGGAGCTGCAACAGGTCAGAACAAATCTGCAAACACTGGCGCACTCACACAAGTAAACACAAACAAACAAAACACACAGAATATTTAAATTAGCTAATTTCATAAGGTTTTTCTTTAATAAAAACATTATCTACTGAAAGAACAGTTTTTGTTGAGAATAATGAGGCTAAAATATGTTTTTCTGAAATACTTGCATTTTTAAACTTGTTTTTGTGAACCTGTCATAAATTATTGAAAGCACAAGATACGGGGATATGAATCATGTGGACAACCTAAAGCCTTTTGTTTACTTTTGGTTTGTTAAATGTTAATGTTAAATGAACAAAAACCAAAGAAAATACACTTTGTGCAAGTGTATTTTAAAGATAAAATAAGAACACCCCTCATATATTGCCATTTAAAACTGGTAAAGTTACTTAGAGTTCTATCACATTAGGTGGACATGATTACAACATTGTTACTCAGCTTTCTGAGGGGGTTTGGTTTGTTTCGGACTGTTGAAGTAAAAGTCAAGACCACAGTATGGGAAGAAACTTGTGCCATTAGAAACTGAATTTGAATTGCTCTGACTGAATTTGTATTTGTGTAATTTGAAATTAAATGCATTGGTTCTTGGAAATTCAGTTTCTGATGGCACAAGTTTCTTCCCATACCACAGTGAGATAAAAAGAGTTGTCTGAGGCTTCAGGAAGAAGATTTTTGCAACTTGCAAGACGGATAAATATTTCACAGAGGTCTGAAAAGAATTGTTACCTACTGTGGTACCTACAGCAGGCTTTTGCTACTGTTAACTATAGCATGCCGCTGCAAGATGCTGTGGTAGCCATGCTGGTTCAGTATGCCTTCAATTTTGAATAAATCCCCAACAGTGTCACCAGCAAAGCACCCCCACACCATCACACCTCCTCCTCCGTGCTTCACGATGGGAACCAGGCATGTAGAGTCCATCCGTTCACCTCTTCTGCGCCGCACAAAGACACGGTGGTTGGAACCAAAGATCTCAAACTTGTACTCATCAGAACAAAGCACAGATTTCCACTGGTCTAATGTCCATTCCTTGTGTTCTTTAGCCCAAACAAGTCTCTTCTGCTTGTTGCCTGTCCTCAGCACTGGTTTACTAGCAGCTATTTTATCGTGAAGGCCTGATTCACACAGTCTCCTCTTAACAGTTGTTCTAGAGATGTGTCTGCTGCTAGAACTCTGTGTGGCATTGACCTGTTCTCTAATCTGAGCTGCTGTTAACCTGCGATTTCTGAGGCTGGTGACTCGGATGAACTTATCGTCCGCAGCAGAGGTGACTCTTGGTCTTCCTTTCCTGGGGCGGTCCTTATGTGAGCCAGTTTCTTTGTAGCACTTAATGGTTTTTGCGACTGCACTTGGGGACACTTTCAAAGTTTTCCCAATTGTTCAGACTGACTGACCTTCATTTCTTAAAGTAATGATGGCCACTCGTTTTTCTTTACTTAGCTGCTTTTTTCTTGCCATAATACAAATTCTAACAGTCTATTCAGTTGGACTATCAGCTGTGTACTGTATCCACCTCCTGCACAACACAACTGATGGTCCCAACCCCATTTATAAGGCTTGAAATCCCACTTATTAAACCTGACAGGGCACACCTGTGAAGTGAAAACCATTTCAGGTGACTACCTCTTGAAGCTCATCAACAGAATGCCAAGAGTGTGCGTAGCTGTAATCAAAACCAAAGGTGGCTACTTTGAAGAACCTAGAATATAAGACATATTTTCAGTTGTTTCACACATTTTTGTTCAGTATATAATTCCACATGTGTTAGTTCATAGTTTTGATGCCTTCAGTGTGAAGCTACAATATTCATAGTCATGAAAATAAGGACAACTCTTTGAATGAGAAGGTGTGTCCAAACTTTTGGTCTGTAATGTAGTTATGTAACAGACATCCGAAAAATGATGGAAACAACCTCAATTGGATGTTAACTGTAAAACGTCCTCTGTTTCTGTCACCTGTGGATTGAAATGCTCATCGGTCTGTGCGCTGAGGAGCATAAAATGCATGTGAATCATGTAAGGGACACTTTCATTCTGACTGAAAAAGAAAACGGTGTCGGATCAGCAGATTAATTCCAAACAAATAAGTTTTGATGATTTCTAAGGTAAACAAGCTGTAGACAATCACACATGTCCATAAATAGCTGCGCAAAGTTACACGTAACTGTGGAATGATGGCTTTGGCTCAGCTGGAGGATGGAAGAAGTTGGAGGGAGCGTTTTATTCCGAGATTGTACTGAGCTGTTGGCACATGATGATGCATTGCTTACTGGCCGGCTTAGATTATGTTGGAGTTCTGCATGGAGCTGACTCAGTGTTACATAGGGAAACCAGGAGGAACCGTGCGTCGCTGGTGCCAGTTCATGTGCTCTCTACGCTGTGGTCCTTTCAACTGGAACTTTCAGAGGGAACTGACTGACAGGTTGGGTATTTAACAGTCATCCCTGAACCCAGGCCATGCCAGCCATACGGGTCGGCCTCATCCGTATGTTGCTCAGATATAGAAAGTTCTCCTAAACCGTGGCTCTCATTTGCAGCGAGGAGTCGATTTCTAAAAATAATCAGATCTATGGACTGCACTCATATTGCTTTAAGGGCACCAGCTGTAAGTGAATATGAATTTATGAATAGAAGGCATTTTCATTCAATATATGTGCAACCTGATAATGACACGTTAATGTGTCTCACTAATGCAATGGCATGTTGACCTCCTTAGCTCATGATTCCTTTATACTATAATAATAAGTGTTGTGAACAAACCTCAAGCAGACTCCGTGCGTGATGGGGGCTTCTAGGTGATTTTCTATTTTCTTATGTGGCATCCTGAATGGCTGTAAAGATTTAAACTACTCACACAGTGTGTGTGGTGACACTGTTCCTGATAGAGATATGGGAGGAATATGTGCCGTGTGGATTTGATGCAGACATTGTAGAACTAAACGGGTTCGAGCCGACAATCTTTTTATTTCAAGTCACGTTTGAGTCGCATTCAAGAAGTTTTTGGTTTGCTGTAATTTACTTATACTACTTTGCATATGTATTTAGAGGCAGGGACTGGGCAGTCCAAGTGCCACATGCAGCTACATAAAATCCACTGCAAGTTGGGATGTATGAAGGCTACGTGTGCGGTGACACGTCTACGCACAATTTCGTACATCTGAAGTTTTGTGCGCAGCAAGTTTCATAACTTCTCCCTTACGCAAACTTTTAGTATGAAAGCTGCGCACTCTTTCATACATGAGGAACTGTTTGGAACAGAGGATGTTTCCTTTCCAGGAATGGAAACTAATTCCAAATGTGAAGCAAGATGGTGGAAGTGTCGTGTTATGTGGAAGCTTTTTGGTAGCAGGGACTGGCCTGCTCACTATCATAAAATACACAATGAATTCTACTGTGTATCAGAGAGAGCTTGAAGAAAAAAAGTTTACATACTTCTACCTAATGTAAAAAGTCAAATTCCTTGTTTTTGTACACAATCTCGGCCAATAAACTGACATCTGAGACAGGTAGATGGCTACAATAAGTGTCTTACTGGTGTTATTTCAGCTAAAGGTTGTAGAACTGGCTACTAGGGGGTCGGGTGTCCTAACTTTTTCCTCAGTTAGAAAACCCATTTTTATTATCTTTTGTTGAATGGGTAAAGCAAGAAACATTTTAGTGTTCATGTGTAATCAAAGCACTTTCTTGTATCAGATATAAACTGAAAACTTAGTTGGATGCCCTAGTTTTTTTCACACTTTAGTTCTTCCATGTCAGAAAAGTTTACTGGAAATCAGTGGAGCAATCAGAAAATGTCTGATATAATCCATCAGACGATCTGCACTGTTGGACTTTAGCTGCCTTGTGGCGAAAAATAATTTTTTATCAAAAGTTATTTTTTATAAAAGCAAAGTATAGCAGGAACCCCAGTGGAAGATCATAGGATCGTACATGAGGTCAAAGAATTTTAGACGTTTAAAACATTTGTTTCAATTGATTTCGTTAAAGCGCATATTGTAGAGTGGTCATCATTCCCTAGTAGGAGACTGACACAGTACACAGAGCGATGGTAGTTCAGTTAGCTAGGATGAAGGAAATAAACCTAAAAGGAGCAAAATGTGATTTTTAAATTGATATTCAAATTCAAATTTTTTTTGGCCAATAGTGTTTGGAAGTCCCAGTTCAATCCCACATTAAATTTAATAAAACCAGTCATGTCAGTCATCTTCTATACCGCTTCTTCTATTGTGGGTCGCGGGGAAGCTGGTGCCTCCAGCAGTCGGGAGGCAGGGTACACCCTGGACAGGTCGCCAGTCCATCGCAGGGCGACACACAAACAACCATCCACACACAAAACGGCAATGTAGAGAGACCAATCAACCTAACGGGCATGTCTTTGGAGTGTGGGTGAGAACCCAAGCATGCACGGGGAGAACATGCAAACTCCATGCAGAAAGACCCCTGGCTGGGAGATGAACCTAGGACCTTCTTGCTGTGGGGTAACAGTGCTACCACCTGCGCCACCGTGCAGCCCTTAATTGGCCTGGTTAACAAAACCAGTACCATCTAAATTCTTACTCAGTAGGTTTGAAGTGCTGAGATACTGTATAGTGAACAATGTCCTTCTATTTGTATTCAGAACTTATTTAAATTAAGAAAAAGACAATATAATGATTGTTTTTGAAGCATGTTAAGTTGTGGAATAGGCTTAGTGATGAATTAAACTATGTAACTCACTGTCATGGTTCAAAAAATGTTAAAAAGTAAGACAGTAAATGCTTATGATGTTACTTGATTAAATGTAACATAATTAAGGATTCTAAGTCCATTAAATAATTGTGATTTTTCTTTTCTTTTAGTAATGATATTCCTGGTTACTCTTGGTATTTCTGGGATAGCCATTAACGTGCCAGGTGCTTAAGCCTTTTCCTTTTTCGAATACTGATTGTAAAGTGACTTTGTTTATTCCTCTAAGATGTATTTATGCATGTATCTGAAATTCATTGATTCATTCATAAAGCAGACCACATTTTATAATTATTAAATGGTCGACATTAAAGTAGTTTGCATGTTTTGCATGTTGTTTTCCCAGATAGAATTTTCTGGACAACAGCACTAATATGCAGACTGGATTAAAGCTACAATAATAGCTGTGTGAGTGTCCAAGTCAACCCAGAGAGGCACCTGGTCAAATGGCTTAGATCGTCCTCTAGTACTAGTTACAGAGCACTAACACCAAAACCTGTTAATCCCCTGTACCTGTCTCCTGATGGGAAGGTTGATGATGCTTTGTCTCGTGTGCTGTGATTTCTGTGCCAAATTCAAACTTTAAATTTAACTATAGGGTCAAAAATTGTAATGTAAAGCTGATATTTGGGACATAGTGGCTAGGGAAGATTCAGATATAATTTCTATGTCTTTTGGGGTTCTTGATTTTCAGACTTTTTAAAATGAAGAGGCGATAGAATTTAGCTTGATATGAGTCCAAAGTTAACCGCAAGTAAAATCGGGGGTTTCTACACGAACTACCTTGTGTCAAGGTAATGTTCTGTAACATGTGACTGTTTAGTTGCCAGATGTTAATATGTAAATTACCTTAAAACACATGTCAGGCAGGAAAATGAGCCAAACTAATTTGAATTACCTTGGCTGGATGAAATTGGGGGTGAAACGGAGGGGGGTCAAGTCAAGTCACGTCAAGTTGTAGAGATACAAGTCTGATTCCAGTCTTAGATGTTTGAGGGTCAAGTCCAAGTCAAGTCTGTTGACTTTGATGGGGAGTCCAAGTTATAGTTTAGGTTTTCCACAGCAAGTCTAGGTGAGTATTAATTTGTCCCTGGGTTTAATTTAACCTGAACGTTTAAAAATTTTCTTTTTCAACATGTGAAACTTCAAAATGTAAAAAAACAAACGGTTAAAGAACTTTACATATGTTTAACTCCTGTACTCATATTATACAGTTTCACTCTACTCTAGGTTTTCTTCTTCTTATTGAGTCAGGGGATTTGCAAGATTATTACAAAACCAAGTTCTAAATCTGCATTTAAAATATTTGTTAGGTCTAAACATGCTCCAAAGAGCAAGGCATAGTGCAAAATATAAACAATTTCATATTTCTGTATGGACAAAACATGAGATGATTTTATTTGAAAAGCTGAAAGTATTTTTGTTTTTAATAAAGCTGGTTTAATAGCTGGAGAATCAAAGGTCAGAGGAGAGTCTACTTTGTTCTAAAACGACTTGTTGTCATTGTTTATAGTGTCCAGTTTGAGAGTTGTCTGAGGGGTCATTATTATGAGCAATTACTAGCTCTGTGAATATCCCTGGCTAATAAATCAAATACAGTTGGTAAGTATGTGGCTTCCAGTTTAATTTCACCCCTGATTACAAATATACAGAATAATATACTGGCCCGGACTGGGCCTCAAGTCTTTAGACTGCGAGTCTAAGTCAAGTCTGAAGTTTGTTTTTGTGACCTCAGTGTACCTTGACTCTTCTGAGATTCAAGTCACCATCTCTGAACTATCAGATACACGTATAAGAATGGATCATGGTAAAATATCTCTTTACAGTATCTTGTTAATATATAATGTTTGAAAAAAACTAAAGCATACTATAGTCTGTTATTATCACCATGGAACTTTTGCAGAAACCTGCCAATGTCCTCTACTTTTGGGTCATAAGATGTTTGCATGACATAATGGTAAAAAAAAGTTTTGGGACGTCCACATGTTATTTTAAATGTTCATTCGTTTTGATCAGATTTGTCTCAGCCCAGTTGAGTTTGGTTCCCACGTCTATGGAACCCTCTGGAGTGTCTTCCCTTATCTCTGGTTCAGCCTGGTTTCCATTTCAGTCTGGAAGGTGAGAGACAATGGACCAGCTCTCTTCACACTGAGGTTAATTACGCAACATCTGGTTCATAGGCAAGCATGCAGCTTAGCATAATTGTGTAATTAATGAGGGAAAGGGAACATTTCCATCCTGCCCTTGTATTTCGTGTTGTCCTGTTTATGCAGCTACAATGTCTCGTTAAACAAATGGAGTCATAATCACTTCATTTCATGGTGGGTTTGGACACTGAACAAGAGCACTTTAAAGAGAGTAACAAAAAAATTTATCTGAATTGTATTTTTATTTTGATCAGATTCTTATCTTTTATTTTTAATTCTGTTTGCACAGACATTTTACTTTTTAAAACAATTCTGCTGTTTAGTGTTAATCAAACTGTCTGAATGGTTATCATTGGTCATCATTCATTCAGTAAAACATGAACAGTAATCTAGTTTGCAATCCAAACAAAGGAAATCAGATGGAAGTGATTTAATTTAGAACATATTGCCCCAGAGCAGGGGAGCCTTGGTAAGTTTCATCATTAGAATTTGGTGATTAATTACTGCAGATTTTATTACAGAAGTTCATTAACTGTCTATATTATAAGACTTTATTTGTTAAAGTGTAATGCCTGAGAACCACCAGTAGGTGGACTGCGAAAGTCACGTTCAAAACGTTTTCAGACCCCTTGAACTTTTTTTAGATTTCATTACTTGACAGCTACAAACTTTATTGTGTTTTACCGGGATTTTATGTGATCACCCAACACAAAGTAGTGCACTACTTTAAAGTGAAAGACATTAAAATGTATGTTTTTCAGATTCACCAAAAAAATATCTGTAAAGTGTTGGATGTATTTGTATTCAGCCCCACTGACTTAATACTTAGAACCACATGTCTTGCGTTGGGGATAAAAGCAACATCCCCACAGCATGATACTGCCATTACCTTCTTTACTGTGGAGATGGTGTTTTCAGGTTGTTATGGTTGCTATTTCCCCTACATTGCTGGATGCAAACTACAAATGTGACTTCTCATGGTTTTCTTTCAAAAAAGTATTTGCTCTCACTCCTCTGTCAGTTTCATTTCAAATTTTGCATTGAACAATGCATAATTAATAGAAATTTAGAAAGAAAATCTGCTTTAATTGAATTGCCTGTGAAACCAGATCAACTGACTCATTCTTACTGTATTACCTGTGTTTTTGTATAAAAGTGTGGAAGACAGACACATAGATAACCTCCTTACATTTTTGCTTAAACTGCAGAATTTGTGTAAAAAACTAAACCAGCTTTATGTGCCCTTTCTACAGGAATGAACACCATTTTCGGATCTGTCTTAAAGCTCTTTGTAAACTCATATAGATGTAAGGTGCACTTGTGCTTTTTAGGACACATCATTGGCGAATTTTAAATTTCCATAAGGTGTTTTTCTCCCAAAGACATCTTTTCTGTCCTCTGAAGACAAATGCAAATAAAGCGACTCTTGGAACAAGAGTCTTCTATCATTTTAAATGTCCACATGTTGAGATGTCTGGGCTCCGCTAATCAGCTTTAATGATGCTGATATAGTCCTTTAAAAACTAGCAAAAAGCCAAACAAAATCCATTGTTGTCAAATGACTCTTCACAAAGTGAGTTGACTTCACTGCATGTGCCTGGTCTTGTGCTTCCATCTAAAATGCCTGACATATCCCATTCTGTTTCAAATTAATAATTCACTACACAGGAAAAAAGGAACAACGAGATCATTTTGAAATGTCTACTGAGCATTTTGCAACAATTGCATAGCTTTCTTTGTTTAAACTCGAGAAAGGCCACTAAAGAGTGATTTATTATGTGTTATTAGTCACTGATCCACAGTAAACCACCAAGCTCAGAATATATTAAGTCCAAATAGTCAAAATTAAATACTCTAAATACCAAACCCATATTTTTTTTCGGTTACACAACCTCGAAATATTCTATTTGCTAAAAGGAATTAGAGTAAATACTGTTTCTGCAAAGGCTGTCTATATTTCAGCAGTGCAATATCTCAAGATCTCATAAAATGACAGATAACAAGTCAACATCTCAAAATCTGGTAATTTTTTGAATTGCATCAATAAACTTAGATTTGTAATTTGGTTTATGTAAACGTTCATTGAAGAGACACAAAAATTGACAAATTCATCAAATTTAGAAGATTTTGTCAAATTTAGAAACTGATATCAGCAGCGCACTGAGAGACACATTGTGTAATATTGGAGAGCCCTTTAACTACAGTGCACTTAGTATATAATAAATATTATAATAAAAAAATACGGGGACTTCCGGCTGAATGGCGGTGGAGTAGGTTGTGTCTTGGCGTGCTTCTGCGGGGTTAGCTGTTTTTTTTTCGATTATTACCTGGCACTTTTTCTCGACTTCGACTTCAAACAATAAGTAATCTATACATTGAACACTATCTTTTTTTTTGGACACTAAAATGCCACCAAAGCCTGTTAAAAGAGGAAATTCGATTCAGTCTCATCTGCGGCCTGCTCCTTGTGGTGAGTCCTCGACCTGTGCTGAGTCATCTCTTGGGTCGGAGGCAGCGGCCCGAGCCGCTGCAATTAGCGATGCCAGCAGTGTTAAACAGGAGCTGCTTGCGGCTCTCCGGGATAACTTTACTGCTATACTTAAAGCAGAGTTTCATGCTGTTCTTGCTGAAAGTCTTTCTTCGATTAAGTACGAGCTGCTATCCTTCAAGAAAGAATTGTCCTCTGGCCTCACTGCGGTGCAGGAGGGTTTTACGGGGCTAAACGTAACGGTTGCTGAGATGGAGAAATCCCTATCCACCTGCACTGATGACATCGTTAGCCTCCGGAAGACAGTAGACAGCCTTACTAAAACTGTGGCACAGTTGGAGGATAAATGTGATGACTTGGAGTCCCAGTCCCGGCGTCAGAACATCCGCATCATTGGTGTCCCGGAAGATGACCCTTTATCAGCTTCGACGGCTGCGGTCTCTCGGTTGCTGAAGGAAGCCTTTGGTTTCGCGGAGGCACCGTTGTTAGACCGCGCTCACCGTATCCCGATCCCTAAACCCAAGGCAGGTGAGCGCCCTCGCCCCATCGTAGCTAAGCTACATTACTACACTGACTGTGTGAAAATCCTGTCGAAGGCAAGGGAGCTGCAGCGGATTAAGATGAACGGTATGACTATCTTTGTCTTCCCCGATTATACTGTCAGGACGGCCCGTGCACGGGCAGCCTTTACAGATTGCCTTCGCCGGCTCCGTGGCATTGAGGGGGTCCGGTTCGGCTGGCTTCATCCGGCCCGATTGCGGATTACCCATGGTGGAACTACGCGAGTTTTCACCTCTCCCGAGGAGGCTAATATCTACATCGGGTCTATTACCAAGTGAGAGCTATAATCACAAGGATTTGTTTCACATTCTGGGGACTTTGATTTGTCTGGTTAAGTATTATTTTCATATTAAGCAGAAATGGGAAGAAAGGCAGAAAAGAAAAGAGAATGTTGATTTCCTACAATAGTGCCTATTGTATATTTTAATTTTCTCTCTATTCTGCTGACTCTGCAGGAGTCGCCTAGTATCAAAGGGAGCTTTTTTGTTGTTGTTGCGCTGTTTGGCTGTAAGGATAAGTTTTCTAATGGCTCCTGTTGGAGTCTGCACGGTCCCTTCATTTGGGGAAGGGCAGAGTGCAAGTAAAGGGTGGGGGAAAATGTTTGTATATGTTTTTGTTTTTTTTTGTCCCTTCTTGGGGATGGAGGGGGTGGCAATATCTTTCAACTTCTGTTATAAACAACTGGTCGCATGTCCGTTGATTTGAAAGCTTCTTCAGCTCCTGTTAGATTCCTAAGTTGGAATGTTAAAGGTCTTAATAGTCCAGTGAAACGATCTAAAATAAACTCTCATCTGAAGCGCCTAAACCCTGATATAGTATTTCTACAGGAAACACATCTGCAGAATGCAAATTGGTCCAGGCTCAAATATTCATGGGTTGGAGAGATTTACCACTCGGGCTTCAACTCAAAAGCTAGAGGAGTAGCCATATTATTTAATAAAAAGGTTCATTTCACAGCATCAAAAATAATGCGAGACACAAATGGCAGATTTCTTATAATTGCAGGTAGTCTGTTCCACACCCCTGTCTTATTAGTGAACATTTATGCACCAAACTTTGATAATCCTGATTTTATAAATAATCTATTTAGCACACTTCCTTTTCTTGACACTCATTTGTTGATTCTAGCTGGGGACTTGAACTGTGTAATGAACCCAGCATTAGATCGCTCCTCATCTCGGGCCTTTACGCAGTCAAATATGTCTAAATCAATTTCGGATTTTATGACCCAAAATGGGTATGTAGATCCATGGAGGGCACGTAATCCACTAACAAAGACGTATTCTTTTTTCTCTCAGGTACACCAGTCCTATTCCCGCATAGATTATTTTTTTATTGATGGCTCTTTAATGCACAGAGTCACATCTTCTGAATACTATCCGATTATTATTTCTGATCATTCCCCTTTAAGCCTTGATATAAATTTCATGAATAAACCCCGTTCTTGCCCTTGCTGGAGATTTAATAGTCTCCTGTTATCAGATGACCCATTCAATAAATTTATCCTATCAACAATTGATGATTTCCTTACGTTTAACAAGAGCGACACAATTTCTTTCTCATTATTATGGGAATCATTAAAAGCCTATCTTCGGGGTCAGATTATTTCTTTTTCAGCTAATGTTAATAAAAATATACATGCTAAGATATCAGAAATATCAACAAAAATTCAGGAAATCGACAGGCAAAATGCCACTTATCCGTCATTCGCTTTACTGAAGCAACGACTGGATCTTCAAACTGAACTTGATCTCCTAACAACATCTGATGCGGAGCGTCTCTTGATTAGATCTCGAGCCTCTTATTATGAGCATGGAGAAAAACCAAGTAGGCTCCTGGCGCACCAACTGAAACGAAAAGCTAGCTCTCGTACAATATCACAAATCAAGGATCAGTTAGGCAATCTCGTTTCCGATCCTGTTTCTATCAATGACATTTTTAAGAAATTTTATTGTAATCTGTATAAATCTGAACTACAATCGGGCTCGGATGAGTTATTTGCCTTTCTTCAGAATATTGACATCCCTAGGATAAATAAATTGGTTTCTGATCAACTTGATGCTCCCATTAAATTGGAAGAAATTTTTACATCAATCAATAATATGCAGAGTGGTAAGGCCCCCGGCTCGGACGGATTTCCTGCCGAATTTTTAAAGAAATTTAAAGACAAGATAGCCCCTCTTCTTCTCGAGGTCTATAATGAGTCCCTGGGGCGTGGCCTGTTGCCCCCCACCTTGGCTCAGGCTTCAATTTCTCTCCTGTTGAAGAGGGGTAAAGATCCCACTGCTTGCGAGTCTTATAGGCCCCTGTCGCTCTTAAATGTGGATTTTAAGATTTTAGCTAAAATACTCGCAACTCGGCTTGAGGCGGTGCTTCCTCAGATTATTTCGCATGAACAGAATGGATTCATCAAAGGTCGTCATTTGTTCTTTAATATTCGTACATTATTGAATGCAATTTTTTCAGCTCATTCCCCCACGTCTCCGGAGGTGATCATTTCTCTTGACGCCGAGAAAGCCTTTGATCGAGTGGAATGGGAGTACCTCTTTGCCGTTCTCAATAGGTTTGGTTTTGGAGGGAGGTTTTTGGCCTGGATCAAGCTACTTTATTCATCGCCTCAGGCTTGTATTGTCACTAACTCCGTCCGATCTGATTATTTTCCGTTGGGACGTGGTACTAGACAGGGTTGTCCTCTTTCTCCTCTCTTGTTTGTGTTAGCCATTGAACCTCTTTCTGCTGCGCTAAGATCCCTCTCTTATTTTCATGGAATTATCCGCTCTGGTGTTGAACTTAAACTGTCCTTATATGCAGACGACCTTCTCTTGTATGTTTCGGATCCTTTACATAGTCTTCCTCCAATTTTGGATGTTCTTGAGAAATTTGGATCTTTCTCTGGCTACAAAATTAATTTGCTTAAAAGTGAATGCTACCCAGTAAATTCATTGGCTTTGGAACTTAGGCATCCTGACATTCCTTTTGGACTCAGCCCCTCAGGGTTTAGGTACTTGGGAATTAATATTACACGTACTTGCCCTCATTGTTTTCTCAGAATTTTGCACCCCTAGTTTCTCAAATCGCATCAGATTTTCAGAGATGGAACTCTCTCCCTCTTTCACTGATTGGCAGGATTAATGTTATTAAAATGAATGTTCTACCTAGATTTCTTTTTTTATTTCAATGTATCCCTCTGTTCTCGCCTTAACAGTTCTTCAAGTCCCTGGATCAGATGGTTTCTTCATTTTTGTGGAACAATAAGGCCCCCAGATTGAGGCTTTCTCTATTGCAACAGTTCACCACAAGTGGTGGTCTTTCCTTACCCAATTTTGCAATGTATTACTGGTCTTCACATATTCATAAATTGATTTATTGGCTAAATTCACCCAATCTGATCTGGTGTAAACTTGAAAGTCAATCGATTTCTACATCTTTTTCACCTGCCTCAATTATCTATTCATCACTACCAATTAAACTACCCTATGTTATTACAAATCCTATAGTGCTCTCTACACTTAAGATCTGGTCACAATTTAGGTCACATTTTAAATTTATGTCTCCCTCTAATAAAATGCCGATATTAAAAAATCATATATTTTCTCCTGCGACCACTAATGTTGGCTACAGAGTTTGGCATGAGAGAGGCATTTGTACAATGAGAGATCTCTACAAGGATGGTCTATTTCTTAGTTTTTCGGAGTTGTCCTCTAAATTTAGCCTACCTACTTCTCATCTGTTTCTCTATTTCCAAATTAGACATTGTGTTTCTTCGTTGTTCCCAAATTTCCCAACTCTTCCTGTTGACCCACCATGGGTCGACCTTCTAGTTCTGAAACCCAATTTGAAATCACCCCTTTCTAATATATATGGAAAGCTTATGGGAATGGAGCCCGATTCATCGGGTAAAGCCAGAACTCTTTGGGAATGTGAATTGGGTGCTGAACTATCTGATTCATGGTGGGATAAAGTTATTCTCAGTATACGCCAAAGCACACCATGTGCCAGGTTACAGCTTGTACAGTTTAAAGTGATAAACAGAGTCCACTTCTCAAAATCCCGTCTATCAAAAATGTTTCCTTCGATTTTGGACCAGTGTGACAGATGCCAGGCCTCTCCCTGCAACTTAAGTCATATGTTTTTCTTTTGCCCGAGCTTACAAAAATTTTGGAACTATGTTTTTTCCATACTCTCAGGGGTTTTTGGAATCCAGATCCGAAGCGATCCACTAATTGCCATTTTTGGAGTTCCAGGGACCTCACTTAATCTGTCGCCCCTGCGGGGGAGGTCTTGGCTTTCTGTTCTCTCCTTGCCAGGCGCTGCATTTTACTCTGCTGGAAATCTCCTATACCCCCATCTACTTCACAATGGCTTAATACTGTAAGATCATGCTTAAGGATAGAAAAGATTTTGTTAACAGTGAAAGGTAGTTCAGCAGAATCTCAGCAAAATCTCTGCCTTTATAATGCATAGATTGATGTGACTGACCCATCATGTCATGTGACTAAAATTTACAGATTAATTGAGTGAAATGTTGTTGCCTTTTAGCTTTTCAGTGCCGTCCAACCCTCCTCCCTCCACCCCCTTTTTTTTTTTTTTTTTTTGTTAATGTATTATTCTTTTTTATGTAATTATATTAATTTAGTCTCATTTTTGTTATGTCAGTACGGGGATTTATGTTCGCTATGGGGAAAGGGGAAAAGAACTGTGTTAAAAATGAAAAATCGGAGAAGTCATGTAAGCTTTGCAAAATGTATGTAATGTCAACGTATGTATGATCTCCTGCTAAACAAATAAACAAAAAAAAAATACCTCACTCATACAATGTCCTGATATCCACTGATCAATAAAATCCAGGCCTTTTTCATTTCTATAGGGAAGGATTCCAAGCAGTGAACCTGTTAACTGAAAATAATCCTATCCTCAGAAAAATCCAGATGATGTTTAATCATTTTAGATTAGCTGAGAACAACAGTAATTTTGGCAACACTGTTTATGTTTTTTGCAAAATGTTATGCAGCTAATGTGCTGTTTAAGAAATTAAATCATTAATGGAATTAACTTATATAGAGCTTTTCTAGTCATACTGACCACTCAAAAGTACTTTACACTAGAGCCATATTTGTCCAGTTGCACACATTCATACAACTATACATAGATTAATAGACAACTTGAGCCTAAATGCCTTGCTTAGGGGCACATTGACATGTAAAGGGGCAGCAAGCTGGACTGAAACCACAACTTATTGCAGATCTGCTCTTCCTGTTGAGCCACCTTCTTTATATCATTTCAGCGGTCATTCGTATGTCTCAGGACAGATGATGTTCAGACTGCCAATCTAATGCGGAGATAAGTGTCCCAGGCCACTTCCGTGGACAGAAGAAAACTGTCCTCAACTGTCTTAAGTGTAATCACTCCTGCATTCAGTACTGTCGGGGTGTGATCTCATCAGTCTGGTGCCTGTTAATGCCTGGTGGAAAACAGACACCCTCGCCTGTCACGCACTCACCTGCGATTGTATGCATCTTTTAACTTTGCTTTGTATTTGCCTTTTAAAAGCTCAAATGGATCAATAAATTACTGAGCTAAATTAAGGGCCTTCATATAACTGCACTATCCTCAATCTGCCTAAAAATAATTTCCAAATGAACATGTACATGCAAATAAGAAATTGCTGCCAATCTTTTTTTTTATTTAAATACAGCTCTCGTAAAAAAAAAAAAAATGGTTAGATACCACCAAATAACGGGGTATGTGGTTATGTTTAGCAGCTAAAGGCCACCTTCTCCAATCCCCACCTCGATCAAAGCTTCACAGCATGTCTTGGCCTTATCTCGGGACTGAGGCAGAGTCATCAGCATGAATTGATGATTCGGCTGCCTCCATAAAGAACCAGCATTATGTCGTAAAGCTGATGAGCCTGCAGCAATCAGCATCTGCACGCCCCCGCCTGCAAAAACTAGTTCCCACCTTTCAGCTGATTAACGACCCTCTCCTGTTTTCATAATGCTATTTAAAGCAAAGAATGAATCAATTTCATATCTAGTGTTTTAATGTGCCGTATTTATTCTTCAATTGCATGGATTTAAAATGCCTGAGGACGGAGGGTCGGTGGGTGGAGAGGAATGGATGTAGTGTAGGGAAATGAAGGGGAAAGGAGCAAATAAAGAATATTAACGGCAGCTGGAAGTAATGTATGTTTTGTACGAAACACATAACTGAATCCTGAATGCATCTAGAAACCACCACAGAGCTTTTCAAACAGCACAAAAAGGTTCCATCAGAAAAAGGGCAGAAAAATTTGACCAAAACAAACATGTGAGCAAATACCTGTAAACGCAGTGATGTTATTAACTCAATGACTCACAGTTCTGCCAACACAACCAATACTAGAACAAACCCATTATTATTTATGTTTTGTTTGTGCATTTAAAAAATGACTTTAAAAAAAAATATCAGATCGATCAGAGAAACATTTAGAACTACATTGAATTTCACATTATGTATGAGAAGCACCTGCAGCAGCCCGCTACTCAAACTCAGATGGGTTCCCCTACTGTTATTCCCCATTCTTCAGTTTTCTTTTCTGTTCAACTCAGCTACCTTTCAGTTTCTTTGTAAAGTGCTTTTTTTGTCTTTCCAGAGGCAGGAGATTGGGGGTAAACAAACAAACTGTACACAAGCAATTTTCTCTTTGCCCTTCTGCAGTTCTCAATGAACACGGGGTGAGGACAAAGATAGCAAGCTCTCACAGAAAGAAGAAGTTATATTGATGGAAAATTATGGTTGAGCTATGCTGACTGAGCTCAGATAAAATAGCTCAATAACCAGTTTCCCCCTCAGATACCTGCTGTGCTCCTTCAGGAACTCTGACTTCTTGTTGCAGAGGATGAAATAAAAATACAATCATTTTCCGCTTTTCTTTAAAGATGGCTGCTCAGTAAACAGTTAAATTCGTTTATTCAATAGTGACACTCATTTTGCATTAGTGCATTACTGTAGATGTAGGCGTGGGGAGGCAGCTTGATAACCTTGAACAAAAATAAATTCCACACCTTTATTACGTGATCCAACTGAGTTTATTTTAAAAACAAATATACTGCTGCTGCCAAATAACATTCAAATAATGCTAACCTAATTTTGTTAACGATAAACTGATTTAGCAATAACACCACCCAGCCAGTCTATGTGATTTTAGGCATTTTTACACATTAGCAGGATACTTCCCTGTCCCCATTTCCTTACTACTCACTTTCGAAAGGATTAATACCAAATTCATTTGAATGTAGTGCTAAAGCAACATTGCTAATCGTGAAGAGCATTAAAACATCTCTTTCCTCAATGTCACAAACAAAGAGACCCTTAAATGTTTGGACTTTAGACCCCAAAAAAACTGTAACCAAAAGTGAAGATGAATTTTCAGCTAGTTTTGAAAGCAATCAAGACTTCTGATACATTGTAAAATAAAGATAATTTTATTCGTCCAACAGATTGCTACAGTTTGAAAAGTGAAAAGTCTAGGGTTTAACATTTTAGAAATATACCAGGGTCTGTGACCATTTAAAGTTCCTAAAACCTTAGAAGATGGACATTGGGGGACGTCACTCTCGCTCTCTGCTTGCAAACACTGTGAAATGATACTGGGTTTCCTCCTCTGGACTGTGGTGGCGCTTTACCTGCTCCTCTCGCCTGTACAGAATTTACCCATGCCAGACTGAAACAGCACCGTGGTGGATCTTATCTGAACTGACGTTGCAGGGGAACCAGGTGTTGATTCACAGGTTCTGCCAGACCAGAAGTTTTGGTAGACGTTTTCCAGAATTACCCGACAGAGGTCGAGCACATCTACAGTTCCTTTGCTTACTATTAGTGAGATGTGCCAGCTGCCGTGGGGATGAGGACTTGAAGTGTCATCCCACAGAAAATTCAAATGTCACAATACAGCGGATCAAAATCCGACCATCAAAAACAGCTGCAGAATATGTTAAGATGACCTTTGTGGAGCACAAGGCATGTGAATGTAGAGTTCGGAAACCTTTAGAGAAGGTTGGAAGGAACAGTCAAAAAGGGAGAAGAAGGAAGAGAAAGGAGAGACAAAAAAACAAAAGACCGTAACAAGTGCCAGATTCCTAGCAGGTAACTTTGGCGGCAACCCTATGCTCTGTTCCAGCGTGGCTCACTATTTATCTCCAGCCCAGTGACAGCATCAGGGCAGCGTTTCTGCAATGCCGAGGTTCAATAGAACGTGCGTTTCGATTGGTTGAAATGCTTTCTGTAACAAATACACCCATAACTTTGAAAAAACTTTTATGTGAACAAGGCCCAAGAAATTTAATGTTGATGTTCGCCTTTCTCTCTTACTTATAACGTCAAAGAACCACACCTCAAAAAATACAAGCTATCCCTTCTACATGCTCATCCAGGAGGAGTGAATGCTGCAAGTCACTGACTGGATGCAATCTGCTGGGTTTCCTTAGATAGAAAAACTTTTTATCCAATTTGAATAAATAACAGAATCTGACTGCACTGTTCAATGATTTGGATTAATTGTAATGCATGTACCTGACTTTTGTGAAGTGCCTTGAGACGACATGTGTTGTGAATTGGCGCTATATAAATAAACTGAATTGAATTGAATTGAATTGAATCCCTTTAAAACTATGTATTTTGAATCAGCAAGCATATGACGTTACACAGGTGTTTCCTTGACATATTTATAAGAAAAACAATACTGGAGACTGACTATATGCATTGCATGGATGTGTTTACCATTCGTATTTTTTACACATATGTTCATGTTTGGTCTGTCTGATTTAGTTCTGGATGTTAGAAAATTAAATATCCAGGTGTTTCTTTAATGTTTCACAACCAAATTACAGTGGGGAGAACAAGTATTTGATACACTGCTAATATTGCAGGTTTTCCTACTTACAAAGCATGTAGACATCTTTATTTTTATCAGAAGTACTCTTCTATTGTGAGTGGCGGAATCTAAAACAAAAATCCAGAAAATCACGGTTGTGAGATTTTTAAGTAATTAATTTGCATTTTATTGCATGACATATCACCATTGTATCAAACACTTGTTCTTCCCACTGTTAATGCTTAAATCTGCATTCTGCCTGTCCAAAACTTAAGATTCAAATAATCCCTGTGTTTTTACCTATTGCACATCTTTCCTAATGTGCTCACAGGGCAGTTTCTGAAACGGAGTGTTAAGAAGTGTTAATTAATTGTTTAGAACGATCTGGAGACCTTCAAGGGTTTGATTTAAGTAAAGCTTATTTAAAATATTCTGACCTAGAGAAAATAAATCTAATGATAAATATTTATATTTATGTGTGTTTCTCGTCTGGTTTTAATTTTAGAACATTTCGAAGGAGGAAAGCTATTTTGTGGATCAGCAGTTTAGGATGCCTGTCTAGACACATAGATTGAGTCTAGGACAGTATGGTGTTTTTGTTTTTTGTTAGCAAGTAGTAGCTGTTTTTCTTTAACAACTGTAATACTTGTAAGGATAAAGTTTGGCAGGTTCACCTACTTTGGCTATCATACACAGCAAGCTTAAACCAAAATGCTGGAACGTTACTCTGCTCTGCAGCCAACCTCAGCAATCTCTGGTCTAATCAAACCTTCAAGCTACAATGATAAGAGTATCTTTTTGTATCATTTTTACATCTTTTTGTGATTTGGAATCAGTAACCATTAAGACCATCTGAAATTTCCTGTCGTAATCTACTAAAAGCATTTTAGGTATTTTTACCCACATGTATCCATTTATCAGTACTCTCCTTTTATTATAAATTGTTTTTCTTCCTCAACAGAAATTGTTTCAGTACAAATTGTGAAAAATAAATGAGTCATGTCATATAGAGTCGTTTGCTGATGTCAATACATTAAGTGTCTGACATACAGTATGTAACTTTTTCCTGAACCTCAAGCTGTTTGTCAACATAGTGTCCAGTTCCTCATAGTCCATGCATTTGATAAAAATTTGTGCCCAAAATGTAGTGTGTTGAATTGTGATTTAACGGTTGGTGGTACTAGATGGCACTAAAGCTTGGACATTGCTCCTTTAAGACATCAGAAAAAATAGTTAAATTTTAAACTTGGTTCTCAGGATAAAAACAGCCTTTCTGCATTTGAAACACAAGAAAGCAAGGTTCCTTCTCCATTATGCTACTGCTTACATAGTTTAGTAATGTAGAGACATTATGCTGTAGTTCTAGGGATGTAACAAATACTTGTCAGTTTGTGGCTGCGTTTATCTTGATGCCGTTATCTTCAGAGATGCTTTTAGGAAAACCTTGTGTTGACATTTACAAGGAGCTATTTTCCCTAACATAAGGGCCGGGATTATGATCAGAAAAATCTTGGAGCTTTTGCAGGTCACCTGAAAACCAGCAAAAGGCCACATTTGTTGCTTCACCTCTCTTAATGAAAAAAAACCAGTCAAGCAACCTGTGAACCTGTTGTTGTTTTATTTTCTCCTTCCACCCCCCTGTAGTGAGGTTATTACGTTAAAACAGCAGGAGGGGAAAAATATCCTGCCAAGAAGGGGCACAAAGCGATAAAAAATAACAGTTACCCTTTTATGATTGGCTTTTTTGGAGTTTTTGGAGAATTTTCTTTCTTTTGTACTTTTGTCCTGGATCATTTATTTCTAATAACTCATGTCAGTCAGAGGTGTAGGTTTTAAAAACAGCTTGACCGTTATACAACATCTGTTTAACTTTAACTTTGAAAAAACTTGATGAAAGCCTTTGATTTTCTGACTATATTCAGTTGAACGCACTGTTTAGAGAGAAGGTCCTGTCACATGGTTTCATGTCCCATATTCTTTAAAGCTGCTTCAGGGTTATGCTCTCAGTACTGGCTTGAAGTTTTTTTTGGTAAAACTTCAAATGCATTTTAAGCATTTTACATTTTCTCTTTTATTGTAAATTAGCTAAATTTAATGAAGTTTTAGATTGCTGTAGGGTATAAAATTTGGTATGTATAAAATACACAGTCAATGGCTTTAAATAGCTCTCATTGCTGATGTTAAAATTAGACATAATTCTACAAGTGGTAGTAATTGAGTTGTAATTTTTTAGTACGTGTAACATTCTAAGTAGCTGGCCGTGCTAAAAAAAAACATTCATACATAAGTTCCTGGGAGGACGTGCGTGCAGACCAAGATCTTATGCACAAACAATAAAAATAAACCTTGGTTCACTTCTCATCTGAGGAAGTTGTGGGCTAGACACAAACTGACCAAGGAGATCAAAGCAGCGAAGAGAAGCTACAGTGAGAAGGTAAATAAAAGCTTCTCACTTGAAGCTTCTGCTGTTTGGAATGGTTATAAAAACCTGAATGCCTACAGGAGATCTTCCCCCAACCCTGAGCAGAATCCTTGTCTGGCAAATCAGTTGAATAACTTCTACTGCAGGTATGAAAAGCAGCAGTTCACACTTCAACCCAACTCCTCCACATACCATTCAGACACATATTCTTGCCATAAACATGCCTGAAAACAAAGAAGGCCTCAAGACCTGATATAAAACCTACGCGATCAACGATCACCCATCTTCACTGAGATCTTCAACAAGTCACTGGAGCTGTGTGAGGATCCCTCCTGCTTCAAATGCTCCACCATCATCCCAGTACCCAAGAAACCCATCATTACAGGATTAAATGACTACAGGACTGTCGCCCTGACATCTGTGTACATGAAATCCTTTGAGCGACTGGTGTTGAAGCACCTGAAGGACAACACAGACCCCCTGCTGGACCCTCTGCAGTTTGCCTACCAGTCAAACAGGTCAGCAGATGATGCAGTCAACTTGGGACTACACTTCGTCCTGCAACACCTCGACCACCCAGGGATGTACGCCAGGATCCTGTTTGTGGATTTCAGCTCAGCCTTCAACACCATCAACTCAGACATAATCCACCAGAAGCTCATCCACTGTACTGTACTGTTCCATGGTTAATTACTAATTGGAATGCATGTGCCTGACTTGAAATCTATATGATTCGATTGAATTGACTTAGCCCATTTTAAAGTTACTCACATTTCACACAATGCAGCAGGAAACAACACTCCCCAAATATTTTTACCTCTGCCTTCCTCCCTCCCTGTTGGATGGAGTAAGGGGGAGTCAGGTTTAGTCTAAACCGGCTCAGTTATGGTTGAGGTGCAAAAACACCCTGCATTTCTGCTACCTGTGCGACCCCGTTTCTTTTCCAATGGTTATAATCAGTCTGACAGAGAAAGGTACCCCCAATCCTTGTGGTTTTTAGTATAACAATGGCCACCAGTGGGCTCTACATGGACACACTTTATCACTATTTGTTTACTTTTTTACCCCTACACATAGCCCATTCTAAAAAAACTCTAACACTCAGTAGTTTAATATAACCTCCCCAACAACCCTATACCATTCCAAACCCTTTGTGAAGTGCCTTAAGACGACATGTGTTGTGAAGTGGCGCTATATAAATAAAACTGAATTGAATTGAATTGAATCCAGCTCAAAGTCCCGGCCTCCACCTGTCAGTGGATCACCAGCTTCCTGAAGGACTGGGAACAGCAGGTGAGGCTGGGGACCATCTTCTCCCACACAAGAACCATCAGCCCTGGCACCCCCCAGGGGTGTCAAGTCAACTCAAGTTTATTTATATAACGCTTTTCAGCAACAAGGCACTCAAGGCACTGTATATAAGGAAAAACAATGATACAGAAAATCAAGCAACAGAAAAACAAATCAAATGACATGAATAATCCTTGGGGGTTTACTGGTAAGAATACAATCCTTCTAAAAAATAAAAAAAATTATGAATCCTTCCAAGCTGGGTCACTGGTATAAAACAGTTTTAGTCCAAACTTTCAAATACTAATCATGTTTGGCTTTCACCGGCATGAAATAGTTCTAATACGATCCTTCTAAGACATCTAAAAATCTATGAATCCTTTTAAGCAACCTAAAAATCTATGAAGCCACATTTAGTTAAAAAGAGGATAAGAAGAAAGACCACATAAGGTAAGAGGAGAAAAAAAAATCATATTTCACACTTTATCCTTAGCAGGATACAGTTTGAGATATCAAAAAAAACCTCAGCACAAATAAGCAACACACATACGAGAAAACATTGCAGGGATACGGTGAAGGCTGTATGTCAGGGGTGCGTATGTTTATATAAGCATGTGTGTGTGTGCATGTGAGTATGTGCAAAGTAAATCCATGAAGCACTCTCACAGAGGCCATTGTCCTTTATGGTACGATGGAATGTTCATCAACCAGCCACAAAGTTCTGAGCAGGTCCACAGATGTCCTCAGGGAAGGGAGGGGGCAGAGGGAGCAAAGGGAGCAGAGCTTCATGTTTACATAACTTCCAGGAGAAGTTGAAGATAGCCAGCCATCAAGGCCGTGCAGGGGAGCCTGATTCAGAAAAACGATTGTTTGGGTCAGGCTGACTCTTAATTTTCCGTCAGCCTTGAGAGTCTCGGTGGTGCTTCTCAATGGCGAATCCAAACAGCCAAGGTCCTGGTCTTTCACCAAATCCGAGCATGCAACTTTTCCAAGATTTATCCCATTTCACCTCTGAGTCCAAGAACCACAGCCAGCCTGCGATCTTGTAGGATCCCATCCAGTTTGTGATTCTGCTCCCTTAACATTTCAGTCTGAGTGTTGATAGCTCTGCAGATCCCTTCACATAAGCCGGGCAGCCTTGCAATGGCCAGAACTGCTGCCGACGTTTCCCAATTTCATGATATGCCAGGTAACCGCAAACTCCGGAAAACAGAACTCCTGTTATCGGAAATCCAATGATGTACACATGTTCCACGTCCTCGAGTGACATCATTGTCAGACACACAATCCTCCCCTATGCGTCTTGTGTTCTACTGAGTTAGCCCTGGGTTTTTGGTGGGTTGCTCTCTAATTCATTTTTGTTTCAACACGGTCCCTATATACAGGGGTTGGACAATGAAACTGAAACACCTGTCATTTTAGTGTGGGAGGTTTCATGGCTAAGTTGGACCAGCCTGGTAGCCAGTCTTCATTGATTGCACATTTTACCAGTAAGAGCAGAGTGTGAAGGTTCATCCAAAAAACATAAAACCACGGCTGCCCAAATCACGGCAGAATTAAATGAGCACCTCAACTTCCCTGTTTCCACCAGAACTATCCGTCGGGAGCTCCACAGGGTCAATATACACGGCCGGGCTGCTATAGCCAAACCTTTGGTCACTCATGCCAATGCCAAACGTTGGTTTCAATGGTGCAAGGAGCGCAAATCTTGAGCTGTGGACAATGTGAAACATGTATTGTTCTCTGATGAGTCCACCTTTACTGTTTTCCCCACATCCAGGATAGTTAAGGTGTGGAGAAGCCCCAAAGAAGCGTACCACCCAGACTGTTGCATGCCCAGATTGAAGCATGGGGGTGGATCAGTGATGGTTTGGGCTGCCATATCATGGCATTCCCTTGGCCCAATACTTGTGCTAGATGGGCGCGTCACTGCCAAGGACTACCGAACCATTCTTGAGGACCATCTGCATCCAATGGTTCAAACATTGTATCCTGAAGGCGGTGCCGTGTATCAGGATGACAATGCACCAATACACACAGCAAGACTGGTGAAAGATTGGTTTGATGAACATGAAAGTGAAGTTGAACATCTCCCATGCCCTGCACAGTCACCAGATCTAAATATTATTGAGCCACTTTGGGGTGTTTTGGAGGAGCGAGTCAGTAAACGTTTTCCACCACCAGTATCACGTAGTGACCTGGCCACTATCCTGCAAGAAGAATGGCTTAAAATCCCTCTGACCACTGTGCAGGACCTTTATATGTCATTCCCAAGACGAATTGATGCTGTATTGGCTGCAAAAGGAGGCCCTACACCATACTAATAAATTATTGTGGTCTAAAACCAGGTGTTTCAGTTTCATTGTCCAACCCCTGTATATTTTACTGCTGTGCGTAACTCTTTTGTGGTAACCAATATAGTATAAGGAAAGACGGAGGTTTCAGTTGAATGTGTCTCCTGGAATTGCAGAGGTCCTACATAAACTTACCAAATAAAATAAGCCATAGGTCAAATGAAACAACTAAAAGCTAAATTTGTATTCCCACAGGAAACACATATGTTAGCAGATAAGATAATCAAAATTAAATGTAGATGGTGAGGTTAGGTCCTACATTTGACTTTCGCATCTAGTTAGGGGAGTTATAATAATGATATGTAAACTTATCCTGTATTGTATTGATAAAATAACTGAAGACCCCAACGTCAGATACTAAATAGTACAGGGAACTATTGCCCCGTTTTCCACTGGCCCTACTCGACTCCACTCGGCTCGCTATGCGAGCATTTCCATTACATTTTTTTCCATACCGGGACCTACTTTTTGGTCCCTGCTCCTGAGCAGGTCCGACCGGGGCTGAGTAGGGACTACATGTGACGTGAACAGACTGCTGTTCACTGATTGGCCATGGGACCAGGAGAAATGAGAAGGTTTTCGCTAAGGTAGTGCAGGGAAAAGTTAATAAAACTCAAGAGTGACTACAATAATATGAAGGACCATAATGGCTGGAGCGGGTCAATATAATTTTACTATTTACAAATCATAAACCAAAAAGAGAAAGGACAAATCAGCTTTCTGAATTACATGCAGGCAGAGCAATGTATTTATAACATCCTAAACCAGCTGATTACACATACAATCAGCTGTTCAGGCGCACAAACATTTCCCGCAAGACACACAAAACAATACCACCATGTGGGTTTGGTTCAGAAATATATATATGGCCCAAAGAGAGCCAGCGTCTGCAGGAGGAGGAAGCAGGCAGAGAGCAGCTCCCCGTAATCAGACTGCCTGAATCTGGTCAAATGGGAGGAAATGTCCGCTGAATCCACGGAGCACGAATGTCCAATATTCAACCTAAAACTAACTTCAAAAGTCTGCGGTTTTGAGCTTTAAAGTCCCTGTCCTCGTTAATGCCATGGCTGAGACAAAAACTTCCTCATAAAGCCCAAAATTGTAACTTCTTCAGGCAAACCTTGGAGCTTCACCAGTCCAGACAGCAGCGTCTCTCCTCTCTGCTTCTCCTGCCACACCTCCTCACATCAGAACCCCTGATCCTTATTTTATAAGTTCTGGCTGGGCTGTGTTCAGATAATTATCCCAGTGGATCATTTTATACATGAAGAAATGTGTCATTGTATTAGGGATTTTTCTGACCCACATGCGAAAACTCACTCAGGAGACCAGACAAGGTTCAAATATTTATTTTGTTTCACAAGAAGATTTCTACAGGAACGACAATGGGTTGGATCTTGAAGTCCATTGATCTTCAGAACAACGAAGTTCAGGAGGGTTAATCGATTGGGTTTGGGAGTCCAGTAATACAAGTAGCTTGTCCAGTCTTTGGTCCAGAGTTCACAGAGAGTCAGGTATTTTTGGAGGGAACGGAGCTGTACCTCAGTTAGATATGATTTATCCAGGTTCACAAGCAGTTGCTGTAGGAGTTGTATATCCGAGTCCAGTTCTCTAGGTAACAGCCCACACCTCACAGGTTTCTAGCAGGAAGCAGGGAGAGACAAACAAGGTTATCAAATGCAAGGTTAGACTGGAAATATCTCTTTGGCTTGATGTTTACCACTTGGGAACAACACTCTGGCACCGAAGTACTGGTGGCAGGCTCCTAAATACTCCTCCAAGGTGATGCCAATCAGCAGAGGATCAGGAACACCTGGAAGTGGAAGGAAAACTCTTCAGGGCGACCTCTGGTGGACAAGCACTAAATAAAAACTCCCTATTCCCAACAAAATGTTTGACATTCTTGCATATAAAATATTAAAAACATTATTTGTATCTTGTTTATTTATTATTTTTATTTTTTATCGTTTCATGCAGATTACTTTAATGTGACAATGTCACACAGTAACATTAATAGCAGCCGGCGTACTACACTAAAGCCTGGAGGCAGGGCTTTAGGGCATAGCTAAAGGCATCACATCATTAAAGTTACAGCAAGAAATTTTACCATTGAACCAGTGAAAAATTGGTACTAAACTTGTACTTATAAGTTCAAGCATTGAAAACAGCTGCCACACGCCCCGTTGTTCACAATATATGGGCTAAGGAGGATTAAGTAAAGATGGTGACGTTTTTATGGAGGGAACTCTGATGTCATTTGAGCAAATAGCTAACATAGATGGTATTACAAGAAAGCATTTTTTTTCAATATTTTCATATAAAGAGTTGTATTCTCTCTAGGCAAAACCCTTCAAAATAGTTGCCTGCACTTTCTCCTTTAGAAGACCTACTTACCAAGAATGTAATAATAAGGGATAATTATGCTGGCATTTGGATCTACTGAATCAACAACCCCTTAGAATCATGGAAGATGAATTTAATAGGAGACATTTCAGAAGAAGAATGGAGACAAATATATGTTAAATCCCTGAGACAATAGGGTAATGTTAAAGCTACTTTATTATAATTAGTTGATGCAAACATAAATAGGTTCTGTCAAATTAAATCTATTTAAGAAACATTCCACATATAAATGCTTCAAATATAGAGAGGCTAAGTAGACGTTCATGCATTGTGTTTGTGAGTGCAGCATTATTAGAGACTTGTGGGTGAAAGCGATTAATATCACAATCCTTGAATATCTCATTAGATGCAAAACTGATTTTGTTACAGTCGTACCTAAAGAACCTTAAACTAACACACCAGCAGTGCAAATTTATAGATTTTGCAATATTACATGCAAAAGAGTTATAGCTCTTAGCTGGAAAACATCTGAGCTACCTACTATTGGACCTTGGATTAATCATTAGCACCATGTATGGCCCTGGAAAAAACAAGATATTTATTACAAACAAACTAGATTTATGCAAAGAAATCTGCAAGCTATTTACTAATTACATTAAAATGATTAATCTTGGTCATCTCCTATGGTAGGTGTAGAGAGGTATTATTTAAATTTTTCTGTACTCTACTTTTATCTTACTTTGAAATGTAACTGGTTTGTGTAATGCATATTTGGTCTTAGGGTATCTTGCAATACTGTGAGAGTGTTTTTGTTTGATGCCTTGAAGAACAGCTGTGTTTTGTTTTATTTTGTTCAATGTTGGAGTGGGAGATATTGTCGTCTCATCACAATAATATTGATTTATAAATTGTCTTTTAAAATAGGGAAATGCATTAATCACACAAAAACAATTGCATGAAGTAATCTAATAGCCGCTGAGCCGGTTTAGCTCATCCCTCCTTCTCCCCTTTCTTACAGCTAAATTTTTTTTTCTTTTAATGTTTTCTCTCCCTTCTTATTAATCAATCTTCCTTTTTGTCCACCTTATCGCTTTTCCTCTGTCTGATTCTCTCTATCATGTCGCTTAGTGCCAGTTTCAGGTTCAGCTGACTAAGCAGGAGCACCCATTAAGTCCTAAACACTAAGCCAGTGAACACTTTGAGTGTTTTTTTTTTTTTTTTTTTTGATTGGGCGAGACTGTGCCAGCAGTAGCTCTAGTTTCCCAGATCTGAGTAAAACATATGTGTAGTGAAAACAGAACAAAGATGTAAACTGGTCAATAAACATGTTAGGAAACAAGCATGGCATGTTGAGATATTTCAACTATAGTTAGCTATGTCTAATAATACCCATTTTATAGTCATACAGACCTGAAGTACAGATGAGTTGCTCTGCTGTCAGTGTTTTTACATCAAGATGAAGCCTTCACCAAAGTGTTTTAATCACGTTAAAGTCTGAGCTTTGCATCATCTGCATTCTTTTCTTTTTCAGCCATTCTGTTTTAGATCTTATGCTTCAATGTTTAGGATCACTACCCTAATGCAGATGGCAGATGGCTCCACACCCAGTACACTTTTGTCTCCAGAGGAATGCATGGCTAACAAACTGACTGCAAGGTGCCCAGGACCTATGGCTGCAAAAAAAGCCCAAATCATCACTCCTCCACTGCCATGCTTGACAATTGCTATGGTGTTGCTGGCATTGTGTAAACAAACACCTGAATGCTCCAGAAAGGCACACAGAAAGACGATGTTTACACTATACTATGGTATAAACTTACTCTCTAATTTCTTTTTGAAGCATTGTGGGGTGGGTGTTTTTTGTGTTTTGATTAATTTTATGTACGCGGTACTGACTTCAACAGACCAAAATTATCCAGGTGTAAAACTTAGTTGTACTTAATCATCTGCTCCGGAGAAGTGAAAAACAGCTCAAACCAACTCCAAAGTGGCTCATGGTGGATCGAGCAAGGCTGTGAAGAACTTTTAATCTGCCATCCGACTGCATGTATTTGGTTAACTATAGACAGACAGGTATTAAAAAGAAAGTTTTTCCTGTTCCTCCAAAACACAAGTAGATTTATTTGAACAAACTTACCCCATGTTGCTCAGAACATAGAATAAAACAAAATGTTCTGGACTCAACATGTCAATACTCAAAACAAAACGGTTCTAGCTTTTGTATAAAACCACACATCCTTGTTGGTTTGTTGGATCATCCAACTGAAGAAACTAGAAAGTAACATCAGACCTCTTTAACTCTCTGACAGGGTTTAGAGGTATGGCAGCCATACCCTTTCTCATTTGGCCATTTTCACAGTAAACACTCTTCTTCCCTGCCCCGTTAATAATGATTGTGTTTCTCCGCTCTTCTCTTTCCTCCCTGATCGATATTTCCACCCCTCCTCCTCCTACAGTCCATCAATACGGAATTTGGAGGAAGAAGAGACATTTTCAGGAATGATGATGGCCACTGAAGACTTGGTTTGATTGTTGGTGTCCATGTGATGACATTTGTACATTACAAATGTGACTGTGTGTCTGTTTCTAAGTTAACTCTGTGTGAAAGCCACCACATCAGATTAATCCTTCAAACACTGACAGTAAGGATAGCGTGAGTGGAGGGGTTGATGAATGAAATATACATTCCACCTCCTAAATTAGGAAGAAAGTTTGGCCTCTTGTGGCATTAGAGAGATGATTAATTTGCCATCAGTGAGAAAGATGAAGGGATGGAGGGGAAGGTTTGAAGTGGCCCTTGTGTCCTCCTATTTGATAATAAGATTGTTCGCTTACTGATGTGCTGATTAAAATGGAAATTCATTGAATCGCCTATATCATATGGACACACATGAAAAGCTTTCATGGCGCATGCAGAAGTGCACACGTCTGTCCAATGCCATTAATATTACTGTGCATGGACACCAGGATGTGACCAGCTGGATGTGACGTCAGAAAATAACAGACATGAAGTACACAAGTACAGAGAAGGAATTAAGGAGAGAAGGAAGAGCTTGGGAAAAGAGATGGCAAATGAATAAAAAAGCAGGGGAAAAAAAACACTGAGACAAATCTGAAGATTGAATGTGTTTTCACACCTGAGCTGTTTAGTCTGTTTAAAAGTAACTCTGGTTGGTTTTTGCCTTGGTCCGGTTCATTTGTGTAGATGTGAACACAGCAATAACACTAGGTTGCGGACGAAAACAACCACACTGAGACCGTTTGGAGGAGGTGGTCTCCGTACAGTTCAAAACAAACTCTAGAGCAGTTTGTTTATGGTGTGAATGTGAGCCGACACAAATACCAGGTATATGCAGTTTATCAAAATGCCTTGTGGGATGCGTAAACAAAATAATAAAGTCTGCTTGTCTTTTTCAGAAAGCATAAAGTCTTATGAAACTTTCGAGATGGAGATGGGCAGAAACACACTAATGATATGAATAAATTCTATGATTTTTCTACTGGCTCGGAACACAGCATCTGCTTCCTGTATTTGCATTTGGTAATCCCACCCCCGACACATCTGACCAATAAGCAGACTAAAATTCCTCATGTGATTTATTGCGAGAGGTTTTGTTTCACTTTAGAGTTTTCTCTGTGTGAAAAGGAACCAAACTCACCTGAAAAAGTTACGAGTTAACAAAGTCAACAACTTAGTTGAACCAAAGTAAACAAACTATAGGTGTGAAAACTACCTTAATATTTTCTAAATCCTAAAGTTAATTCAGAGGAAGTCACAACGATGCAACTTTCGCAATGATTATTAACTACAGCTAATCATACTAACTAGGGTCCCCCAACGGGGTGGATTTCAGTCAAATAAAACAATTCATGAACCAATTTCATACTGGTAAAGGTTTATTAGATGATTATATATATTGCTTTGTTCTTATGTTCTTGGCGAAACAAATGCCGTGCATAATCAAAAGGTTTACTGATGCTGGTTGTATCAGTCTGCCTGATCGTGTTTTTCAATTGCTTCCTCCAGGTTTCATGCAGTTTTTTCTTAATTTCTGAGTCCTATGCCTCTTTTTTGTGCCAGTGTTCTTTTCTATTCTCTTCTATCTGCTCTGTTGTCTCATTCCTCTCTGACACTTCTTTTGTATATATAAACAAAGGGCAATAGATAATCCTTAACATGAATAGTTCAGTCCATACTTCATACCTTATGAATCAACCATAAACTTATATTGCTTTTATAGTCATTTTATGTGACAGACCAACACAAAGGACCACATTGTTGTGAATTGGAAGAATAAGGACATCTGTTTTGTTCACAATGTGTTATAAATGAGAATCTGATAGTACTCTTATAATTTCTATATAATTACTTTAGTTGTCTTTCTTTCCTTTTGTTTCATTTGTTTGCTTTTTTTTTTACTTTCACTGTCCTTCAGAACTCTAAACTCTAAAACATTTTTTTTAAACTTTGTATTAGCTTGTTTACTACTTGTAATTCAGAGACCCTTTATTGAAAAACAAGAAGCGGAGGAGAGGAAGATGGAATAAGGTCTCTGATCACAGGGATAAGGATATCACTTTGTGCAGGAAAACCTCCACTTACTCTCAAAGCGTGATAGGATTGCTGTTTTTTCCCATCACTCCCTCGCAAGGCTTCTACCTGAATCCTAAGCTTTGGTTCACCTTTTGCACTTACTTTATTGATTAAAGGAAAACAGCTTCCATCAAAACTCCTAAGGAGGCAAATGCAGCGTTACCTGCTCACTGGAAAGCCATAAATGTTTTAACCTGTTTAACTCCACTCATGTGAACAGTTTGAAGCAAAATTATCACTTTAGAAAGGTTGAAAATCTTGTGGAAATACACACAGGGATGTGAAATGCAAACGCCACTGACTGTGCTAATTGCTGATGTAAGGCTAAAGACATTTGAAATTATGCTTTCTTTCTCACAAAATCTCTAATTGGTGCATCTTTACCTTAAAGATTTACAAATCACCTGATCAAGCATTCAACAAGAGATTGACTTCACTCAAACTAAAGAAATACCACATAATTTAATTCAAATAAACTTATGAAGTTTGATCAAATAAACAGCAAAAAGTCCACTAGAACTAATGTTTTTCAACAACATTTAAGTTAGATTAAGGAGGCTCAGCTTTTACAGTTACCTAAAGTTTCAATAAAATTCAGAAGCTTAAGTTGTTTAAAAGTTTGACGTTAGCTACTTAATTGGAAAAAACAATGGGAGGGAAGCGAGAAAGTAAAAAAGCTAACGGGATACAGAAACAACCCCATTCTAGAAGATACTACACTGAGATTAAATGGGGGCCGGTGAGTATGCCAGATATTAGGAACAAAATGATCAGAATGATGAATGCAGCAATTACTGTCCGCAGCTCTGTTAAAATCTACATCATTAGAAAATGAGATGTCATTCAGTGACAAGAACACCCTGTCCAACTTAGACGATTTAGAGCTAGTATTCACTGATGGCAAATATAGACGGAGGATAGATAGAAACAGTTGTACTGTAGACAAGAAAGGATTAAAAATGACCAAGCCTAAAAAAGTGTAGAAATGGAACCATGTCATTTATCACACTGAGCTTTGTTTTAAAATTAGGCAGAAAAAAAATCTCAATCTTGCTGCCAAAAAAATTAATATCATATTGATAAGCACATCTTTTTCACTCAATACAAAACCATTTTCTATCTGGCTCCCTGATCTGCACCATTCCCTCTCAATCCAGCAGACCCCTGTGGAGAACAGTGAAAACATGCAGACAAAGAGATGAGAAAATGGAAAAAGAGGGTTTGGATGTAGACAGGATTGAACACGACAATTTTCTGCCCCAAGGGGGTGGACATGCATGAGTGGCCTAATCGGCTAAGGAGGGCACAACAGGGGGGATGCTCTTCACACCTCAGGGGTCTCAGAGCGAGACTGTGTGTATGTGTGCATTCCCACACGCAGAGTGGTATGAGATGTGTTGGACATAGAGGCCAGTCTGAAGGCTGCAGCACTTTGCTCAGTCCAGCAAGAAGCCTGCTGAGTGTCAAGCCCCCTTAAATTCCCCAAAGGCAGGGTGAAAAGGGTAAAGAAGGAGTTGTAACCTATGAGCTACACCTTCATTTGTTTCAGTTTTTATTCTGCTAAATTAATTTCCCTAACAGGAGGATTCTCTGAATCTGCTCCCTGTTTATTCAGTGTGTGGAGTATAATGTTGCCCTTACCAGCCAAACACGTCTGGTTCAAAGCCAAGCTCATGTCAAATAACCTTTTTCTTATTAAAAAACATTTCTTTCTGAGGACATAGATGTCTGGTCCTGTGGCAACTGAAAACAAAGTAAGGCACAGAGTTTTTAAAGCACTTTATATGACTGCTATTTAGTTGTAGTTCATGTAATTAATACACCCAATATGATTAGTGTTAAATGTACAGTTTGTTATGTTAACACAAACTTCAGTGTATTTTGAGATTTGTATATGACAGATGAACACAAAAAAGTACATACCCTGAAGGAAAAAGATACACGGTTATTTTTTTTTTTTTTCCAAATGCAATCTGAAAAGTATGATGTGCATTTGTATTCAACCCCCTGAGTCAATACTTTGTAGAACCACCCTTTGCTCTCAGTGCAGCTGCAAGCCTCTGGAGGCTCTGTATATCTAAAGAGAAAAATACTAGACAAGTGTTCTTTGTAAAATAGCTCATGCCTAGTCAGAGTGTATGGAGAGCATTTGTGAAAATTAGTCTTCAAGTCTTGCCCTAGATTCTATTGATTTAGCTCTGGACTTTGACTGAGCCTCTCTAACAGATGAATAGGCTTTAATCTAAATCATTCCATTGAAGCACTGGCTGTAGCTTCAGGATCATTGCCTTAATGAAAGAAGAACCTAAACTCCAGTCTTAAATTTTCCTCCTGGAGTGCACTGTATTTAGTTCCATCCTTTTAATAAATTCTGACTAGCCTCCCTGTCCCTGGTGAGGAGAAATACCCGCACAGTATGTTATGGAACCACAGTGTTTGATTGTAGGTATGGTGTGTTGAGTGCAGCATTAGTTTTCCATTATGTATTGCGTTCAGCATGTGGACAAATAGTTTGGCTAAGGTCTCATCAGACCAGATCACCCCCTTCCACATGTTTGCTGTGTCCTTTACATTGCTTGAGATAAACTGCAAACAGAACTTGTTATGGATTTCTTTTCAACAATGTCTTTCTTTGTGCCTCCTTTCCAAAAAGGCCGGATAGCCTTCACAACCTCTCAACAGATCTCTGCGTCTCATTCAGAGTTACCATGAGCCTCTTTGCTGCTTCTCTGATTACTGCTGTCCTTGGCTCCTAGGTAACCGTTTATGACTGGGTAAATAGCGGGGTCCTCTTCAGTGCTTTTAAAATCGAGTGCTTTCAGAGAGCCTGATGAACATTATTTAAACAACTCTGTCAGCACAACAGGGCAACGCAAGATCTACTTCTTTTTTTACTTCAAAATAACATCTCAGATGATGATTCCATAGGATGTCTGGGTTAAAGGACTTACCATCATTTCCATGGTACATTGAAATAGATGGCACTTACTTAACCAGACAGACTAACACCATTTAATAGTGCTTCGCGATACAGACTTTTCAACGTCGATAAGTATTTTGCAGTATTAATGCAAACTGTACAACTAGTGAAACCTGGAGCACCATTTTCTGCTCCACAGTCCTAGTAAATAAAGATGTTTCGATTGTTTTTGAAGACTGGATGTTCATGAGGGTGCATATCTCTCCTGTGAATCGTTCTTTGCCTCTTTCATTGCTTCAGAATACAGAAAGCTAAAGTCAAGTTGATTAGATAGGAGACTAAACATGAAGGAATCTCATTTGGATTCAAAGAAGGTTTTAGATTAGATAAACAAAAAAAAAACTCCATATTGTTGCTTTTGTACACACAAAAACCTTAGCGTGTAAAGAGGTATTATAGCTGTAAAATCAGTACAATCACCATATCAAGGATTCAGCGGTGCACCGAGTCTGTGCTCCAGGCATCTGTGGATGTGAACAAAGATAAGAAAAAAATTATTTCCAGAGATGAATCTGATACAGAAGTTCTGTTTTTCCTGTAGTTGTTGGAGAGTATTAGACTGAGGCCTTACTTTGACTCCCAGTTCCTTCAGTCTGTATGTGGTCATATGAAAAATAAAGTTCACCCTATTTCAACTGTGAGCCTAAATAAAAACTATTTGATACTCGCTTACACTTAAAAGTTGGTAAATATAAAACTAAACTAAAAAAACTTTTTCCCGTGAATAGACAGTATATATAACCATCTTTAGCAGAACCAACTCCGTAATCCTTTCTGAATGAACTTTTCAGTTTCCTACAGCACTGCGAAAGAATTCTGTGCTGTTTTGTCCTTCCAGATCGCTTGAGTTTGTTGAGATTTGCACCTAAACTGGGTCATTGCAATACCTTTATTCCATTTCCATTCTGTCTGCTGGTTTGGCTGTGTTCTGTTGCATGACCCGAGTTAGGTCCAGGCTCAGCTGTGGTTTACCATAGCCATATAAAAATTTGGTATTGTGAGGAGTTGATTGTTGGAACAAGCACAAATCATCAGCTCTCCGCCGCCATGCCTGAATTACTCAGTTTGTCTCCTGATATATTTGAATCAATTAAACATGCTAAACTTTGAGGATTTAAAACATAGTCTTATACAAAGTGTTCATTAAAAGGGCAGTGTAAAATGACCATGTCTAAAAGTTTCTTTTACTTGTCAATTTATATGTAAGAACTTTCATTTAAAGTTTTATAAAAGGCGTCAACCAGAACGTTCCGCCACAGAAAGGTTTGTTGATGGTAACAGGGCTTAAAGGGTAGAAAGGCTACTTTTTACTTCACATTTTTATAATGTTCAACTTGGCCTTTTTTATATTAAAATGTAAATGAAAGCAGAGGCATGATTTGGTTTCAAAAGCTATACCCTTTGTACATTGTCTTAATATCTACTGGGAGATGCTTGTGTCATTTTGTATCAGAATAAATTTCTTAACCAAACAAAATAAACTTTAACTCTTAATCTAACTGGGGCATGAACAACTTTGGACTTTGCTGTAAGGAATTATAGAATTAAGACAAATGGAAAAAGAAGTGGAGATTACACCGATCGGCGTAATTTTGCTTGTATAACATAGATACAGATTCTGTAGTGGACAAATGGCTAAGGGGTGTAACGGTACATCCGGCTCATCACACAAAATAATACATGATATTAGGTTCAGTAGAGAAGGCGAGATTTTTGGAAGAAAAAAAACAAAGATCCCTTTTTTAACCCTTCACTCTAAAAATAGAACAAAGGCACTCTGTAATCACTGCACAATATTTCAGTTTAGGTTAGACCTGTCTATATGGTGTGTTTTTTATCCTTGTCCAATTCTAAGGTAGACCAAATGCAAAGCTTTAAAATGCCTTCATTTTGTGTTTATTGACAAATAAAATGGAAGTTTCCTAAATCGTAAATTGTGTAGAATTATCCAGTTTAGGTTGGATCAGTTTAAGCATTCTAGGCGGTAAATTAAATATAATCAAATACAGTCCAGACTCCTTAAAAACTGAGAAATAGCTCCTTAATTTAACACTGATAAGTGAAAGGAAGCAGAAGCCAGCAGCATAGTTAACCGTGAAAGCCAATCACAGTATTCTTACAGTATTAACACTTAAATATTGTTTGTATGTTATCTCTCACTCTGCCAGTGTTTCTTTTTTCTACTGATTATCTAAACTGTTGACACAAACCCATCTTAAAAGGGTCGGAGGCTTCTACAGTGCTTTTGTAACTGAGCGCTGTGGGCCAGCCCAAGGAGTTGTCTTTAAAAGTCGACTATCAACACAACATGAGCTCCTTCCTTCCTTACTTTAAAAATTCAAAGAAAGAAATGTTCAGGGTGTACAGCTTAAAGCATTCATCTTCATTTCCAAGGTTATTAATGGCTTATCCTTCACAAGATGATGTCACATGCTGACATTAATTAGATCAGGCTTCAAAGGACACTTTCCTTTGTCTAGAAATATACATCTTGTGGCACAAGATGTTGTCTACAAGTAGTGCATGTTATAATGGACATGAGAAGCCCATCTTCACCTTTCCTGAGGGAATCTAAAAGCAGGAAAAAGACTTCTTGGTAGGCACCCGAGGCGTTGCCTTTGCTCTGTGGTGGACCCCTCATGACTGCAAACAACCTTCTTTTTGGAAGATGTCCAATAATTCTTTATAGAATGATCTGCTGGAACGGTGCTGCTCAGTGCTGCCAAGTAACCAATTTCAACAGTCAGCAGAAACTGATGTCTGGGTTTCAGCAAAGCTTTATAATAAAAATCTAAACAAACTAGTGCAGAACAACCGGATCTCCCTCTCTCTCGTTTCAGAACCTCTTCCCCTTTTTGCAGCTGACAGCGGACAAGACTGGACACACTGCTCAGCAGGATTTTACAATAAACTTAAATGACTATGTTGACATCACCCTCAACTGTCCTCCCAACCCTTACAACCTTAGTTGTTCTGCCCTCGTTTTCCTCACTTAAGTTGATTAGTTTGGGAAAGATGCCAGGGAGAGCTCTTACAGATGTCCCATCGTGGTTCTGCTCCATCATTAACTTTCATTATTTTTTTAACTTTTACGTCATAGTATTTGCTGTGGAAATGCTAAACATGCTCATAGACTTTCGGCTTACAGCTTTTTCTTTCTTTTGCTGCAATGTTGTTGTCCAAGCTCAAGTATGACAAAGTTGCAAGTGGATAAGTCTAAATGTTGTGTTGTTGGGTGTATTAACCCACACAATTCCTTACACTGCCCCCAGCATCAGAACCTCTTCGAAGTGTCTGGTTAAATTTGATTTTTCATGGAAATATATCCACATCTGTGGGAAAATTCCTATTTCCTCACCTCTGAAGGTCTGAAGTTCCTTCAGCCACCTCCGCCAGTATCAAGAAGGATTTGCTGAGAGACTTCATCTGATTAAGGGGTCATTTCCTTCCATCTATGGAAACGACAGACAGTAGGATCATGCCTTTTGCTTATGTTAGTGCTGTGTATGGCTTTTAGCTCTTTGAGGACAGAACCATACTGCATGTTTTGAATATTATTATTACATTAACAGTTTAGCATTGTTTTTGCCATTTTTGTCTTGTTTCTGCACCACTAGATAATTGTATCACTGTTATCAAACTACAAAAATGGCTGAACAAGTTAAAGTAGAATGCTCTTTGACCTGGCGGGAGGCAGGGTGTGAAGTGCCTTAATAGCATTTAAAGAGACAACACCAAAACGAGTTGCTCGCAGACCCACCTCAGAACAGGAGTAAAAGAGGAGCCTGTGGAACTACATTAAAAAGGAATTCAGACCAAAGTCTTGCAGTTCAGCTTTATGTAGTCCACAACTGAATGGTTTAAGGGTGAAAAGGAAAATTTAAAGGTATGATATGTAACGTTTATAATGATTTCAAGGTTTTCTACATATCCGTATTCGCATTTACAGGGTCTATATCTTGGTCTAATGAAATATATTAGGGGTGATGCTATCATGTCACTGGACCTGACCACATAGAAAACACATAGCTTTTTGAACATGCTGTGCTGTTTCATACAACAGTATCCACAGAGAGTTGGAAATGTTTCAGATTAAAGAAGATGCACTTTGGTTTCGTGCATCTTCATTTTACAGCTCCCTTGTTTAATAAGAGGAAATATGTCAATTTGAAGAAGTGACTGTAAGACCTTTAGATTTCAAACCAACTTGTTTCGTTGCTGGGCTGCAGTTGAAAGGATGGCTTTTACTGAGAACCTCTTAGCTGAAAGTCAGAGGGCTTGCTTCCGCCTCTCTGCCTGCTCAGACGCTTTTCTCCTAAGCTCCCTGCTTGCTTGCATTCTTTTACTCCTAACTTTTTATCTCTTAGCCAAAATTACGGAAATATTGGACTAAAACTACTTCTTACCAGCAACTCCCAAGGATTATTATTATTTTTATTTTATTTTATTTTTTTCTAAAGGATTTTGATGTTTTTATAATCGAACTCGAAAGAAGGACAAGTTGACGCCAGCTAATCAGCACAAAATGCCTCCCTTCACCACAGAGGACTTTTACAGAAATTGGCTGTTTTGGAGATGAAAATCCATCGACGAGAAGTGAATGTGGAGGTGAATATGGGGTACAGCGATGATTCAACTCTGCCTGTGATCCCAAACAGTGACAGCCAACTCAACAACTCAGCCGGCAATCAGAACACTGAGAATAAACCTACCGACAGACCCCCTGGCATGTTTTAGGCGCATGCCCAAAAAATCAAGGTGGACAACTCATTGGAAGATCTCAGCAATTAAATAAATTAGAATGGCCAGAATATAAGAGAAATGCCCCCGTTACCCCTGTGAAAAGGAGACTTCGACAGCGAGCTGCTGTCACAACAACTGATAGGAGTGAGACAGCTGGAAATAACGGAATTCCCCTCCAAAACAGATTTCCTCCACTACAGAATGAAAACCAGGAAAATGATCCATCTTCTGAGAACAATAAAAGGTTTGAGAACAACCTTCATTCTAAACAGTCTTCGCCTAAGCTGCCAGAGAAAAAGCGCCCCACCGGACCAAGAACCCTAATAGTGGGCAATACAGCTGTGAATGGGATTAAAAACTTCTGGTTGAGAAAAACATGTGCTACCACATCTGTGAACTTCATCGACAACTTCAATATTTTTTGGGAAAAAAGACAACTCTTCAAGCAAGATGGTTTCTGCTTGAACAAGCCAGGAGCCAGACGTCTCACATCTAATCTCATCTTTTCAGTAAATAAGCCAGCAGCTTCGACCTTCAGCGGAGAACATGGAGTATCAACAACAATGACAACGCTGCCTCCAACAGCTCCAGCAGAAACAACCAACCAGTTGGTTGAGAAAGAGAGGTCATCACAAAAGGTCTCCCCGTCGAAATCCACAGGAGAGGTGGACCCCCCCGTTATACCCCCCTCCCCCAAAACCCAGACCCAGACCGACACACCAGGTAAACCCCCCTCACCCCAGACCCCGACCCAGACCGCACAGAACTCTCCCATCTCCCCACTGAGCCCACTTTTTGCTTTACTGGATTCTGATAACATGAAAGGAGCTCTTAGGATCGGGACCCAAATGGCTCTGACATCTTCTCCATTCAACACCCCCCGTGGCCGAGGCCCTGTTACTGAACCAACATCTTCCAAATGCCGCATAGCCCCACCACCTCCTAATCAGGACCTTCAAATCACTTCTCTGTGATACAGTCTGGGCCCCAGTGGTTACTATATCAGAAATTAGCATGTCCAGGAAACACTCGGGCCCCTAACAGGAGATAGTTGTAAAATCTCTGTGCTTATACGTGACAGAAAGTACAAATCTAAAAGGATAAGAGACAGTAATAAACAATCAAAAAAGCCATAAACTGTCAGGTACAACCAGACACAGAGTTAATATCAGCCACTAAGTCATATAAACTGGCTTTATTGAATATTAGATCTCTGTCAGGAAAATCATTTTTAATCAATGAATTCATTGCTGACCACAATCTTGATGTTATGTTTTTAACAGAAACATGGTTACATGTATTTAATGAAGCACCCATTCTGAAAGAGTCGCCGCCTCCAAACTACAATTTTCTTTGTGAGAGCAGACAGCAAAGAAAAGGTGGGGGGGGCGGCCACTTTGTTTAAAGATTTACTAAAGAGTAAAAAAGTATTTCTGGGCATATTTGACTCATTTGAATATTTGGCTCTCCAGGTAAAGAGCCCGGTCCGAACCATGTTCTTGAATATTTACAGGCCTCCTAATTCTAAAACAAACTTTTTCAGTGATTTTGATGAGCTTTTATCTATGATATGTGTTGATTATGATTGTTTAATTATTGTGGGAGACTTCAACATTCATATGGACAATCCTGAAGACAGAAGTGCAATAGAACTATGTGACACTCAACATATTAAACAGCAAATGCACAAACAGGGACATTTTTTGGACTTGATCATCACTAAGGGTCTAAACATTTCCAAGGTGTCTGTAACTGATGTTGCCCTATCTGACCACTTTTCTGTTATATTTGAAAGCATCATCTCCAATGACTCAATTAGCCAAAGAGACATTATAAGAAAACGCATCTTTAAGGACGTTGCTGCTGAAACCTTTAACCAGATTTACTCTTCTACCTCCACTTTGCCCTGTAACACTGTAGATGAGCTGGTAGAAAACTTTCATTCTAAAATCTCAGACATCATTGATTCAATTGCTCCAATTAAAGTGAAAGTCATTTCTGGGAAGAAAATGTTTCCGTGGAGAAGTGGTCCACCAGTCAGAAGTGAAAAAAAGGAGTGTCGAAAAGCTGAACGCAGGTGGCGAAAGACTGGACTCCAGGTTCACTATATTATCTATAAAGAGAGACGATACAGATATAACCTACAACTGAAAAATGCAAGGGAATCTTTGTTTTCTGAGATCATCAGCAAAAACATAAACAATGTGTATGCATTATTTGCCACGGTCGACAGGTTAACAAACCCTCCTGTAACTGTACCATCTGAACTCCACTCTACCAGGGCCTGCAATTAATTTGCTAAATTCTTTATTGAAAAAACCCAAAAGATCAGAGGGGCAGTCAGCACATCCACATCAACTCCAGTACCAAAGTTGTCTCCAACTAGAACTGATTTCGACAAAATTTCCCAATTTCACCAAATAAACTACAAAACCGTAGAAGAAATCGTACACCAACTAAGCTCTTCTTCCTGCTGTCTCGATCTTTTACCCACAGCTTTCCTTAAGAAAGCTTTGCCTGTAATAACATCTGATTTAACACAAATAATAAACACATCCCTTTTGTCAGGTGTTTTCCCCCAGGCCCTGAAAACAGCAATTATCAAACCTCTATTGAAAAAGAGCAACAAGCTACTACTACAGAACTACAGGCCTATATCAAACCTCCCCTTCATCAGTAAGATAATGGAAAAAGCTGTGTTTCAACAGTTAAACACTTTCCTAACAATGACCAACAGCTTCAATGCCTTCCAGTCAGGCTTCCGTGCTCACCACAGTCCAGAGACTGCTCTTGTCAAGGTGTTAAATGACATCCGTATAAATGCAGTCTGTGGAAGAACCACAGTGCTGGTATCATTGGACCTTAGTGCAGCATTCGACACTGTTGATCACTCCATTTTATTAGAGCGCCTGGAAAACTGGGTCGGCCTTTCTGGAACAGCACTCGATTGGTTTAAATCCTACTTGAAGGACAGGCACTTTTTTGTGTCAGTAGGTAACTTTACATCAGAGACCACAAAAATCACATGTGGCGTTCCCCAAGGGTCCATCTAAGGGCCCCTCCTATTCAAAATCTACATGCTCCCCCTAACTCAGATTTTAATAAACGACAACGTAAGTTATCATAACTATGCCGACGACACACAGCTATACGTTACGATGTCACCAGGTGACTATGAATCCATTCAAGCGCTGGGTAAATGCTTAGAAGAAATCAATGCATGGATGGGCCAAAATGTTCTTCAGCTGAATCAAATCAAAACTGAAGTAATAATCTTTGGACAAAGGAAAAAGTTAGCACACAGCTTCAGTTAATCCAGCTAGAAACCACCAATCAGGCTCGAAATCTGGGTGTAGATGGACTCAGACCTGAACCTTCAGAGGCACATAAAGACAGTAACAAGGTCGGCCTTCTATCACCTAAAGAACATCTCCAGGATTAAAGGTTAAATGTCTCAGCAGGAAAAACTAATTATTGCGTTCATCTTTAGTAGAATTGATTACTGCAACGGTGTCTTCACAGGTCTGCCTAAAAAGTCGATCAGACAGCTGCAGTTGATCCAGAACGCTGCTGCCCACGTCCTCACTAGAACTAAGAAAGTGGAGCACATCATTCCGGTTCTAAAGTCCTTAACTGGCTCCCTGTAGCTCAGAGAATAGGCTTTAAAATACTTATGTTAGTCTATAAATCACTGAATGGCTTAGCACCAAAATACATAACAGACTTGTTGTCTGTGTATCAAAAAAATGCTTCTCCAAAAGCTGCTTCTCCAAAAATGGAGAAGCAGCTTTTAGTTCTTATACTCCACTAATCTGGAATAAACTCCCAGAAAACTGTAAAGGCGCCGAAACCCTAAGTTGCTTTAAATCAAGATTAAAAACTTATTTGTTTAGAGTGGCCTATGACTGTACCGTCTAAACATTATTGGATACGTTTTCAGTCCAATTTTCCTCTCGTTTTCTTATGCATCATTCTATTCTCTTTATTTTATTTTTATTTTTTTAAATTACCTCTGTTGTTTGATTTTCTGTATCATTGTGATGTTTTTCCTTGTGTACAGCACCTTGAGTGCCTTGTTGCTGAAATGCGCTATATAAATAAATAGACTTAAACTTAACTTAACTTATAAGCTTGTAACCATAGAAGTAGTCAGATTTTTTGGTCCTTTCGCTTTCAAAGTTTGCAATGTTATGTGGCCAATCAGTGAACAGGAGGGATGCCATACTATTATTTAACTTGTCTGCCGATTATACTCAAGCACCTAAAAGTTAAAAAACCCTCCAGTGGTTGAAGCCTCACTATAAAGCTTTAGGCTTGTTTTAAGATGACATAAATCTTTGTCATCTAAAAAATTTTCAGCAGAAAATAACCCATTTGGTAAACACAATATAATGTAAGGTTTTCCTCAATCTTTTGTAATTTCTGTGCATTTTAGATCAAAGAATTTACTATTCAGAAGCCAAAAGCTACAATCAGTCACCACTGCCACAGAAAACAAAGTAAATGCAGCAGTGATGTGAGTAAATGAGTGAATATTAGTGTTAATAACTGAAATGTTAATAACCTGCTTGCGTCACGGCATCCTCCTTATTTTGTCTGCATATAATCTTAATCAGTAAGAGTGCTCTACTGGTAGATGTTCCAGTGCCAGTTTTGTTTGTTTAGAGAGAAATTCATCACTTCCTGACACTCTGGGAAAAAAAACTAAACAAACAAAGCAGCCTCTAATTAAACCGTACGCTCCAGCACTTAAACCTATTAACGCTGGAGGGGATGTTTGTGTGACTGTTCTCTGTGTTTGTACCAAGGTGGCCTAACTATGCCGCTAGGAACCAAGTTGGTGTTGTCCTCTAATTACTTACTGTCCGTCTGCTGAATGCTAAATATGGAAATGTACTTTTAGACGTGGTTAATTTTTCCACACAGCTAGCTATTAGCACAGCTGGTGTTTGATGTAACCCTCTAAATGTACTAGTTAAATAATATGTTTTAGGAGGTTTTTAAAGAACAATAATTTCCCCTAATAGTTTAGACTGAGGTTTAAAAGTTGATTTTTTTTCGAGAGCCTTTACAACACAAAAAAAAGCCCACATTATTATAGTGTGCCAGTATTTTGGACCAATCACTCTGACATAAAAAAACATTTTTATACTCTGCCATTGCACTATAATAATATTTTTATCAATGTTTTTTCAGGATTGATGACAGGGATGTACTGAAATTTTTGATTTTGTTGTGGGGGTAATTTATCTATATAAAAACTTGCTTGGAAAAGTGAGTAATACAGTAGCTGAGGGCATTCTTGGGACTCCTACTGGCTGCCCCACTTTAGAGGGAGGCCACCAGCACCTCATTGAGTTAAAGAGATGAGCCAAGGACACTTGGCCGCAGCAACTGTTACCTATACTGATGAACAGCTGCCGGCCCATGGTGGTGTTCTGCAACATTTTTGATACATTACCTACATCGTGCTGGTGCTGTGGTCAGAAGTGATGCTCAAGCTTTAGTTGAACTGAGGGAAAAACACTTTTGGCAAGAGGCGCCACATACTTTAAGGCAATTTTGACCTAAATCTAAGCCCTGTGGAACCCCTAAAGTAACCATTAGTACTAGTTCTTCATTTGATTATTATTTTATAATTGACTTGTGTTTCTATCATTGCTTGGAGTTGGGATTTAAAGATTAAAACCAAAGACAGAATAATGAAGAGATATTTATAAAACTGTGTGATGTGACAAGTATACAAGTGTATTGTGTAAGTTGCTAATCAAATGTGTGAGCATTTACACAGCAATGACCGGTTTACACAGCAATGACCTGTTTGAAGAGTTTCAGTCAGGTTTCAGAGCTCATCATAGTACTGAAACAGCTCTGCTGAAAGTCACTAATGATATTCTTATTGCCTCAGATAATGGACTTGTGTCTGTACTGGTTCTGTTAGATCTCAGTGCTGCATTTGATACAGTCGATCATAATATTCTCCTAGAAAGGCTGGAATATGCTGTAGGGATCAGGGGAAGAGCGCTAGGCTGGTTTAAATCTTATTTGTCTGACAGATTCCAGTTTGTTCATGTAAATGATAAATCATCTTTAAACTCCAGGGTTAATTGTGGAGTACCACAGGGTTCAGTACTTGGGCCAATTTTCTTTACTATATATATGCTTCCAATAGGTAAAATTATCAGGCAGCATAGAATAAGTTTTCACTGTTACGCTGATGACACTCAGCTTTACTTATCCATAAATCCTGATGAGCCCAACTAGTTAGATAGACTACAAGCATGTCTTGAAGACATAAAAACTTGGATGACTTTAAATTCTCTACTTCTAAATTCAGACAAGACAGAAGTTGTCGTCTTTGGACCGGAGTCTTTAAAAAAGAGACTGCTTAGTCAATCACTTAACCTGGATGGCACTAAATTGACCTCCGATAATAAAGTAAAAAACCTTGGTGTTATTTTTGACCAGGACATGTCATTTAAATCCCATATTAAACAGGTTTCTAGGATTTCCTTTTTTCATCTCCGGAACATTGCCAAAATTAGAAATATCCTGTCCAGGATTGATTCTGAAAAACTAGTCCATGCATTTGTTACTTCAAGGCTGGACTATTGTAATTCTTTACTATCAGGATGTCCACAAAATGCAGTTAAAAGCCTTCAGCTGATTCAAAATGCTGCAGCAAGAGTTCTGATGAAAATTAAAAAGAGAGATCATATTTCTCCTATTTTAGCTTCCCTTCATTGGCTCCCTGTTAAATCCAGAATAGAATTTAAAATTCTCCTCCTCACATATAAAGCCCTTAATGATCTAGCTCCATCATACATCAGAGATCTGATTGTTCCATACGTTCCTAACAGAGCACTTCGTTCTCAGACTGCAGGTTCACTGGTGGTTCCTAGAGTCTCTAGAAGTAGAATGGGAGGCAGATCCTTTAGTTATCAAGCTCCTCTCCTGTGGGAACAGCCCCCCGTTTTAGTCCGTGAGGAAGAGACCCTTCTACTTTTAAAGGGCTAGGCTTAAAATTTTTTCCTTTTTGATAATTTATAGTTAGAGTGGCTTAGGTTATCCTGAGCTATCTCCCTTTTTTTTTAGCTCCGTCTTCTCCCCCTGTTGGATGGAGTAGGGGGAGTCGGGTTTTACCTAAACCAGCTCAGTTACGGTTTTGAGGTGAAAACACACCTCCATTTCTCTACCTGTATGACCCCCCCTTTTTTCCAATGGTTATGGTAAAAATCGCAGAGAGAGGTATCCCAATCTTGTGGTTTTAGTATAACAAGGCCATCAGTGGCTCTAGAGGGACAAACTGTCTACTTTTAAGGCTAGCTTAAAACTTTCCCTTTTTTGATAAAGCTTATCGTTAGAGTGGCTTAGTTATCCGGAGCTATCTCTGTAGTTATGCTGCTATAGGTTTGGCCTGCTGGGGCATAATGACCACTTTCACCCTCTTCGCTACATTCTCACACTACTCTTCATTTTGTATTATTTGCTGTTATCTCAGCTTTTAACTTTTTTTTCTCTCTTTTCTCTTCCTAGAAGCTAACCCTGGCCTGACTCTGTTCTACCTGTAACACCTTTCTGGGGAGGGGAATCCTCCAAGCTTCTGCTGGCAAAAACTTAATGCTCACCCTCTACCGATGATCCACATGGGCCCTGTCTTTTCAGTGTTTAACCCCTTTCTCTCTCCTAGACATAGCTACTGACTGACTTTTTACTGTAACTAACTCTATGTGCTCTCTTCAGACTCTAAACTTGAAAACTGGCTCAGAGTTTATCTGTTCCTTCTTTCTAGGTGAACGACTAAAGGAGCTACAAACCTTTAAAATTTACCTTTTCCCTTTCCCTAGAAAGTATCCTGGATCAGTGCTTCTTTGTTCTCTTTGTGTCTCTGCTCTTTTTTGTCTAACCCCCAGTCGGTCGTGGGCAGATGGCCGCTCACACTGAGCCTGTTCTGCTGGGGGTTTTTTTCCCTTTAAAAAAGGGGGTTTTTCCTCTCCACTGTCGCTACATGCATGCTCAGTATGAGGGATTGCTGCAAAGTCAACGCCGTGACTGTCCACTGTCTTCATGTTCATCCGGGAGGAGTGAATGCTGCAAGTCACTGACTCGATGCAATCTGCTGGGTTTCCTTAGACAGAAAAACTTTTTATCCAATTTGAAGAAATAACTGGATCTGACTGCACTGTTCAATGACTAAGATTAATTGGAATGTATGTACCTGACTTTTGTGAAGTGCCTTGAGACGACATGTGTTGTGAATTGGCGCTATATAAATAAACTGAATTGAATTGAATTAAGATCCAGCTGAAAAACAGTATGGCAGAAGGGTCAAACTAAATCAATATCTGAGTGACTCTCCTTATTTTGCATTGAGATGAATGGAAATATTATCCCAAGACATTTGACCTTGGTAAACAGGAAAAGTCTCAGAGGGATCACACATAGCAAACAAAACAACCAAAACAACCATAGCAACAGAAAAAAGTAGGGTGGGTTTTAGGTACGGCAAAAGTAGTTTTACCTTTATATATATTTTGGGAATCTTTACGACATAATGTACAGATCTAAACAAAATATTTTTTAGGATGCCAATTGTGACTGATTACTGGCTCTAATCAAATCTTTATTGATACAAAAACAAGTGACTATATTTGAAGACTGCTGAGGCACTGGTATTTAGCTCTGTGTAGGTGTACCCAGCGCCATAGAAAGAGAGAGTTACGACATTCCCATTGACTTCTATAGAAAGAATGGAATGCGGAAGTCACGTGGGTCATGGAGCAGCTAATAGTTCCAAACACCAGCAGCTCCAGCATTGGACGAAGTTTTCCCTTCTGTTATTCGTAAGTTTTTTTACGGTAAGTTGATAAAAATAAAAAATATTATCTTGCCATTGTGAAGCTTTAAGATGACTGTTCTGTATTGCAGTTTAGCAATTATATTTTTCGCCAGGTTTTTAGTTAATTAAACCCATGTTAACTCGCTTGTTGTATTTAAAACTGCAGCTAGCTTTGAAAAACTGGGGGGTTTAGACGGGTCTATCTCATTGGTCTAAATTCAGCATTTTAAAAAAATGTCCATTACAGCTTACATTTTAACGTTGATAATTTTTTCTTTTTTTTATTGTAATTCCACCTACTGAACTAGCAACATCTTAAAAAATCTGTGATTTTCATGGTTAATTTGGTTAAAAAGTTATAGATTTTTTTGCAACGACTGCCACAAAAAAGGGGACATTATCATTAAACGTGATTGTTGAAGATGAAAATTTTTCTTATTCTTATCCAGGTAACCACACGAGAAAACCCAAAAAGGGTAAAAAGATCTCTTTTTTTCCTGCCCTTTTAAAAATATAAGGCTAAATAAAGATGTTTGAAAAAAAGTTTTTAAGACCTTTCACAAGTTGGTATTTACAGCAGGACTCTTACTTAACATTTGTTCTATTTTTTAAATTATTTTTTGGTTTTTGGCTATCAGGGGTTGAAGTTAAGTAATTTAGAATCTTCTAAAGACAAAAACAAAAAATTTAAGAATTATTCCCTTGCCCATATCAGAAATAAATGCACAAAACATAAAAAAAATATTTTTTAAACAATCAAAGGCCCATGGTAACAGCCCAAGGTTTTTTGCTTGGGGCTTGTTTTTGGGGGTTGCAAATATGTTTTGACATTTTTTTTTTTCTTCCTTTTTTTCGCCTGGCTTTTATTTTTCAAGATGCCCCAGCTTTTGGCCAAAAATTTTTTTTTTTTAAATTAAAGATATTTTTTGGGCTGCTATTCTTAGCCCTCAGCCTGATAAAATCTGGTGGTTTTTTTTTCTTTGCAAAATCGTGACATAAAGGGAAGCAGGTTTTCTAATAGTTTTTGCTTCTCTCTCTAGGTATCGATGGCTTTTTGGGGCCCCTATGAAAAGTTTGGGACTGGAGCTTTGTTTCTGAAATTTTTTTCAACTTTCTGGACCGACGGGGAAGGGCTTCATGTGAGGGCCCGACACAGCACTCCGGGTTTTGGGAATTCCCTACAGTACATGGGGTTTACTTTTGCTTTTCCTTCCAAAGTGCCCATCATTTTGCTTAATTGAACTTAAAGCATCCTCACGATGTTAAAATGTTTGTGCCTTTTTTACAATTTTCCTTTTGAAAGAGGTAAAGAATACATTTTTTCCGGGTTGGTGGGGTCGGAGTACCCTGTGTTTTCCAACCCACTGCCCCACAAAAAAGGCCCAAATCCCGGGAAAATTTCTCCTTAATGCCCCGGGAAACCTCTGCCGGGAAACTGCCGTATCCTCCGGATAGTTTCCCCAAATTTTACATTTTTAAGGGAAAATCCCCCAACTGAGATTAAACCCTCAGTGCCTGCGGGAGACCCACAGGGGGTTGGGACGGATTCCTTTCCCTTTATGCCTGAAAAAGTTTTCAAGGCAGTCCTGAGTAACCCTGCTTGTAAACCCAAAAACATTGTCCAGGGGTAAAAGCATGTTTTTTCTGAATTCCTAAAAATTGTAGATGTTCCCATCAAAATTTCCCTGTTTGCACTGATTTCCAGCTTCCTTTTGGACCTATTCTAAGTCCACTAAAAAGTGCTAACATGCCCTTGGAGGTTTTAAATAGCTTTGTTGTACTCTTCCATTTTGTGCCTGCTGAGCCCCATCACAGGTTTGGCGAGGGGAACATGAGATCAAACCAGTGATTCACCTCCCCAAAAACCCAGGCTGTTTTTCAGTTAAAGAGTGGGGTCGCTGCTCCTGCTGCCCCCCGTATTTCAGACCTCCCACTTGCTGCTTTCCCAATTTGCGGCCCCCACCTTCTTTTTGTAAAAAATGCCCTGGCCTAAAGGGGTTTTTTTTGTGAAAGTTTTGGACCCCAAATTTTCAAAGGCATTTTTTCCAAACCCTTTTAAAAAGGGGCCCCCTTGAAACCTCATTGTGTGGAAACCCCTCTTTTTTGTACAATCTCGGGTTGGAATTGTGAAGGTCTGACCACAAAACCAGGGCCCCCCTTCAAATTCTTCCCCAAAGAGGGACATCGGGCATGAAGTCCCCTTTTTTTCGGGTTTTTACTGGGTTTTTTGGAAAAATGTTTTTTTGGGGGGCCCACCCCAAAACCCCCCACCACATGGGCTGGGTTAGCACTGCCCTTCAGTCGGGGATTTTTTACCAAAACCAAACCCTTTTGGAAGCTGCTCTTTTCAATGATGCCCCTAGGATGACGGGGCCTTAAATAAAAACCCCCATTAGGGGAAATTGCCACAAAAGGGGGTAAGCTACAACTTGCTTCCATCTTGTTGAAACCTTCCTCCCAAACATAAAAACCATCATGTTTTTGCAGCTCCTTTTTTCCAGGGCGCGTCACCCCCCCAAAAACAGCTTCCCCCCTTTTTCCTAGGGGGCAGCTCCACACTAGGGTTTGTTGCTTTCATCTAGAGAAAATTATAAATTCCTTTCCTCTCTTTTAAAACTTTTAAAACCTTTATTTTTGGAGCATGTTAAAAATTTCTCCTAGCACACCTGGTTTTCCGGGTAGTTGTGGGAATTTTTTTTTTGCTGGGTTTTTGATGTCAGGGAGACTCATGTCCTGAAGAAGGGCCCGTTTGCCCCGTTGAGCCCAAAGAAAAAGAAGTTGTAAAGGCTTTTTTTTAAAGTGTTTTTTTTCTCCATCAATTTCCTCTCTTCTCCCCCATGTCGATGCTTTCATTTTTATCTTTTTTTGAAAATGCTCCCCAAAATTTTTTTTTCCCCTTTTAAATTTTTTTTTGTGGACTGCATTAATTTTTTTTCTGTCTGTGAAAAATTTTCCCTTTTATTGTTCTTAGTGAATTTTTTTTTTTTTCTAATTTCCCCCTGCTTTTTAACCCCATTTTTTCCCGATTTATTCCCCGTTTTAAAGCATACTCCCCCGCCCTGTTTTACCCCGGCTCAAACAGTTTCCCGGCAAAGTTTCCTTTGGGCCCCTTTAGCTACAATTTCATCTTCTTTTTTTCCCCCCCATTTTCCCCCCCTAAATTGCCTCATTTTTTTTTTCTTCCTTCCTTCATCTCTGAAATTTTTTTAAAGGGACGGGGAGCATGAAGATTTAAGTAAAAAAATTTTAAAAAGTATTATTTAACCCCGGTTCGTACCAAGTTTTCTTTGAACTATATTTGGTTTCACCCATCCTGGGTCAAAAGGGAGTGGAAGTTCTGCTGGATTTCTCATTTTCAGGATCCCCTTCCCCCTCTTGGTTTTTGGGCGTGAAGAAAAAGGGGGTTGGGAACGGCATCAGCCCCATCTCACCCTTGGGGCCCTTTTGTGCCCCCCACAAACTGCCCAAATTTTTAAAAAGTGGGCCCGTTTTAAATGTTTTTTTTTTTTTTTTGCACATTTTTTTGGCCCGTGCATTTTCCAGTGCGATTTTGCAAAATTGAACTTTTCAGCACATAGGGCCCCCTTTTTGTTTTTGACCTTGGTGATGGGGGGGGTTTTTTCTTCTACTTTTACTTTAACCCCAAAAAATTTTTTTTCCCTTTTTTCGGATCTTTTGGGAAGGCCCCTACATACGGATTCCTTTCCTTTTGACCCCTTTGGTTTTTCTCCCAATGCAGCCACCCAACCATGGTAACCTGGGTGAACCCACAAAGGAGGGGTGTCTGTGTGGGTATGTATATTTTTACCTCTATCGTATATTATATAGAAAAAATAGATTTTTATTAGGAAAAATATTTATATTTTAAACTTTTTTTAAATTTTTTTTCAGGGAGGTCCCCGGCAGATGTGGTGACTGACTTCAAAGGGGGCTGCCCGCCAAGGGGGGATGAACCCCATTCGGGCTTGCCCAATTTTTTTCCTTGTCTAAAATTTGATCAATACCTTTTTTTTGGGGCAGATGTTAAATTTAAAAACTTATAAATGGTTTGTGCAAGTAAATTCTTTATTTAAAACTAGTTTTGCATTTTTTCATACCCTTTCAATAATTGTTTGATCCTTTATTTTTGGGGGGGAAAAAAAATTCACAGTTGTTTTTGTCTCTAATACGATTTTTAAATACATTTTCCAAATTTAAAAAGAACATTTTAGTCAAGGAATTACAATTTTTTGAACATTTGTAAACTACAAGGGAAAAATCCAAATCTGTTTTAGATACAATACTAAGTTCGGGATGGCAGCAAAAAAAAAAAATAATTATTTCTTCTACAAAAAGTTTAAAAATTCATCCCCGGTCTTTTAGTTAAATTTTTTATAAAATCTACAATTTTTTGTCATTCATTTTTAAAAAATTTTTTAAAATTTTTAAATTAAAAATTTAAGAAATTTAAATTTTTAATTTTTTCCCTCTTTAATATTTTTGGGGTAATTTTTTTAAAATACACATTTGCAGGAAAGAGTGAAAAAAGTCGCTTTTTGCGTTATGTTGTGCCTGAAGATGTTTGGCACTATTGAGAGCTACATGAACCACGTGACCGCCTATCGGCGAGTTCAAAGAGTGTCGTAACTCTCTCTTTCTATGGTGCTGGGTGTACCTAAACAGGCTGATGTGACTACATATGGAGCTCAGCAGGTGAAGCTCTACAGGCTCCCCCCCCCGAGAGCTGGGTTTTTCCCGCCTGGGGGCTTTGTTCCTGGAGCCCTGGGGGGTAACAGGGAAAATGCCTTTCCCCAAAACTTTCCCAAAACTCACTTTTTTGCTTCCCATGTTTTAAATACAGCACACTTTGTAGCTGCTCTGTGAGCTCCACATGAGTGTTGACAACGTTCTCCACACATATCCCAAACAATCTTCCAAACAGCTGCAGGTGTCAACATCCAAGAGTATAAATAAGTTAGAATTATTTTATTTGCACAGAGAAGGAGCTCATTACATCACAGAAATTGTGAGGGGATAGGAAAAAGCTAAATGACACTGACTGAGATGAAAAACCTAACAAAAAAAGATTACAAACTTATCTCATGTGTTCCAAAGTGATGCCCCTCTAGCGTGACTAAATTACCTAGAGACCTACAAAAATGAAAGATATGCCAGTAGAGTGCCTTGCAGGATGAGTATTCATGCACCATGGACTATTTTATATTTTGTTGGCTGTTTTATTTGAAAGACCAACATAGACTAGTGTACATTTGTGAAGTGGAATTAAAAGGTGATATGGTTTTCATTTTTAGTTTTACAAAGAAACACCTGAAATGTGTGGCAGACATTTTCATTCAGCCCCCTTTAGATAATACTTTGTAGACCCACCTTTGACCAATACTTTCTAGACCCATTAAGTGTTTGGCGGGTTGACTCTACCAGCTTTACACTTCTGGAAACAGAAAATGTTGCTCATTCTTCTTTACATAATTGCTCAAGCTAATTCAGATAGATATATACATTTTCAACTCTTTCCACACTGTGGGTTTAGGTCTGTAGTTTGACTGGGCCATTCTACCTTCTTTCCGCACATCAATAAAGCCCAGATTTGTGGAGTGCTTAATTAATAGTTGTCCTGTCCTCAGATTAGCCCGCCGGATTTGTGTATCTCTGTATCTCCTCCAGAGTTACCATGGGCCTCTTGCCTGCTTCTTTGGTCTCTACTCTCTCCTTATTTGATAACCAAACCTTGCTTAAGCAGGGTTAGATTACAAAACAATGTCCCAAGATTTAAACATCTCACTAAACACAGCTCAGTCTGAGCCATCATCTAAAAATGTCTGGCTTGACTCCACCAATCTTCATATTTTCCCCTCTAGGATAGTAAAGGATAAATCACACTAAAGGTCGGAAGGTTTTGGTTTATCAGGGCCTTGTTAATTTTGATACCATTAAATTATTTTGATCAGGGGCTTGTATACTTTGTATATCCATGCTTCTCTCAAATGTGAATGAAGCTTATGGTTTCTGACAAAAAAAATGGGTGTAAAAGATATTAACTTATGTAACTTATGTCAAAAATTGTGAAATATAGGAATATGTGAAACCACACTTGAAAGGTTTATTTCCAGGCATGATTCATAGACAAGATTCTTAAAGACCACATTAATATGCTTTTCATAACTCTAACATAAAGTTGTCTCTAAAATGGTACAAATTCCTCTCTCTGCTTTGTGCAGAGCTGTTCACTGATTGTTTCTTCAGAGGATTCTTACCTGAATGTTAGCTGAGGATTGTTGTCCTTGCGTTGTGTGTAGGCAGTGCCGAAACCCATCGCCATGGAGCCGTGTTGGGGGAGCCGAGCAGGAGTTCTTACAGTGGTACTGCACCTCCCAAGACTCCCTTCTGGAATACCTCCACCGGGACAGTCTGGTATGATCCGCACACAATGTACTGACTGACACACATTATGTTACAGCGTAAGCACAATGCCTGGTGTGATGCTGTTGGATGATCGGTTAATAATGATTAATGCTTCTTGTTTTCTACTCCTCTAAAGCAGTCTCACAAATTTGGATATAGGTGGTAAATATGATAAAATGGCCACTGAATTTTCCTGATGATTGATGACACACGTATAGGATATGGAGCATTGTACAGTTTCTGATGAAAATAAACTCGTTATAGAAACAAAAGAAATTATCAGAGCTGGTGTAAGGGTAGCTTAAAAAGTCTTTACGGCAAGAGATGAATTCATTCAGAAGATTCAGAATCAAGTTAAGATGATGTCAATTAGGGGCTGCACGGTGGCGCAGTTGGTAGCACTGTTGCCTTGCAGCAAGAAGGTCCTGGGTTCGATTCCTGGCCGGGGGTCTTTCTGCATGGAGTTTGCATGTTCTCCCTGTGCATGCGTGGGTTCTCACCGGGTACTCTGGCTTCCTCCCACAATCCAAAGACATGCCTGTTAGGTTAATTGGTCACTCTAAATTGCCCTTAGGTGTATGAATGAGTGTGTGCATGGTTGTTTGTGTGTTGCCCTGCGATGGACTGGCGACCTCGCCCATAGACTGCTGGAGATAGGCACCAGCTCGCCTGTGACCCACTATGGAATAAGTGGTAGAAAATGACCACTTATGGAATAAGTGGTAGAAAATGACTGACTGACTGATGTCAATTAGCATATTGATCATGTCATTGTGTAAAGGCTACTTTTTACACAGAGTTGGACAGACTACCCATTCTCTGTGGTCTATCTTTTCTACAAACACAAAGCAGAAATGCATTAACCTTTTCAAATTATTTGTTTATTAATCGCAAGTCAAATCTTCATCGGAACATTCTGTATTATCGCATGTTTTCTTATTATTGCGCAGCCCTAATTTGAACACAGTTAATCGCTAAAATTGCAAAATTATTTCGCTGGGATTTAGTTTTTCTTAAAATTGTCAAAGTTTTGACAACGTTTCTCTGTGACTCAGATACAAACCTGTATTGACCTTTTTTGACACAATTTGCACATGAAGTTCACATTTTTTCAACTGTTAGTAAAAGATCAGTCGCTCAGTATGAACCAAAATGTATCCAGATATTGCAAACTTTAGTTTCATCTTGATTTTCTTATTGTCCCTGTCTTGATATTCTTTATCAAGATTTTGTCCTGAAATCAGAGAGTTGAAAAGCATTTTGTTTATTTAAGCATATTGTGGATCTCATTTGGCACTGTATTGTTCCTAAACTTCATTTGTAGGAGTGTGATGGCATCTCTTTGGTTCATGGCTTCTTATGATCATCCCACATATGTGTCCCCTCAGAGGAACACAAAAGTGCTGCCTCTGTCGTATTCAGATAATTTTCCCAGCCACAGTATAAACTGCCATTAGGAGGTGGCACTCCTGCCAAACTTTTTATGATTAATCATAACACATAGCAGCTTTCATTCTGGTTATGTCTCTCTGCTTTGAATTTTTTGGGCTTTTTACTGTTCTTGTAAACTGTGAGCTGCCTCTGAGCCACATCTTGTTATTCTAGCTTCACAAAAAGAGTTTTCACAATTTGTGACACTTCTAAAAGCCAAACTGTTCTCAGCAGCACAACAAAGTCTGAAAAAGCATCTCTCCCTTCTGAATTTCATGGTGAACAGCCACTGGTATTTTAAACAAAAACTGTGTCATCACTCAAGGCATTGTTCAACGTGGCTTTGTGTTTTCTGCCTGTAGTCATTAAATCGCTGATTAATCAACCAAATGCTACATGATTTTGCACATAGTTAAAAGGTTTTTTTATATCTTGAACAGACAGATTTACAGCTGCCTGATGAATTATTAAACAAAAACTTGCCAGACGACAGCTTAAATTCAGTGAGCCGCTTTCAGACCTGCCAGGTTTCCCCTCCAACACTTTCTGTTGGATCAATTGTTCCCCTCTATGAGACATCCTGACTTTCCACCATCTGAGCTCATGTTGCTCTATAAACGGGCGTCATGTGATATCCCCCTGTTACCGCGGCAGAGCACCAAACTGGTGTGGAAATCACTAAAAAGACAGCAGCACTTCCTCAGATCTGACCGAGGCTTGAAGCGTTATGCACCGTCAGCACAGGGCTGATGTTCTCTTCCCTCAGGTCATCTTCCACCGCACATACGTGTTTAGTCTCCCTCTTTCCCCTCTTTATTTTCGTTCCCTCCTGCGGCTTTCTCTGTTTTCAGGCTGCTGTCAGAGCATGTTGGTTGGGTTTATAAAGTAAACTTTATGGAACTTGAGTAGATGTGAGGACCTTTTATTCTGGAGAAAATGAGCAGAGCAGACATGAAAGGCTGCATTTCCCACAAAATGTCATGGAGGGAGCTATATGTTAGAGCCTCCTAAACACAGGAATTAACCACTTGGTCTTTAATTTCAAAAGCAACTTTGTGGCAAACCCTGAGCACAGAGTGAGGTTGAGAAGTACATAAAAGAGTGTGGATGGCAACAAAGTTGTAGTATAAACATGCACTGTATTATCAAAAGTATTTGTTAACCCATTCAAATCATAGAATTCAGGTCTTCCAGTAGTTTCCATGGACACAGTCGTGTCAGGAACTTAAGCCCCTCTTCCATGGGCTCTACTTTGGCTGGCTCCACTCCACTCAGCCCGTTTAACCTCCGTTTCCATTACTGGCTTTTTGGCCACAACTGGACCAGCTGCCGAGGGACGAAATGTAACGTGGACAGACTGATTGGCCATGGGCGTGGTCAGCCATAGCAGTCCCTGAACAGAAAAACAACCACCATCTTCCAAACTCACTACACTGCAGCCATGGAAGCCATGGAGTCCTCACAAGCAACCAGCAGGTTTAACTCTTGGTGCAACGATGAACTGCAGGCTTTTCTGTGCATCATTGGAGACCGCAATGTTCAACGGCAACCCGATGGTGTCTCGGAGAAATGACGACACACATTTCGGTAGCATGGTTATGAACGTGGGAGTTTTTAGGATCTTGAAACATTGGGGTCTTTAGACTAGACCCAAAATATTTTAACTTTCGTAAGACAGCAGCCAGGTTTTTAAGTAATTTAAAGTTAAAATAACATAGTACATGTTGTACCAGTTCTCTGTCTTGGCCGGGTTTTGATTGAATGTAAATTATTGTAAATCAAACAAAAAAGGTTTACAATAATTTTAAAATAATGGCGCTAAATGAAGGATAAGGAGGAACAGAGTTTCGGATTGAGGAAAAAAAAACCATTTTGCATAAGCAGATAATGACACATTTTGTGCTTTTTAGAAAAAAACCTAATCTGAATTTTTGCTGACAAAATTGTTTTTAAGACATTAGTGAGACATTAGTTCAGTCTTTACTATTAAACACTTTCTGAGAGAAAAAGATGTTTAGAACAATGAGCCTCATCTGGGACCTTTCTTGGACTCTTATGTTTTGCCCTGTCATCAATATTAATATTTCAGTTATTAACTGTATACCTTCGGTAGGTATTGTCATAAGTAAACTGTTTACTTGTTTAATTAGTTTAGTTTATATATTATTACATATTACATGTATTATTCAGAAAAAACAAAACAACTTATTAATTTTCCACTTGTGATGAATTGCTTTGAGTTATTTCTTATTAATACTGCACCTTTAAACAGTCCAGAGCTGTATGTTTAGGATCAGAAGATTTAAAAGAGAAGAAGGCTTACTGTTGCTCTTTCAATTGTGTCTTCATTTTCCTAGTTTATTGAGTAACACCTTTTTCTGTCTACATGTAGAACTGGACTACAGGACTGGCTGCAGAAGTGAGAGCAATGTGGTGATCTGAAGGACATTTTTAATGTGTTTAGTAACGTTAGAATTAAGTGCTTTGATTTTAACTGAACTAAAGGACCAGATATTTTTATCAAGATGATGCAAATCCAGCTAGTAGCTCACAGAGAGGGCTCCTGCTGTTTTCTATCACGGCCAGGCCATTTAAATGTACCTATAGCTCAGGTGAAAGTCCCTCTGCTTTCTTGTCCCCATCATGACCCTGATGATGCATATTAGTGAACCTCCACCTCATGTCTTGCTGGGTGACTAAGTAATTAGCTGTAACTTACAGTTAGCCCATTCTGTGCCAGCATTCAGGTTTTACTGACAGCTTCATCCTGGGTTATGCCTCTCTGCCTCCACCTGTTCCTGGGCTCACACACGCACCAGGCTCCCACTCTCCGGCTGGCTCCACGGCTGCTCTGAAATGAGCCCTGTTCTAGCCCTGTTTGAGGCGCTTAGTGTAACTTAGTAATGAACAAGGCAGAAAGATGGCCCTGGACTGAACAGCTATTCTGGACTTCTCCAGAATAGACAAACTGATAGTGCGCCTCTGCCCATCTGACTTTGCCTGTGCGCGTAGTTGTGCAGTCAAGGTGCTGCGTGTGCACAGATAACCATTTATTGTTTTTTTTCTTTTAATTCATTCTCAGGTTAGGTGAAGCTGACAGTGATTATATGGAACACAATAGAAACAAATCTGAGTGTTTATAGATGGAAATGTGAAATCCAATGCCATTTTGTGGCTTAGTGCTTTTTGTTTTAACTTATAAATTGCGTCTTTCAAGAGATCCGGGGCTATTCAGAAAACATCAGGGGCTTCAGTCCCAGAAGCCCAGGTCTAACAACACGCATGGCTATGAAGCACAGCACACGGTGCTGACAGCTGGAGGTGGGGCCTTAAACCACACCTCCAGCTGTCAATGAGTCAACTGAAACACAACAGGTTTCGTGTTGAGAAGACCAAGGTTGAGTAAAGTGTAGGAATGTGCTGGAACCGTGAATGGAAAAGAGGCATTAGTGAATTCCAACATGGTACCGGGATACCTATAGGTCCATAGTCCAGTGTTTGTTGGAATGAAAGTGGAAGCGACTGGGAACAACAGCAACTCAGCTAAAAAGTTTTAGGCCACAAAAAAATCACAGAGCAGATACAAATTTTAAGTTGTAACAAATGAAGAATGCAAATAGCTTGACTTTTTGTGTTGTGAGAGGTGGGACGAAGTGCTTGTATTCAACAGGAACAAACAGGAAGCTGTTTTTTAGAAACAAAACGGAAGCTCTCCCTACACACATCCAGATGGAGACCACCGGGAAATTGGTAAAACTGCGCTGTTAATATGTTCGTCCTCATGGTTTGGTTGGGGTTGGGTTTGCTGACACTGTCCAGCATGTCATCAACAGCACTGCTGAACATGGCCAGGTTAATGTGAAAGACATCTTGCCGCATGTGACAACACAAAGTATGTTGAGAGAAAAGCAAAGGTAGTACAGGCGTCTGTGGCAGAAGGGATGAAAGCCATTTTGATTAAATAAGAATTTGTTATTCAAAGCTCAGAGATTTTTGGTGAATATGTTTTATTAATTCAGCCAGCTAAAAGGAATATGCATAATGTGAAATTACATTCATTTATTCATACTAATTTTGAAGAATAAAGAAATAAAACAAAATCTGAAAAGTATTAATTAAAATTAAAACTTGAGAAAAGTTAGAAAACAGAAATTTTGAAATAATTAGATATACAGAATGATAAAACTTATCAAATGAAATATAAAACGGCTGTCCAAAGTTTGTTCTTCTGTCTCAGCTGGTTCATTTAAATAAACTTTTTTGTATCAGCAACACATTACTGACTGGCTGCTGAGAAAACAAGGAATGTTGAGATCAAATGATATTTACATACCTCATTACATGAATTATTACTATGTCGAGATTCAGAATTTAGTGGAAAAGCCTAAAAAGCCGGTTTTAGATACAAAACTTTATAAACTAGACTCGACCAAACCTTAGGAATTTATATGATTGTACATAAACACAGAAATAATGGCGCTGGATGCACAACAAACAGTGTTTTGTTTCAATTATGTTGGAAGACATTATCTAAGATTAAAACAGTTATATTTAAATTTCTGGAAAACTTTCAGTCACTCACATATGTGACCATTTTTGATTTGGTTATTGCTCCCATGTGATTTTTTTTAAGTACTGGAGGTGAAAAGCTTTGGCATATATGTCAAACAGCTCTCTAGAGGCTCTAAAGTCAGGCTCTTCTGATTTTTTCTTCAACTCATCACTCAGCATCAGTCCTCTATGCCAGTGTTTGAAGCCTGCAGCCAATGGTTGTGTCTCCCTGCATTCATGTTGAAATCAGACTGTCAGTCACGATCACAGTATGTGCAGTCGAAAGCGAAAGACGTAGGTCCAAGTACGTAACCACACATGACGCATGCTCTTAAATACCAAGGAAATAATTAGTGGTCTCGCCCCCCTCTGCTTTCATATCTCCCACCCATGAGCTCCCATGAGACACTCCGTATGGTCACAAGACAGCAGTCCTCCTCTGGTGCTGGCATGAACGAGCGTGAAGTCACTGCAGGCTAGCTCCACCCGCTCGCAGTAGGAGACACTTAAAGAGGAATCCAAGACGAGGGAGCACATTTTAGCCCAACTTCACCCACACAGTCTTCTCTTTCGAAGCTTTGTTTTGTACTTGTCCTCCTTTGCTGCTCCCCGGAGGGTCACCATTAATTGACCCTTTACATTTGACGGAGCACAACTATTTCATGTTAATGAGGAAGGAAAATGCAATCTGGATCCGGACCTAAATTTCTATCTCTCATCAGAGCTTCATCCTCATTACATTTTCCATTTCTTTAAATGACATGTACACATCACAGGAATCACACTCACCAGTGGGATGTTTAGGAACAGTCCAAGGCATCCAAATTGTTTCAAGGCTATTCAAGATACATAGTCTCTTCATCATTTCACAGGTCTGCCCAAAGGGACATGTTCTTAATTGGCAAAATCTTTAACTCTTAACTTTCATGTGCAATTAAATAAGGAATCTTGATTAAAAATGCGGGACTTCCTGCATTAAGACTGCAGTTGTTGCCAGTCAAACTGTTGGCACTTCAAACATGGCATTTCACACATGGAGCCTGCCTCAAAGTCTCTCTGAAAAGGGACAGCTTGTCCACCAAGTGACTGAATCACAATCACAGTGCCCTGAAATGATGGACAGAGCTGCAGAGAGAAAAAAAAGTGACAGGGAAAATATTTTATTTTTGGCTCCATGACGATAACCCACTTTCCCCTCAACTTCAGGAGTTTTACCTGCTTTTTCCTCTATCTTCTTCAACTGAAGCCTTGTTTCTTATAACAGAAGGGGCAGCGATGGATTTACCAGGAGGTACTTATTCTCAGCTCAGAAGCAGAAAGTAAAACACAGGTGACATGTTGGAGGGGTGGCAGCATAGATAAAGAGGTACGTCGAAAAATAAGAACATAAGTCTCAACTAATGACAAAAAGCGTTCAAACTTGATTAGACTGCAAACACAAGGCAAAAAAACAAAGATTTTTGGAAAAACAGGAAGATAAACTTGGAGCACAGAGTGTTGCTAGCTTAGCTACCGAGGCTAATGTCCAAAGCCAGTCAAACATAATGTTGTTGGAGGAGTTGAAAAAACCAGGATGAACATAATCACACTGAGATGTCCCTGGAGCAAGCAGTTCCAGACATAAAAGACCATGGTGCATAAAAGACCAAATTTCCAAACACGATGAGCGAATGGGACAAATAGAATTGAGTGCACCAGTATGGTAGAAAATACGGTCAAGAGACACCAGAGGGCACTGTGGTACCTAATCCAACGTGATATGAATCTCACAGTGCAATGTGAAGATCTTCAAAATAGAATGAGAAGAAAGAACATCAACATTTTTCAGATTCAATAAGGAAGTGAAGGAAACTATTTAATTGGATTTATAAAAGAGAAATAGGACTCAACAATGAGAGGGCACGTCGCTCACTTGGACCTAAACGCAAGGATCCACCAATGTTCCCCAGATCCTTCATAGTGAGATTTCACCATGCAGCAGCAAAGAGTCAGGAACAAGTCGTCTTTAAAGGCAAACGGATGTGACCAAGACTACCCCCCTGACCTACAAAAGATGTGACAAGAAAAGGTCTATGAAACTTTGAAACAGCTAAAGAAAAAAGGCATTCAATCCAAAAGTTTGTACCCAGCACAAATAAAAATGAAGCTGAACACTGAGGAGGAAACCTTCACAACACTGACAAAAGCTCTACCGGTACTGAAGGAGCTGGGAGAAGAAGTAAACTGTGGAGAAAGACAGCACATACAGGAGGAGCTGGTGGAAGGCTAGAGGAGGAGCATGAAGAGGAAGAACGCCAGACCTCAAATCACTTTTACATGGAAATTCTTGACTAAACAGCACATGTCAATAAGGCAGCCTCAAAGAAACTGACAACTAAAATCTAGAAAGCAATGTCAACCATATTGAGCAAGCAATGAACACCATGAATTAGGGCTGGGAGATATGAACCAAAAATAATATCTTGATATTTTTAAGCTGAATATACGATATATATCTCAAAATAATTTTCTATATATTTTAGTATACTTCTGAGTCAAAGCTTTGTCCAAGATGCAGACACATTTATATCTATTGGCAAATAATAAAATAATAATCTTCTTCAAATAAAATGTGCTAGATGTATACATTTGTGCAAGCACTTATCTGGCAAAATAATTCCGACTCGGTAACTGGTATCTTCGGTTAAGGACTTTTAGCAGTTGTACAAAGCCATCTTGCTCCACAACTGAGAGTGGGACCATGTCTTTAGCGATATGATACGCCATAGCTTTAGTAATCTCGTGCCACTTGTCACTTTTTCTCTCATAAGGCACAGCATGGGTGTATGAGTTTTGTAAAGTGGTTTGATTCGGTGCAGGAGGCGGAGAAGGCTTCACAGTCTGAGCTGCGGCACGCAGTTTAACACACTCTACGAATTCTTTTTTTATGGTGCTGTTTGAAATGGTGGAAAAGATTTGTAGTGCTCGAACTTTTTGTCGGGACTTGCTTTCGGCATTCTCTACAAAATACATCTTTCTGTTGTTCATCTGAGATTTTGAATCTGAACCATCTCCAAATGAGTGAACCGTTGTTTTTTGCTCACCAGGTGCTCTCCGATATCCTCTCATGTGCTTTCATTCTCACCTTCCATATTGTGGCTGCTTAAGCATGCTAAACTTTCTAGCTTAGCTAGCCGCTTGATGATGCAGTGGGGAGGGATGATTTGTCTTAAGTGTGAGGGAGGAGAGGCCGTGGGAAGTTCAACACAGACATATGAGGAAGAAGACAGAAGGACTGGCTGATCTAAAAGAATAATTAATATGCAATGTAGACCATTTCGATATAAACAATATATACTCTCATCTTTTATCTCTTTTGAAAAAATCTCGATAGTTTTAAAATCTCGATATATCGCCCAGCCGTACTGTGAATCACAGTAAACAGTAGAATAACTTATATTCTAGTATAGTTGCCACAAGTTTATCCAAGTATTTCATAAAACTAAGGCCTTGTCTGAGTGAATTATGCTCATTTTAGACCTTTCTGTCCTTTGGTCATTTTTGTAAAGATATTTTTTTTCGCAGAGATTTTTTGTCACAGCTCTTTGTCCAGCCAACAATCGAGGTCATACTCTACCAAACCATCGAGGATGACCAGCAAGGTGGAAGTTCAAATTTGTATTCCTAATGTTGAGTTATTGTCTCTTTGACTTACGTTCTGGACCAAAGTTTGTTTATAGTTACCCAACTTTAGAATGCAGGTATGACAAAGATACTTAAACAGAAAGACAAGAATACAAAAACGTTTCATAAGACAAATGACCGGTTTAAGTTTCTGTAGTTGTAATGCAAGAAGAATTAATAACCCAATCCAAAAGCGAAAATATATCTTTAGGCAGTTAAAGAAATGTATAGTGCACTGTGGCACTGATTCAAGAAACCCACTTATCTTAAACTAAGCATTCTAAATTGAAATAAGAATGGGTTTAGCATCATGCAGGAAGAGGTAGAAAAGAGGAGTGGCTATTCTGTTCAGTAAAGACGTCCACTACAACAATGAAAATGAGAAGTGCATGCAAGATGATGAAAGTCGACTTGTCCTTTTAGTCAGAACAACTGGAGGATTAAAGACAACTGTCTTAAATTTGTGTGCTTCAATTAAAGATTGCCTTCAATTCTTTAAAGCGATTGCTGTTCTGTTGGCAGATAAAAGAGAAGGAACTCTACTGGTGAGGAGGGACTTTGCATTCTGAACAACAAACTAGATAGACTACCTATGATTACACAAAGAAAAACTCAATCTAAAATCTCTCAAAGCTTATTGGGTAAATGGGTTTAGTAGATGTCTGGAGACATCTTCACCTTAATGAGAGACATTTCACGTTCTGGTCTCAGCCACAAGGGACATGAGTAGAAGACAAGAATAGACTTTTTTTTGGATGTAGGGTCACCGGCATTTGAATTGACTGAGCGGCGATGGTGGAGCGGACATGCTTAATATTTCTCCCTGGCCAATTGTTGCAGTGGCGCTGATGTGGTGTGTTTGTGTGGTTGCGGGGGGCGTGGTGGGGGACACCGGCCCCAGGTGCTTGCCGCCTCTTGCCGGGTGAGTTTGTCCCGTCTTAGCGTGGGGTCTGGGGTTCCGTTGTGGGCTCGGTGGTGTCTGCCCTGTTGTGCCTGTGGGCGGAGGCTGGGGTGGCGCCGTGCGGGGCCCTTGCACGGCACGCTGTGTAGTGGGTGGGAGGATGCGGCGGGGTTGCTTGGAGCGGGGCTATTTGTGGAGCTTGCACTGTGTGTCTTCGTCGGCTTTTCAGGGATGTAGCTCACCTGTGGGGGTGTTCCCTGTGGGGAGGGGACTCATGGCAATTGGGTTTGGGCTGGTGCTGGAACGGTCTGCCTGTCTCCACCCCTGGAGAGAAGGTGACCACCTCCTGGGTTTGGGGGCTGGTTGCCCCTATGGGGTATCGGCACCTGGACCTGGGAGCATAGAGTACGTATGGGGAGTGTGAGTGAATGTACAACATCCATTGTTGTTTGTCTTTACGTTAGGTGTTTTTATATGTACGCATGAGGGTGGGAATGTGTAATTGTGACTGTGTATACCTGTTTTCATGTCAGGTTAGGCCCCACCACAATACCTGCTGGTGGTTGGTGTCTCTGCCCGCTGGTGTACTTGTGGTTCTCTGTGTCCGGGGCTGGGTGCTTAGGAGTGTGCCGGGTCACTCTCGGTGGCTGCTTGCCGGGGCCTGGGTCCCTTGGCTCTCTCGGGCCTCTGCTTGGGGAGTGATGTGTCCCGGGGTCTTGGGTCTCTGGGTCCATGGCTGGATCTCCTCCAGCGTTAAGGGCTGCTGGCAGGGCCTGTGGTTTCGTTGCTGCAACTCTCTGGGGCTTCTGCACTGTGGCTGCTGGGTGGTTCCCCTGGGACTCTCCCCTGCTCTCTTTCATGCTTCTTACTTTTTCCTTTTCGTTTCCATCTGTGTCCTAACAATTGAAATAATCCAAATACAGTTTCTAATAAAGTTTCTTTTAGAAGTATGAAGCAGAAAGACCCCTGGCCAGGAGTCGAACCGAGGACTTTCTTGCTGCAAGGCAACAGTGCTACAAACTGCGCCACCGTGCAGCCCCAGTTTAAGCACTGAAAACTAAATATGTCAGTACTGACAGATAACAGATTTAAACAAGAAATTCAAATTGCACTATTGGAATACTTGCTGTAAATCATTACAGTAATTTATCCCCTTTGGTGGCATGGGATGCAAGTAAAGCTACAATATGAGGCAGGATGACCTCTGTTGGATCTAGAATAAAGAAGCAGAGGGCTAAAAAACAACAAGAATTGGAAAATGAAGTAAAAAGAATAGAGGGACAAGAAAGATAAGAAAGATCGAAAAGAACAAACACTTAGAAAGTAAAAAAAAAAAAAAAAAATTAGACATCTAAATGTAGTATTAACACTCAAAGCAGAAGGGTAATAAATCTAGTAGGTTGTTAGCCTTTCAGCTAAGGAAATCTCAATCCAGTCCAGTAATTCTTAAAATCATACATCCAGAGACTAATCTAGTCAAAACTCTCCCAAAGGAAACATCAAACATCAGTCTTTGCCAAATACCATGAGCAACTATATAAAGCAGAGACATTAGAGCACCAAAAAGAAAACTTCATTTTCTAAAACATCTTAAATTGGTAAAATTGTCTAAAGTCAAAACATTGCCAAACTTAAAAATAATAAATCACCAGGGACAGATGGATTTGGTGGGTCACACACATACAAAAGGCATACAACTATGCAGTAAACTCAAGAGTTATCGCACAATCAGCTTTTTATGTGCAGACTATAAAATCATAATCTTAAACTTAGCCACAAGAATCCAGAACTATATAAAAATGGTAATACAACCAGACCAAACAGAATTTATTTTAAGCTGGCAAGGAACAAACAATATAAGAAGAGAAACCTGCAATTAAAAAGCAGAAAAAGCACAACACCCTCAATGCTTTTAATCTTAGAGTTGATTGGTTGTTCTTAGAAAACAATCGGTGGAAATGGGAGTTGAGAATACATTCAGCACATTGGTTGAAACTCTTTATAAAAACTCTAAGTCAAACGTTAGGGTAAATACATTCTGTTCTGACATATTTAAGGTAAAAAAGGGAGTAAAGCAGGGAAATCCTTGTCTCCCGTCCTCTTTTCACTCAGTATAGAACCCCTGGCGAAACCTATAGGTCAAAAAATACAAATTGAGGGAATTGAGGATGACAGAAGTTTTATATACAAGACAGCCCTTTTTGCTGACAACGTATTTTTTTTAAATAACCCTCTACGGTGTATCCCTGCACTTATGCGATGCCTTCACAAATCCAGCATAATTTCTGGATATTAAATTAATGACAACAAATCAGGGGCAATGATGATAACTGGGAACTGGCCTGTACAGCTAAATGAAAATGTCTCATTCCACTGGCCTGGACAGGGCTTTAGGTACCGAGAACTTATCCTTACCGAAAACCCTGCAAAATTATATGATGCTAACTAATAAGGCACTAATTAGACAAATAAAAAAGATCTAACATGATAGTGAATTTTCCTCTTTGACTGAGTGGAAGGGTTGAGGGTGAATCTCCTATTTCTATTTATTTGTCAAAAAAGGAGAACTAGAATTGAATTCAAAACTCTTCTCTTATCAAAATAAAACTGGGGTCTGGGTCTCAAATCTGAAATATTATTACTGGGCTACACAACTGAACACAGCTGTGGCATGGATCGGAAATGACCTGGAAACAGATTCAGTACAGATCGAGCAAAGCAAAACCTTTTAAAGGGGTAGATTTGTCAACTCTACTGTTTAAAATAGAAACTGAATGTATGAACATACATTAAAGGTCTGCACAACAGCCAGAAAAAAAAGCTAGGGGGGCCTTTAACACTGTCAAGATCCATGCCAGTAGCGGGCAGTATTGATTTCCCCTTATCACTGTGGGACGGCAGGTTTAGGAGATGAATAAATAAAGGGCTTAACACAATAAATATATAATTTTGCTGGATCAGAGCTCAAGTCATTTAGCCAGCATCAGGAACGATTCCAATTATCATCTAATGACCTATACCGATATTTTCAACCGAGACATTATATTACAAATCACAAAGGAAATGAGAATGAATCCAAATATTGTAGAACAGGACGTTTTTACACAGTGGTGGTCATGTGTCACTTGGTATTTGAAAAAAATGAGGAAAGGATGTGAACTAGAATCAGAATCCCTTTATTGTCATCGTACAAAAAAGCACAGCAAAATTTAAAAATATCAGCTCTCGAGGGGAAGAGAAAAATATACATACATACACAAATACACACTTACACATATACATATAATATAGATAGAATCAAATAATAAAGAAACAACTGAAATGTTATGTTCAAAATGTTAGAATATAACACTTGTATGTATTATTATTGTTGCACTAAAAATGAAAATGATAATTGTTTAGCTTTTGGATGAATTTGTGGTGTTCAGGGCAACAACAGCTGTTGGGTAGAAGCTGTTTTTCAATCTGTTTGTTTTTGTCTTTTTTGTCCTGAAATGCCACCCTGATGGTAAGAGTTCAAAGAGGTGATGACTAGGGTGTGAGGGGTCCTTGATGATGCTGTGGGCTCTCTGGAGGCAGCAGGTATTGTAGGTCCCCTCCAGAGATTGAAGAGGGCAGCCAGTTAGTCTCTGGGCAGTTTATGACCCTCTGGAGCTGCTTCCTCTCTGCCACAGTGCAGCTGGGGAACCACAGTGAAATGCTGTGGCTCAACAACGACTCCACCGAGCAGGAGTAGAAGGACGGCAAGAGCTCAGATCTCAGGTTGTTTCTTCTGAGAATCCTCAGGAAGTAGAGTCTTTGCTGTGCCTTCTTCAGGATTGAGGTGGAGTTTGCAGTCCAGGTCATGTCTTTACTGATGTAAGTGCCCAGGAGCCTGAAGTCTGGCACTCTCTGCACCCTGTCCCCATTTATGGTGATGGGCTGAATGTCCTGTTAACAAATCCTGAAGTCGACAATCAGTTCCTTTGACTTGGAGGTATTTAAGATAAGGTTGTTGGTGATGCACCAGACAAACAATCGCTCCACCTCTATTCTGTAAACAGTCTCATTTCCACAGGAGATGAGCCCCACCACCGTGGTATCATCTGCAAATTTTATGATGGTGTTGTTCGGGTGGGTGGGGATACAGTTGTGAGTATAGAGGGTGTAAAGTAGGGGCTTAGCACACAGGTCTGTGGAGAGCCAGTGCTGGTGCTGAGTGCTGAAAACAGGTGGGATCCTACTCTCACCATCTGGGATCTGTCTGTCAGAAAGTCCATAATCCAGCAGTAGATGTTGTGGGAGAGACCCAGGTCCCCCAGTTTGCTCACCAATCTGCTCGGGATGATAGTACTGAAAGCTGAGCTGAAGTCCAAGAAGAGCACCCTTGCTGTTCCACGTGTGTCAGCATGGTGTGCAGAGCATTGGTGATGGCATCCTCCGTAGACCGGTTGGCTCTGTAGGCAAACTGGTGGGAGTCAAATGGAGGTGGCAGGCATGAATTTGATGTGACTCCGATCCAGTTTCAAAGCACTTCATCATGATGGTGCTTAGTGCCACTGGCCGGTAGTCCCTGAGACTGCTAATATTGTTCTTTTTTGGCAAAAGTATGATAGTGGTGAACTTTAGTCAGAGTAGGACGGAGCACTTCGTGAGGGACTGATTAAAGATGCTGGTGAAAACCCCAGCTAGCTGGTCCACGCAGTCCCTCAGCACCCTCCCTGTCACACCATCAGGTCCAGCAGCTTTCCGGGGGTTCACTGCCCTTAGGGTTCTCCTCACTTCCTGTGCCGGCACAGTGAAGGTCTGGCTGTGGTGAAATGACACCTGCGGTTTGGGCTCCACCGGTGACTAAGCCTCGAAAAGGGTGAAGAAGTGGTTAAATTCCTCTGCCAGTGAGTTATCCATGGAAACTGGAGTGGTGTTGCTGGATCTGAAGTTGTCGATATGCTGGACCCCTTGCCAAACCTGCTGACTGTTGTTGCTGTTGAAATCCTCCTTAATCCTCTTCTTGTAGATTGCAATAGCCTCTCTGATGCCCCTCTTTAAAGCACCCGGAGTGCAGCTGTTTGTCCCTCTTAAGTCCCTGTCCCCAGACCTTCTCCTTCAGCAGTTCCTTCACTTAATTGTTCAACCAGGTTTTCTGGTTGTGAAACACACAGATGTGCCTGTTCAATGTGATGGTGTTAACACAGTGCTGGATGTAGCCGAACACTTCCAGGTCCAGGTGGCAGAAAATGTCCCAGTCTGTGCTTATCTACTGCAACAAGTGTACTAAAATAGAATCTCAAATTATTGAACCTGTTTGTAATTAACACTGAATTAAGTTGGACTACTCTTATATATGCAACCCTTGTTTCATGGTACAATTTTATTTTATTTTCGTATCGAATATTTGTGACATAGTGAGGTCCTGTGTTAGAGAATGTTATGTTTGGTAAATAAATGAAAAAAACAAGTAAATAAAAAGTACAAAAAACAAAGAAAGAGAAACAGACCGTGGGTTAAATTTCCTTGCAGATACCTAAGATACTGGGGTCATTACAGAGGTGCAGCAGTGTTCTGTAACTGTTTGTTCTTATCTGCCTATGCAGTAGAAAAAGTGAATTCGGAAATCCCCATGGAAGCAGAAAAATACAGGGACTTGCAAGGGAGAAAATACTTATTAGAAGACTTCAGAATGAAAACTAGAGATTGAAGTAATACCAAAGCAAACTTTGGCACCCTCAAAACCAGATTTGGAGATGGTTGTGTTCTACCAAAAGATGTCATATCAAATGCAAGTTCCCTCTAAAATTAATTGTAAAGACATATTCATATCTTCCGTTGTCTGACTTCAAGATAGCGATGGGCATCTCAGTCAAAAATATAATTATTAAATCATACGATATTCTTTTACCTTTTTTTTTAATTCTCATCTTCAGATAATGCCCTGTCACCACCTTGTGGTAGCTGCAACCATTTGTGATGTGTGTGTACCATTAAGTTCTGCACACATACAAAAAAGCATCATGGTAGTGTGGGGGCAAAATGGAGCAGTCAGGCCTGAAAGCAGTGAAAACCAAGGAGGTCCAGAGATTGAGCATAACTCACCTGGATTTTTCAGTCTGCTCTTTGGGATCAGTTAGGATTTTACTCAACCTATCTTAACAGAAAAAAGAACATGATGAATAAAATAAACCTTATGAGACACATGTTAGACCCGTTAGCAGCAACATGTTCGGTATGTATCCTCATTCTCAAATGGCATTACCTCAAGGGTCTACTGACAGCAAAAGAGTAAAATTCAACTTGGAAAGTAAAGGTTCTACTGACCAAAGCTTTGTTACCATAAGCAAGCTATGCTTTCTTTTTGCAGGAAGTGATATATGTTTTGCTATTCGCTGAACCTCGCATTACAAGTTGGGAGAAGAACACACACACCCAAAATTGGTTTGGCTGTTATTGATATAATTTTAATAATGATTTTAATGATTGAGGTCATGCACTCAAATAACTATTTCTAAATATACTTCAGGTTGTCTAACAAATGCCTTTTAAGGCTGTTCAGGTCTTATAATGTCTTATAATGTCTTATAATTAAAACTCAACTACAGACCTCAGTATGATCAGCTCACTGTGATCAGTGCTGAATTAGTTTTTTGTATTCTGTGTGCATGATTTCTTCTGATTGAACAAGCCAATATCTCTTTAGAAAGCACTGCATCTAGTGGCATCAAGTGGCACACACAAACTACCTTGTTTATTTTAGGTTTTACATGAATATAACATGTCTGTATGGTGAAGCTGTTGTTAGCACTGTTGCATTGCAGCAAGAAGGTCCTGGATCTTTCTGGATGGAACTTGCATGTTCTCCCCATACATCGGTGGGTTCTCTCCAGGTACTCCGGCTTCCACCCACAATAAACTATTCAGAATTACTGACAGTTTTAAAATGTATTAATGTGAGACCAAATGTGGCCAATGCATGATATTTCTTAGTTTTTGACAATATACAATATAAGGTGATAGAAACTGAGCTGAAAACTGAAACAAAATTGTGTGCGAACTTGGGAAAATGAAAATGACTCGTATGCAAATAAGTGTCTGTAGAGAATTTTTTTTATTAATTATACGAATATAGATTATTATAATACCTCTAGTACCTAGTAGGATTTTAAAGATTTCAGATGTCACACTATTTCCTGCCTTGATATTGTTTGATATGGGGCAATGTGCAATGTCAACCGCCATGAGGCCTCAATCCTCGATGCAGGCTGTCATTGGCTCGAGTCCTGGACGTTGACGTTTTAATGCATGTCCATCCGCCCCGCCTATTTCCTGTTAACTCACTTTATACTGGGTTCTCACCGGGTATCCCGGCTTCCTCCTACAGTCCAAAAACATGACTGTTAGGTTAATTGGTCTCTGCGTTGCCCTGCGATGGATTGGCGACCTGTCCAGGGTGTACCCCGCCTCCCGCCCGTAGACTGCTGGAGGTAGGCACCAGCTCCCCCGTGTCCCACTATGGAATAAGCGGTATAGAAGATGAATGAATGAATGAATGAATGAAAACTAAAGGCCACTAGTGCCTAAAAAATATGTATAAAAAAGAAAATAATATATGGTTTGTTATGATTGGTTACAAGGCCTCTGTAGAGCTGAATGACATGCTGATGAGGGAATTCAGCCATGTTGAAAAATGTGTTATGGAATCTAAATTTCTTTTTAGGTATGTGTGTAGCTTCTGACGTGTTCCTGTTTCAAATAGTGCATTTGTATTTGGATCAAGGGTGTGAAATTCATTGTGTTCAAATGGTAGGTCAGGTTAACTTATTTTAGCATCATCATAGTTAGTTGTCACGAAAAGTCATTATTAGTCCCTAACACAAAACTTTTTATTACATGACCCACAGGTTGTGACTAAGCTCCTCCAGGGGAGGATGTGCACACTTTAACTGCAATCTTAGAGTCAAAACGGGAAGATTTTTTTTTCGAAGTTTTCCAGAATAACAGCAATGCAAGAACGGTGGATATTGCTGGGATACAAGAGTTTGAAGACGTCTTAATCAGCAAGGCCCCAAATGTCTAAATTATGGTCTACTTATCTGTATACACAAAGAATAAATCCAGCATTGTCTTATTAAGTGTTTTTCGATTATGAGCCATCTATCAGCTATAACAACATGAACTGAAACTCTTCTGCTTTCTGTGACATTTGACTAGTGGCCTGTAAGAGCTTCTCTGCCTATATCATCCTTTTCTTCAGCGCATCGACCTCTTTCCGCGCTCCTCTTCCCCTCTCCATGACTGCTTCTTGATAGAAATCGGTGTACAAAGCTCACAAACTGAGCTCCATTGACCTGAAATTGAGCTCTGATACTTTGATCCTCTGTCTTTGAAACAATCCACCCTACTGGGATGGATTCCTGTCAGTCCCACTCTTTCATCTGTCTGCTTGTTGACTCCTTGTCAAAAATTAAGGACACAATGTTCCCTCACTTACCATTTTATTAAGCACATCTGTTCAGTTTGCAAAAGTAGTGAATCAACTAATCTTAAGGAGATTGGAGAAGACCTGCTGAAGTTCAAACCACGCATCGGAATAGGGATAATATGATTGTTATTACTAGACGGGCTGGTCTGAGTACCAACTGAGGTCAAAGAAGAATGGGCAAACTGGTTCAAGGTAAAAATAAAATAAAATAAAAATAAAAAAAGCACATAGCATGCACAACATGTCAATCCTTGAATTAGATGGTCTATAGCAAGGGTGGGCAATTCTAGTCCTCGAGGGCCGGTGTCCTGCAACTTTTACATGTGTTTCTGCTTCAACACACCTGAATCAAATGCTTGGCTCATTGCCAGGCCTGTGCAGAACTTGACTTCATACTGAGGAGGTAATTCAGCCATTTCATTCAGGTGTGTTGGAGCAAGGACACATCTAAAAGGTTGCAGGACACCGGCCCTTGAGTACTAGAGTTGCCCACCCCTGGTCTATAGCAACAGAAGACCACACCCAGTGCTACTGAGGGTACAATTCAAACAGGCTCACCAAAATTGTATAAGAACAGATTGGAAACATCTGTAGGTGACGGGTCAGACAAAGAGCGGTTCAGGAATCCTTCATGAGGACTAGTAGATCGAGGCACGTGACGTCGCCCGGTACGGCAGAGCTGGGGTCCCACCCTGGAGCCAGGCCTGGGGTCGGGACTCGCCGGAGAGCGCCTGGTGGCTCGGTTGCTCCTCGCGGGACCCGGCCAGGCCAAGCCCAAATGAGAGACGCGAGGCCATCCCCCAGTCGGCCCACCACCTGCAGGGGGAACCGAGTTGGGGTTTACCCCAGTGGATGAGAGGGTCGCATCCCTCTCTTCTGTCGTTTTGGCCTACGGGCCGAGCGGTAGTGCGGAGTACCCGGCCTTCTTGGCGTCCCTGTTGGGGGTGCTGGATAGTGCCCCTCCCGGGTCTCCATTATTCTGCTAGGGGACTTCACGCCTTACTAGGGTGTGAAGTCCCCAGCACCACGTGGAAAACGACAGTGACACCTGGAGAGGCGTGATCGGGAGGAATGGCCTCCCCGATCTGAATCCGAGGGGTGCTTTGTTATTGGACTTCTGTGCTAGTCACGGATTGTCCATAATGAACACCATGTTCAAACATAAGGATGTCCATCAGTGCACTTGGCACCAGGACACCCTAGGCAGGAGGTCAATGATCGACTTTGTTGTCGTATCATCAGACCTTCGGCTGCATGTTTTGGACACTTGGGTGAAGAGAGGGGCTGAGCTGTCCACTGATCACAACCTGGTGGTGAGTTGGATCCAGAGGAGAAAGCCAGACAGACTTGGCAGGCCCAAGCGCATAGTGAGGGTCTGCTGGGAACATCTGGCGGAGCCCTCGGCCAGGTATGTATTCAACGCCCACCTCCGGGAGAGCTTTGACCAGATTCCAGGGGATGTTGGAGACCTAGAGTCCGAGTGGACCATGTTCTCCGCATCCATTGTTGATGCTGCTGCCCGTAGCTGCGGCCGTAAGGTCTGCAGTGCCTGTCGCGGCATCAATCCCAGAACCCGGTGGTGGACACCAGCAGTAAGGGACGCTGTCAAGCTGAAGAAGGAGTCCTATTGGCTGTGGTTGGCTGGTGGGACTCCTGAGGCGGCTGACGGGTACTGTGAGGCCAAGCGTGCCATGGTCCGGGCTGTGGCAGAGGCAAAAACTCGGGCCTGGGAGGAGTTCGGTGAGGCCATGGAGAAGGACTACCGGTTGGCCTCGAAGCGATTCTGGCAAACCATCCGGCGCCTCAGGAAGGGGAAGTAACACTGTTTACAGTGGGGGTGGGAGGCTGCTGACTTCGACTGAGGACATTATCGGGCGGTGGAAGGAGTACTTTGAGAAGCTCCTCAATCCTACCATCACGCATTCCCTGGTGGAAACAGAGGCTGGGAACCCGGGGTTGGACTCTTTCATCACCCAGGCTGAAGTCACCGAGGTGGTTAAAAAGCTTCGGGGGTGGATTAGATCCGCCCTGAGTAGCAAAGCAAAGCTGTGATGCTCCGCTTGTGAAAGTAAATCTGTTGGGCAATTTCTTGGCACTCAGACAACAATTTCGAGCGCTACTCTGCCAGACAGGATACGGTAAAAAAAAAAAAAACAGCTCCACGGTGGCAAGGCTTCGGGGGTGGATGAGATCCGCCCTGAGTACCTCAAATCTCTGGATGTTGTGGGGCTGTTACAGTTGGCACGCCTCTTCAACATTGCGTGACGGTCGGGGACAGTGCCTCTGGACTAGCAGATTGGGGTGGTGGCCCCCCTTCATAAGAAGGGTGACCGAAGGGTGTGTTCCAACTACAGGGGGATCACACTCCTCAGCCTCCCTGGTAAGGCCTACGCCAGGCTATTGGAGAGGAGAGTCCGGCGATAGTCGAACCTCGGCTTAAGGAGGAGCAGTGTGGTTTTTGTCCCGGCCGTGGAACACTGGACCAGCTCTATACCCTCTACAGGGTACTTGAGGGTACACCGGTCCACATGTGTTTTGTAGACCTGGAGCATTCGACTGTGTCCCTCGTGATGCCCTGTGGGGGGTGCTCCAGGAGTATGGAATCAGGGGCCCTTTATTAGGGGCCATCCGGTCACTGTACAAGCGGAGCAGGATTTTGGTCCGCATTGCCGGCACTGAGTCGGACCTGTTCCCGGTGCATGTTGGACCGCCCTTTGTCACCGATTTCTAGACGCAGCCAAGGGCCGGAGGGGGTCTGGTTTGGGGACCAGTGGATTTCGTCTCTTCTTTTTGCAGATGACGTGGTCCTGCTGGCCCCCTCTAGCCAAGACCTAAAGCATGCACTGGGGCGGTTCACAGCCGAGTGTGAAGCGGCTTTAATGAAGATCAGCTCCTCCAAGTCAGGGCCATGGTACTCGACCGGAAAAGGGTGGCTTGTCCTCTTCAGGTTGGAGGGGAGTTCCTGCCTCAAGTGGAGGAGTTCAAGTATCTCAAGGTCTTGTTCACGTGTGAAGGAAGAATGGAGCGGGAGATCGACAGACGGATCGGTGCGGCTGCCGCAGTAATGGGGGCACTGTGCCGGTCGGTTGTGGTGAAGAGAGAGCTGAGCCGAAAAGCGAAGCTCTCGATTTACCGGTCGGTATACGTTCCTACCCTCACATATGGCCATGAACTTTGGGTCATGATCGAAAGAACGAGATCCCGGATACAAGCGGCTGAAATGAGCTTCCTCCGTAGGGTGGCCGGGCACTCCCTTAGAGATAGGGTGAGGAGCTCGGTCATCCGGGAGGGGCTCGGAGTAGAGCCGCTGCTCTACCAGGAGGAGGCCCAGGACACGGCCCAGGACACCTTGGGCTCCCCCCGGAGAAGCTGGAGAAGGTGTCTGGGGAGAGGGACGTCTGGGTGTCTCTGCTGAGTCTGCTGCCCCCGCGATCCGGTCCCGGATAAGCGGAAGACGACGAGTACGAGTACGGATTGGAAACATGTCACCTGATCCAATGAGACCTGACTTCAGTTGCAAAAACTATGAAACTTGGGCGAAGTGTAGCGGTTGAGAGAGCTACCCACATACGGAGGCCTCAGTCCCCTAAGCAGCCATCCCGGGTTTGAGTCCCATCCCTGGAGACCTATGCTGCATGTCTTCCACCTCTCTCCACCTCATTTCCTGTCAGCTGACTTTGGAAAAACAACATAAATAAATAAAGGCCTACAGTGTCGCAAAAAGGCACAAAACTATGAAACATATTAGTGTGGCTCCATCCTGTCTTGATCCAACAGTTCAGATGGGTGGTGGTTGTGTAGTGATTTGGGGGACATTTTCTTGGCACACCAAAATCTGAGTTTCTGATGCCATGTTGAATCTATGAACAAAAAATAAAGTCAGCTCTGGGGGCAAAAGGGGATTCATCCAGGTCTTAGCAAAGTGCACCTAATAAAATTGCTAGTGAATGTCTCTGTATGTGGACATGAAAGGTTTGATGGCAAAACTCCGATAAAAGAAGCTGAACAAATGCAGCCTAGCTCCTTTTGGAGACAGTTTCCTCCTGCATTCTGTAAACAGGATGAGCACCAACAAACACTTCCATGCACTATTCATGAAAGTCACCCTAGTTTTCCTGTATCAAACCTTATTATTACATCGAGGACTTTGTCATCATCTGTTTTGTTCACTGGTCTTTATGTCTAAAATCTGTTGTATTAAAACTTAACGCCAGTGTGTTGGTCGTACACATGCTTCATTGCCTTGTGCTGTGATTCAAGGTGATTACACGATCTTTGATGTTTACAAGTTCAGCATGACCAGGCTGTGACCAAGTTAGCAAGCAGGCTCCTCCTGCCACAGATGCTTCCCAGATGCAGACCTACTTTTTTTGCATCAGATCTGCACCTTTATGCGTTTCCACAGAATTTGTCTCTCAAATATGACCCCATTAGTTTATCAGAACATCGGGAGTGTTGGGGGTTTCCACATAGTGGTGGGGATGTTAATGATGTATCAACACACCTGACAAAAAAATCACATTAATGTAGATGGTCACCTAGGTAGCAAATGAGCACTTACACTCACCTGCAGCATAATTTGATTAGGTTTGACCAATTTAATTTTGCAAATGGATATGTGTGTTTTCAGCTGGAAAAATCAACATAATTATAATGGCAATTTGTCAAAGGCGGAATCCATTTTAAAGTAGAAATATTCACATTAAGGTCCCTATATATTCTAACACTCCTAGCATTCGTGCATTGTGTCTAAACAAGGAGCGTTTACTGAAAGGGAAATCTTTAAGGTTGCGTGTCTGTATTTAAGATGACAGCTGGACATCACAGCTGTATACAGTATATCTTTTAGGTTTTGTAGTGACATTTGCACAACAAAAAAAAAAAAAATAGGTGACGTAATCAGATTATATAAAGCCAGACCAGTGGTTTCAAATGTAAATAAGATCCCTCCCTCCCCTGCAAGAAAACAAGAAATGCATCAATAGATTACCAGCAAAATGTAAGAATCACTAAAAACGAAAACATTATTAAAAAGAACCGATAAAGCCATCTTTGACCTTAATGTTTCTGCACATCTTAGGTTTTTAGGGAATTTGTTCCAGAGCTGAGGAGCATAGAAACTAGATCCTGCTTCCCTCTGTCTAGCTCTGGCCCTGAGAACACTAAGTAACAGGTCTATGGTGACTTCAGGGTCTACACCATGCATTGAGTGCCTGACAGACAATCAATATTTTTATAATTTTATTATTTTCCAAACAGGAAGCCAGTGCAGTGATTTAAGTACTGATGATATGAATGATTTTACATGGGGGGCCAGCACATGATTGAAGAAACCATTATAATTAAGCTCACCACTGTCAGTGTGTGAATGTGTGTATGGTGGATGACTGAATGTAGTGTGAAGCGCTTTGAGGTCTCTGGGGACCTGATAAAGCGCTGTACAAGTTCAAGCCATTTACCATTATAGTAACATAACCTACTGAAAATAAAATCATGCAACAGTTTTGCTGTGTCCTATTTTTACATGAAACACTTTATTGTGGCAATTGTTTTAAGATACTAGGGCTGATTTAGTTTCTGCAAAAACGTTGGGAAAATTCTTATCTATCCAGCCATATATATGTTTTCGACACATGGCCTTAAAGATCATGTAGTGACAGAAATATAAAGTTGTGTGTCATCAGGGTACATATTGTTAGCCTCATATGTCTAAGTCATATTTACCAAAATATGATGTAGGCAATTATGCTTTGAAGCTAGCAATAAAATAAATACTGTTCTAATACTGTTCTAATACTCCCTAATCTGAGTTGTTATTAGGTGTTGAACAAGTGGCCTAAGAAAGAAGCCTTAACGAATCCCATATATACACAAAAAGGGTCAGGCTACTGTTTGTGTGTGTTTTTTATAGAAATAATCTTACCACTGGTTTTTCTTCCAGGTATCAATTTCCTCTATAGATAACTACTCATGCATTTAAGAAATACCTAGAACTTTTTTTTTTATAGAAGAGTGTGTGGGATAAGCCTTTGCAATAAATCTGTGACTTTTTGGTCAGAATGAAAAAAAAAACAAACTACTGTTTTCTGAAATTTCCTAAAAAGAGAACCCACCTTGACAACAGGTGCTGGAAAGAGCTGGAAAGAGCTTAAAACAAATCAAAGAGGCGCAGAACTGTAGTAGCAGTCCAATCCGCTGACCTCTCTGTTGTAGGACAACCAGAGCTGGCTGCCATCTTCAGCTTTACGGTTCACCGTGTCAGGATTTTGCAAAACATTTCTGTGCAAAGTTACACACACACAGACATACCGACTGTTGTCTGTAATCAGCGCTCCCCTTTCTACCGTCTAAAAAAAAAAAATCCAAAGAAGCACTTGAGTGTGAAATGCTGAAAACATCCTGCATCCAAACCATGTCAAGAGTAGAGCAGACATCCTGCGCTGTTTGCTTATTTGGCTTCTGCAAACCAGCAGATTGAGCCCTAATAGTAATGAACATTAGTGCCATCATCGAAGGGAAGGAACTGACAGTGGCACACCTGCTAAGGTAACAAAAGGCATCCTGTTTGCTCTCTTTCAGCCATGCTAAATAAATCAAGTTTAGCATCTGTACAGATATATAGGATATAAATAATATGTTCTAGTGGCTTTTACTTAAAACATTAATACCACTGCTACAGCTGATTATAGGGCATCACTAAGGCTCTAATTAGTATAATCTGTAACACACATATTACACATATTACTTATATTTTATATATATATATATATATATATATATATATAATATATATATATATATATATATATATATACACACACCACACAAAACACACACACACAAACCGCACACAATATATAACACTCGTAGAGTAACAAGTTGCTCAGACATGTTGCTCTTAGCTTGCCATCTCTGGTTTATTTTAGGAAAGAAGCTGAAACTGTCTGTCATTTTGTATCAGAAAAGAAAGAAAAACAGACAATATTTTTTTTTGTGAAAGTCTTTAAGCGCTGGAGTAAACTAGTCACCCATTTAATTGGATGGACTTTAAACCGTAGCAACACTATGGACAAAAATCTTTGCTGTTTTAAAATCATAACTTTTTGAAAACATGGTGTACATCACTGCTGCTAAATGGCCAAGGGCCATTTCAGTACTTTCAGTATGTTCTTTTTTTGATGTATGAGTATTTTTTTGGGGGGGCGATTAGAGTTAGGGGGGCGGGGGATGGGTGGATTGAAAAGCTCAACAAACTCGATTTATTAAAAACTGGTATGGTGAATTTACTTGGCCAGTGGAGCTTTCCAACACAGTCCTCGCTCTCCACTTGACCAAATCAAAAACTCACATGTTCATGGCAAAGGATGTTTTTTTGTAACTGCAAAGTACTTTTTTTCATCATGTTAAGCACTTAGAATTGTATTGTTGGTGGACTGTGATATAAAAATAAAATTGCCTTGCCCTTTAGAGATTAAGCTCTCTGGGCGTTACAACGTTTCTGATTGGTCCTTCCCCATTTCTTCTTCCACTGTTGCTCAATCCTGATTGGTCCTCTTGGATTCCATGACCACTTGCCAACAACACATGTCCATTTTGCCTGCAACACTTCCTTGCTGTTTGTTTTTATCAACTTGAGAGGGATGCTTTTTGACCAGATTAAAAAACCACGTTTGTTTTTTAAGGCTAAATTTTATTAACTTCCTGTGTCCTTCAAAATCCAAATCAGGCAACATGATCATTTCTTGTAACTTTCAGAACATTTTTTTTAGATTATAAAATCTTCATCATCATAATATTAATTATACAATAATACAGAGTCGATTTGTTGAGCCTTATGTTGTTTTGTTTTGTTGGTGATACAAGTAATTATTCCCTCAAGTATTTAGCTCTGTCCTGACTTTGTTAAACAATATTTATGGAAGCTAAATATGCATTAACATCTTCAACAGTGGCCTACTGCTATAAAAACGAAACACTATTGTTCAGAGCATCCTATACAGTATTGTACTTATTGTTTATTTTCAGTTTAGACTTTACAAGACTTTACATTACATTTTTGAGAGCAAACAAACTAGACAATCACCAAAATCTGAAACCATGATCAGTAAAACAAAAGTAAGAGTCTCTCTGAGCTGAGATTAGGTATGCTTGGATAAAACTGTGCCCATGTTTTAATTCAATTCAATTCAAATATGACCTTCATTTATGCTTATTATTATAATTTTGACCAAAATACAAATCCTTAGCCTAATTGGTTGAAAGCAACAACAGAATGATGTGATTGTCAGATAAATAAAGCTATAACAAGATCATGTAGGGGGTCACCTTAAAATATCACAACACAGAAGTTTTTCTTGACAAAATGAAGTCCCACAAACCTGTCTCTACTTCCTAACTGCAAGTTTTTATTATGCTAGATGATATTATAGCTAGATGTAAAAGTCATCATCAAGATGGACACCCTGGTATATCTCGGTAAGAAAGGAAGGAGTTTTTAAGGTGCCATTTGTGTTGATGAAGTGTTTATACTTCTTGCTAGGTAACCTAGGACTACCCAGAGTTGAAAAATAGCAGGTTAAGTAAAATCAAGTCACTTGTTGTAATTCGTTTGGGTGTTTAAAAATTATTCGTTACTGAAGACCTGGGATCGAAACCCGGATCTAACCGTGAATACACTTATTTTCGCATTGCAAAAGAGATTCATTAATAAAACACCGTCAATACAAGATTAATTTATCTGTAGAACTTGAAACCAAAACTAAAGCATTAGTCATTGTTTTGTTGCATTAGGTAAACCTCCTTTATAATATTATTCAGTCAAACCTCCACTGGATCATTTGCACTGAAAGCAAAGCAACCAACCCCCTACCTTACATATCAAATATACACTACTGAACCTGACACCTAAAGATCTTCATGAGGAAATTTAAATGTAAATCAGGCTCTATATCAGGCCTATGAAACAAGAGAAAATCAATGGATGGTCAAACCTGGTCAAGCAACGAATCATACACCAATCATGGACCTGTAACAAAAGACCTGTTGGCAAAATCGAACTCAAGCTACAAAATACTTCAAACCAATCCCTGATATCAATCAAGACAAAGTTACTGTAGAGATTTATATGGCAGGTATTACCACCTCTCTGCTTCAAAACAGATCCAACCATCACATACACCAGAGTCCCAACGAAACAACACACAGCATACCCTCCTATAACGTTTCTCAATAAATGACACCACTGTCATTGAACTGATTCCAGGACGAGGGATGATGATCTGCAAACAGGCAGGAGGTGGAATCGCCTGGATACACTGGTGTAGTCCCAAATTGGCCTGGAACTAAACCCCCCTTCAAGACTGTGGAGATGGTAGTGGACTTTCGGAAAACAACAACACAAACCGAAACCTCCATACACACCCCTCAACCTCCGCATCCTCAACAACACACCTCGTGTTCGGCTGTGGATCACTTCAGGTTCTTAGGAACCCCCATCTCTGAGGACCTTAGATGGTCTTCACACATAGACCACTGTTCTGAAGAAGGCCCAGCAGAGACTGTACTTCCCAGGGCCAACTTAAGAATGACAACCTTCCACAGGAGGCTGCTGGTCATCTTCTACACTGCCATCATTCAGTCTGTCCTCTTCTTCATCCATCTCATTGTGGTGGTTTGGTTTCTCCACAAACAGTGCAGGTCCCAGACCTGCAACGAAAATAATCAGAGTCTGCAGAGAAGAATCATCAAGGGCTGACCCCCCCCACCCCATCCCCTCCATCCAGGACTTATACAGTTCAAGGTTCAGGAAAAGAGCTGCTAAAATCTCTGCAGACCCCACACACCCTGCACATAAACTGTTAGAGTTTCTGCCTTCAGGCCGACGCTACAGAGCGCTGTTCACTAAAACCAAGCCGCAACAGAGACAGTTTCCTTTCCACTGACAAGTACTGTTTACTCTGTTGAAGATTCAATAGAGTACAAAACAACAGCAGACAGATGTTGCAAAATGCCCCTTTTATTATTTTATATAGGGTATATTATAAATTGTAAAGTATGAGTATATTCTGTAGTGCAAAAACAAAAAAAAACAACCCAAAGAGCAAAGTGTACCGGAGTCAATTCCTTGTTTGTATGTACAAACTTGGCAATAAAGCTGATTCTGATTCTGATTCTGATTCTGAATAGTGCTTCTGCTCATTCCTATCGAATTGGCCACAAGGCAGGAAGAGGCAGTCAGCTGGGTCATCAGCTGTGGAATTTAAAACAGTTTGTGATTTATAATACCTTTACTTTGTAAGTGAAAGCAGAAACATTGGGTTTCTTATTGTTCCCAAAAATATTGTTTAAATTGAACTTCGTCTTCTGAACCAAATATGTTTTATCTAGTCTTATTAGCTGGATGTGTTGCTGCGCCTCTGCAAATAGATGTCCAAGTCTTTATGTTCCGCCTGCACAAAAATTACGCACATGCTTGTTATTTTTTTCACTTGAAGGCTAATAAATGGTAAATGGACTGAACTTATATAGCGACCACTGAAAGCACTGGAGCCACATTCAACCAGTCAAAATTCGAAATACAAACACATTTATACGCAGATTGGAAGACAATTTGAGGTTAAGTGCCTTGATCAGGGGATAATCAAAATGTGGCAAAAAGAAGCTGGAATCAAACCCATAACTTTCAGAATGCAACATGACTACTCTTTTGAAAAGTAGTCATCTAGCTCCTTAACAGAGCACCTTGCTTCTGTAAGTTCCCTAAAAGAGCTTTAACAGTAAAACATGAATATTGTAATTGATATTTCTCTTTTTTCTGTGGAATTTCAGGTATTGCTATAGCGAGTGCACTGGTGGACACATCCCAGCAGCGAGTGGTGGACTTTAAAGAAAGAGGCCTGGGTCTGAAACATCGCAAACACACCGTACACCATCAGGGGACCTGTGTATGAAAGAAGTGACCCCCCACACCTACCACCTGAGGGTTGGACTTTACATAAGATTGATAAAAAGGTGAAAATGGACAGCAACCCCTGGATTCTTGGGGTAAAATGTACTTGCTCTCTCATTTTCCTTGTTGTGTTACATCTGTTTATGCAAGAGAAGGCAGTTTTTTTAATCAGTAAACCAAAAGCCTCAAGAGCTCCAGTGAAATAGTAAAAGCCTTCTTGACTTAGGAACTCACTTTGGAGCTTTATTCAAAGACAAAAATAAACTCATGTTAAACTTTAAACTGAGTGTACTATTATGAGGATTTCTAACGTCTATTGTTGTTGAAGAACTGCGTTTTATTATCTGGATTCATGGCTGTTAAAATCCATCTCCTTTGACTTTTGAAGTATTTTTTCTGCACCATTTTAAGTTTCAGATTTTGATAAATGCTCAGGTCCTCTGTGATCGAGAGGTTCCATCTGAATGCACTGAGACTGAAATGCTTTATCCGTTCACCCTCTGAGGGACTTTTATGCAAACATGAAGCAACATACCCTAGACGTCTCTGTCAAATAAACTACTAATTCACGTGACTATTCATTAATCACTGTGAAGCAATATAATACAGTTTTCCTCTTTATGTTTATTTGATTGTAACACATCAAGACTTTAACTATTTATTAATTATGCAAAATAAATGTAAACAATTAAGCAGGTTTTACAAATGCACTTTTTTTACTTAAAATCTGAAACTGATTTTATGGAATCTGTACAGTTTACCTTTTATATTAGGTGTGTCAAACTCCAGTCCTCAAGGGCCGGTGTCCTGCAGCTTTTTGAAGTGTCCCAATTCCAACACACCTGAATCTGAGGACTAAATTACCTCCTCATACACCCAAGTTCTACAGAGTCCTGCTAATGATCTCATTATGTGATTCAGGTGTGTTGACAGAGAGACGAATCACACGCTGTATAGCACTGGCCCTCGAAGACTGGAGTTTTACACCTGTGTTTTGTATGATGTCAGACATTTTCGCTCTACGAAGCTTGTTCAACCTTTATTTAATGTTGTAAAATCACTGTATGAAATGCATAAATGCTGTGAAATTACAATATGACTTGACGCACCTGTATTGTCAGTATGTAATTTTTCACTGGATTGTTGCTGAGAGTTAGATCAACAAATGGCAGCTCACAAAACTGTTTTTGTCCAACTGAGCAAAAAAACTCTACAATTAAAACCTTTTGATGCTTCTTTGTTCTGTGTGCATTCTCAAACTTTTTGACAAACAAATGCCTGAGGTGCTCTTGTCATAATGAAAAAATGTAATGGTGCATTCCATTTGTACTCGGAAGTCGGAATTTCCGACCTTCGAGTCGGAACTTTTAACTGGAACACCCCGAAAAGTTGGTATTACGAGTCGGAAGGTTGGGCCAACACAACCATACCCGATTTCTGCATTTAAGATGGCTGCAACTTGCTTTAATAGTAGTAAAACGTTCTTACTTTGACTGTTTTTGGCAGTTCTTTACTATTTATGAAACATTTAGTCAATCGTACACATACTACTTTTTAGTGTTTACAAGACAAGATGTTTCACGCTGTTAATATGCATGAAATACAGCATAGGACATATTAGGCCCAAGCAGGAAAGCGCTGCAAAGGCTTATTGTAATTCAAATGTTTCTGCCTAATGTAATTTGAATGTTTCTCCTTATTATTATTCATCCCGGAAATGAATGACCTTTTTGGCATTTTTAACATATTCAAAATGTCACCAAACTACACAGAAAATTGACTCCCACGTGAAATGTTAGTATTTTTTAATGGAATTGAAAATAGGCTTGGCCAAACGGCTCTACAGCGCCACCTAAACTGAGATAGGCCAAGTGGTAAGTCCTACAGATTCGAAGTTTGGTACTTAGATAGATCCTTCCAAATAATGAAAAACAGTTTCTTGGAGGTATGCCCAAAAGCCAACAGGAAGTCGGCCATTTTGGGTCAAAGGGTAATTTTTGGCCATTTTTAATTCTTTATACATGTCGAACAAACTCCTCCTTGGGATTTTAAGCTATCAGCTTCATATTTTGTCAATATGCCCTTAAGGCATGGGGAATTAAATGTTATCAAAATCGTGTGTTTTTGATCATGTTGAAGGGACAGGGCCAGGCCTCAACGTTTACCTTGTTGCCAAAAATTTCGAACAGCCATAACCTTCATATAGAATGGTTTAATTAGACCAAACCAGGTATAATTGATCCCTCTCATATAACCAACAATCCTATGTGCTTAAATGATGACATCGTCAAAATCACCCCCCATAAGAACAGGAAGTTTTATTTGCTTGGAAAGATCTCTTTCTGACCCTCTTAACCGAATCAACTTGAAAGTGTGTCAGAAGACACATAAGTTGGTCAAACTTTATTTAGAACACAGATACTGTACGCTGGAGGGTGGGGCCGTGGTGAAGTGAGACCTCATGCAGTGGCCATACGTTTGGCTCTGATTTCCACAGATATCATCTGATCTGCACCAAATTTAATATGATGGATCCTAGTTCAGTCCCTAAAAGATATCTAGGAAAGTAAAGTAAGGTAAGTTTATTTATATAGCGCTTTTCAGTAACGAGACACTCAAAGCGCTGTACATACAATTACAATACAATCACAAAGAAAATAAACACAGATACAGACGCAGAAAAACAAATCAAATGATACTACAGTCCTTCTAAGAAATCTAAAAATCTATGAATCCTTTTGAGAAATCTAAAAATCTCTGGCCAACATTACAATGATACAGATAACATTAAAAATCCTTTGGGTTTTACTGGTAAGAGCTGGTTCTAAACCAATCTTTCTAAAGAGGTAATTATATCATTAAGTCCTCTATGTAGGGGAAAGCATCTTGTGCTAAGAGAGAATGATCCTTGGGTTCGCTGGTATAATGCAGTTGTAGTCCCATAATAACAGTCATTTGCATCCATTGAAATTTAACTAATCAATTACTGAGTTCTAAAAAAGGAAGCTGAGTCACTGGTGTCAAAACAGCTTTTGTTCAAATTTTTAAGAAACAAGTATTATTTTCCTTTCACTGGTAAAGCTAAAAATCTATGAAAAGGAGAAGAAATGAAATCCACATTTAGGTAAAAAATAAGGAGCATGGGAAAGCAACACACATAAGCAAAGATTTTGCAGGGGCATGGTGGACTCGTGAGGGTGCAAATATTTAAGTATGATCATGTGTGCAAAGAATTAGACTGTCAACACTGACAAAGGTGCCATTGTCCTTGAAAAAAAAAGAGATGGAAGTTTTAGCAAACGGCCATACGGTTCAGTTCAGAGATGAGGGGGGTTGCTGGGGCAGAGCATCGTATTTACGAACATCCAGGAGAAATGTTTTGATAAGAAGCCTGTGAAGGCCATATCGGGGCGCCTGAATTAGACAAACAATAAATGTTTTGGTTCAGGCCGACTGTGATTTTCCGCCTGCCTTCAAAGTCTTACTGGCATTCTCAATTTCAAATCCAAATAGCCAAATTTCTGGTACTTTAGTAGATCCTGAGCAAACAACTTTCTCCAAGATTAAATCATATCACCTTTGAGTCTAGGAAATGTAGCCAGCCTACGATTCTATTCAAGGATCGCGTCCAGCTTGCGATTCTGCTCTCTCATATCAGTCTGAGTGCTGAGAGCTCTAAAGATCCTTCCAAACATCCCAGGCAGCTTTGGAGTGCTTTGAAAAGCTGCCGATGTTTTACAAATCTTTCGATAAGCAAGGTAACTGCCAACTCCAAAAACCAGAAATCCTGTTATCAGAAATCCAATTATGTACAAATCTTCCACGTCCTCGACTGACATTGTTGTCAGGCACACAATCTTCTACTGCTGCCAGGAATCCATTGCGTATCCGGAGAAGAACGTCCTGTCTGGACAAGAGGGTTCTCCTTTACCCTGTCTTCCCGTCGAGAAAATTTGATCGATTGCGTTGAGAGACCAGCTGACCAAATCCATAATGAACAAATTAGGAGGATATGCGAATAGAGGCTCTAAGAAAAACATAAACAAAAAGCTGAAGTAGAGCAAAAAATGGGGGAGGATCAAGGAGAGAGTGGAAAAGCGTCTGACCCCACCGAGAGCAGAAGTGAAATATTTGGTGGGTGTAGCCTAATTCCTCCACAGCACCCCCTAGAGCATTTTAAATAATCAGCCACAAGCCATGCTTTGACCGAGGATTATGAAATTTGGTACACATATGTAAAATTTCAGGAACTACAAAAAAGTCTCTTGGAGCCTTGGTCCAAACCCCGCAGGAAGTCAGCCGTTTTGGATTGAATTTGTGATTTTCACCCCGTTTTTGCCGTTTCTAGCCTCTGTACCTGAGCGAGCTCCTTCTACAGCTTTTAAGTTACAGACTTTGAAATCACTCTTAAGGCATTGGGGATCAACAGTTATCAAAAGCTTTTTGCTGTATCAAAGCAAGCCTCAAAATCTTTCTCGCCATAAGACATAATTGTTATAGCTCCTACAAGGAAAGGCACACAGAGAGACACAAAACCCTCTGGGATTTATCCAAATCGGGTCCTAAACAAAATTCAATGATTGAATGGTGACATCATCAGCCGGAAGTGTAATGTTCACTATGGATGGTCCATATTTGATCCCATTCGCCTAATCAACATGAAACTGTCTCTAGTGATCAGTGACAGATAGCATGATGGTCTAAGTTGGTCTCCAATACTGAATGGTTTGGCTGGAGGGTGTGGCAGTGGCGAAATCTGACCTTACACCATAGACTTAAGTTTGGCTCTAAATTACACACGCCCAGTCCGATTCACTCCAATCTGAATATGTTTGGTTTTTGTCAATCCCCAAACAGCTTTATTGGATTACATTGGAATTTGGATCGACACCTCTTAGGAAACATAAACTGCTACATCTCCCTCATACGTCATCAGATCCACACCAAATTTTGCATGCATCATCACAGAAGAATACTGTCAATTGATGACATCACTTTAGCCCGCCCACTGACAACCAAATGACTGGTTTCTTAGTTGATTAACCTTCCTTGACTATCTCCAGAAGTTTCAAACCTTCTCTAATAAGGCATATAATTTTAGATGACATTTTCAAAGCACGACAAGAAATCTTCATTAATCCTTCGCCACCAAAGAGGTAGTGAGTGCAGCTTTCATCAAGAAGGTCAGATTTCAGCTAAATTTTCAACGCTTCTCGCCGGAGCAGAACTCGGCACGACCTAAGATTGTATGAAAGCTTGCTCACAGTGCTGCCTAGTGGAAACATGCAGAATGTAGTGGTTTGCTCAACAGCGGCAAGGATGTTGCGATGCCAGGCTACCGCGGTCGCTACACAGGCCGAGCGGGGCTAAGCTGCAAGAGCCGGCCAATGCTGCTTGCAGCTTTAATGGTAATTGTTATTGTTGTAAGACTGCTATTACACTTGCTAGCAATGCAAACAAAAACAATCAGGTAACTGGAACGCTACAACTTGGAGATGAGTAAACCTCGACTTTCCAGTTCCAACTTCCGAGGTTATTAGTATGCAGCATATACTCCACATGCAACTGTAGGAAATAATGCTAAACACTAGGTACATCCAACTCAAACAAGAGATTAACACAAGATATTCCTAAGAACAAGACATGAAATTTTCACAATAACTGGGACAAAACTCAAGCTCCCTCTCTTCACAAATAAAGGTTTTACAATTCACCAACAATGTTTTAAATAGTAAGATTTATAAAGAATAAACCATTCCAGTTTGGACTAGTTCATTGAGTTATATGTTTGTCCATTTTCAATTGTGTCTTAAGTCCAGAAACCATTGAGCATGCCTATTTTTGTGTTTTCACAGCTAGAATAAAAGTTTCATAAATATCAGTGTTTTTAAAGAACCACTGTTCAGTATTGAAAGATCAATTTCCAGATTGTATTTTAGATTTTGAACTAGAAATGATACAGTCCAAACTCATTTAAAAATGTGAAATAGCCCTTTAGTTTGATGCCAACAGGAAGCTATTTAATAAATACTAATTTTAGCAACTAACAATTAGCCACTGTATTTATAAAAAATGTGCATCTTGTCTTTCTACATTTACTTTTGTACTTATTTCTACCTATTTGGTGCCAGAAAAAAAAATTTAAGTGTTGGGCGTTTCTGAAGTGCTTTAGAACCTAATTGCTGCCAGCCAGCTGATGAACTGTCTTTATTGGTCAATTTGTTCAGTACAACAGGTCAACTCAACAACTACTTATATTCATATTTCAAAATATCAGTATCAAACCAAGGGAAAACATGGTTTCAAGTTTAAGTCATGCACATTCACACCCTGAGCCCATAATAACAGCTTACACTTACTTCAAACAAAATCACATACTGGCAGCCGCCGGATTACATTGGTCAGGCATTAAATATGTAACCTGCAAAAATAGAGACTGCAAGGAAGAAACAACTGATAGGTGGACAAGAGGATGCACTGATGGATGCACTAATGGATGGATGGATGGATGGATGGATGCAACACTTAGAATCTATCACCTGTTTACCTGATAAATTCGTTACTATAATCATCTGTTCCATCACCTGACTGCCATCTATTTTTCAGACAAGGACCATGCATTAAGACCCAATTTGTACTACATCTTCAGAATTAGACATTTTTTTGTGAATAGAGAGCTAAATGTATTTAATGATTTTTTTCCAGGAATAAGCTTCAGAGCTCAACAACAAACGGGATAACTCCATCCTTCAAAGTCTGTGATGGAAAGGTAAATAAAACCCTGTGTAAACAAGGCTTTTATTCGAGATGTTATTACAATATGCTTTTTTTAGGCTTCTTTTTGGTCTGGCGCTCCTCACTAAGTCAAGAAACTATACTGTTCCTGAGTCACCACATTTATTTTCCAGTTTTGTTCAATGCTGCATACAGCCATTTGAACGCTTACTTTAAAATACTTGTCAATAAACACCATTTTACACGTTGTTTGTCTGACTTTTGCTTTGAACTCCTTTCTTTAAAGCCTTCAGATTCCTCTGAGCATTAGTTGAGGTCAACACAGCTGCTGTCACCACCATTAGTGACCAGGAGGAGATAAGTGCTCCTCGTTACGCTCCCAGTGCACTGTATTTTCTCCTCAAGATAAAAGACTGCAGTTTTTTACCATTAAGTGGATTGCTGGCAACTTAGCTCTGCTCAATACCTGCAAGTCAGGAGAAGCAAGAGGTCCTCCTCTTTCATCCCCATCTTATATGTTTTTGAAGCAGTTCAGGTGATAAAAGAAGCTGTACGTTTGAGGAGCAAAGTCAATGGAAAGCATTCAATAGAGGAGCACAAAAGGCTGATACAAAAACTAAATGGAAAGAAGGAAAAAAGGGAACCCTGACTCATCAAAGTGAAGACATTGTACTGGGGCTCGTCCTGTAAACCTTGCCTCTCTGGATTTTCAAGTTTTCGTTGACAAGGTATGGAGGACTACCTTGGGTGTATATTCGAACTGTAGCTGGACTACCCCACTGCAGTATTGTTGTATGTCGGTATACCAGCCATGGACACATGTGGACATGTGGACACACATCCTCAAAGTAACGGCCGCTTTTCCTTTCATATGTATGTTGAAATTACAAATAATTTCTTATTGAAAAATGTTCTCTGCAGATTAAACAAATAAAACCATTAACTCACCTACTTCTCTATCTTTCCTCCGCAATTTCGTTGCTTCTTTTCGCGCTTTGCTCTTCTTCTTCTTCTTCTTATTCTACTGGAGTTTAATGGTGGTTGGCAAAAATCTGAAGGTGTGCATTACCGCCACCACTGGTATGGAGTGTGGTTCATCATGGATCAATATGTCTTATATAATCAAATTCTATTAAATAATTTTGTACTTTTTAGGAATCGTAAAATTATTTGTATATGTTTCCCAGGTTCTTTTGCAATGTGTCTGTTATGCTAAACTTTTCTTTAATTCATTCAAATTCCCTCTTCATAAATCTTCTTTCTAGCTCATGTTTCATACACTGAAATAACATGTTCATTTGTTTCATCCATCCCACAGTGGTCACATTTTCCTGTATAATGTTTATGTATTTTAAAAAGTGTATAATTAAGACCTGTACGTCCTAATCTTAATCTTATTATTCTTTCCTCCTTTCAGCTCCTTCTTCCAGTTCTTATTTCACCAATCGCCTTTTTGATTCTAAAAAACCATCTTCCTTTTTTTCTCCATCCTACCTTTTCTGCCATTCTTTCTTCAATTTTTGTTTGATAATGCTCTTTGCCTCTGGTTTAGTTAAATGTACTGTAAAATGTATACAATTTTGTGTTGCCTTCTTAGCCATCCTATCTGCCATCTCATTTCCTTTAACTCGTATGTGCTGGAACCCGCAAAAATACTATTGTTAAACCCATCATTTGTGGTCTGAATAAAGTATGCTGTAGTTCTAATAAAATGTCTGGCCTGCTGTCTGAATGATTATGTTTTAAACTCAATAATACCAAGTGTGAATCTGAACAAATTATTGTTTTTAAAAGTCTTATGTCTTCCACCCACGGTACTGCTAAAAGTATTGCTAACATTTCTCCTGTGTATACTGATAAATCATTTGTGATTCGTTTTCCTACTTTTATTTGAAATTCCGGTACTATGAATGCTATTCCTATTTTATCATTTGTTTTTGACGCATGAAGGTTTTGATAATAAATATTAACATATTCCTGTACTGTTTTTGAATCTGATATGCATGTCCTTTTCTTTTTTTCCATTAGTGGCATATCTACCTTTACTTCTGGTAAAATCTAGGGTGATACTCTTTGCTCTTCACTTCCTTCTCCTCGCCTTCATACGCTACTCACTAGAGTAGCCAATGAGGGTGGCGGAAATAGGGTTTACGTGTTAAGAATGGCTAATAAGAGCGAAGGACTGGTTTTGCATTGGCTGGTTCTGTAGTTTTCTTGGTTGTCAGGGAGGCATCAGAAAACACTCTTCTGAATAGTGGGAGATGTTATTTATAAGCCTTAGATTTAAAGTTGTCCTGTAAATCAATAACAGGTCAGGCTAGTGCCATCTATTAACTACTTTAATCAATTAATACTTTTTAAATTATTGCTCATACAATTCTGACAAAGAAAGGACAGTATTTTGAATGCATAGTTTAAATTTAATTGCTATAAACTAAATTGAATTAGTGTGGTGGGCTGTGAGATACCATTAAATGTAGAAAATAGGTAAGAAATAATTATTTGAAGCATGCCATGGGCAACATAAGGTCAACCACAATTGGCCTATATATGGCATGTACATATCCGGGCCACATAAACCAAACCATCATCAGGCCACATGTGGTGTATATGTGATTTTGAACCATATGTGTATATGTGGTGCCATGGTATAATCGATGCCGTCATTACCAGACCTGGCCCAGTTCCAGTTGAAATGCCAGTTGCCATGCCAGCAGTCAACCAGCAGTGCCGGCTTGAAGCCAGATCTGGCCCAGACCTGTTTGCTAGCTGGGTGGTTGGGGAGAATGAGTTCTAACCATCTTTTAGTCTGATTTATTGATTAGTCCCAGACCAATTAATGGCTACAACTCTTTTGATTATTTTATCCTTAGTTTTCCTCATTCGTATTGCAAAGCACTAAATTTTTTAGATCAGATTTAGGGTCTATTCACACTTGCCACTTTTGGTCCGCTTTAAACTGATCAGAGTTCGTTTCCCCCCTTGGTCCGGACCTTTTGTACAGGTGTGACCCTGGTCCGGACCAAACAACCGGAACGAGACCCACTTTTTGAGGTGGTCTAGGTCCGCTTCCAAACGGACTCTGGTGCGGTTCGCTTATGGTCTGAATGCGAACCGGCCCTGATTCAATTCAATTCAATTCAGTTTATTTTTATAGCGCCAATTCACAACACGTCGTCTCAAGGCACTTCACAAAAGTCAGGTACATACATTCCAATTAATCTTAATCATTGAACAGTGCAGCCAGATTCTGTTATCTATTCAAATTGGATAAAAAGTTTTTCTATCTAAGGAAACCCAGCAGATTGCATCCAGTCAGTGACTTGCAGCATTCACTCCTCCTGGATGAGCATGTAGAGACAGTGGACAGTCACTGGCGTTGACTTTGCAGCAATCCCTCATACTGAGCATGCATGTAGCGACAGTGGAGAGGAAAAAACTCCCTTTTAACAGGAAGAAACCTCCAGCAGAACCAGGCTCAGTGTGAGCGGCCATCTGCCACGACCGACTGGGGGTTAGAGAGAACAGAGCAGGGGACACAAAGAGAACAAAAGAAGCACTGATCCAGGTACTTTCTATGGGAAGGAAGAGGTAATGTTAATGGATGTAGCTCCCTTTAGTCGTTTCACCTAGAAAGAAGGAACAGATAAACTCTGAGCCAGTTTTCAAGTTTAGAGTCTGAAGAGAGCACAGAGAGTTAGTCACAGTAGAAGCTCAGTCAGTAGCTATGTCTAGGAGAGAGAAAGGGTTAAACACTGAAAGACAGGGCCATGTGGATCATCGGTAGAGGGTGAGCATTAAGTTGTTGCCAGCAGAAGCTTGGATGATTCCCCTCTCCAGAAAGGTGTTACAGGTAGACACAGAGTCAGGCCAGGTGTAGCTTCTAGGAAGAGAAAAGAGAGAGAACAAAGTTAAAAGCTGAGATAACAGCAAATAATACAAAATTGAAGAGTAGTGTGAGAAAGTAGCGAAGAGGGTGAAAGTGGTCATTATGTCCTCCAGCAGCCTAAGCCTATAGCAGCATAACTACAGAGATAGCTCAGGATAACCTAAGCCACTCTAACTATAAGCTTTATCAAAAAGGAAAGTTTTAAACCTGGCCTTAAAATCCGTACCAACTGCAGAAAACGCACGTCTCTTTGGACTTAACAAGCCACCGTCGCCGATAGCAAAGGTTTACGTTATACTCAAATCATACCTGGCCAGCTGATTGTTGCAACACCGGGCATGTGGGACCGGGCACGCAGAGCACACCGTCTTTTTCGGTGTTCAGCGCGTATTCTCCAACGCTGTTCCAAAATTATAAATAGAAAGATGCAAAATCTCTGTTGAATGAGCTGCTCTTCACCCTCACAATAATATTGCAGCTGTAATAACGGCACAAATATGCAGAACAGAGGTGCTGCACGCAGCATATCTACAGTTGTTTTCCTAAATTTCCGGATCTGTGCTCTGTCCCGCCCCCGTCATTTCTGTCCAATGGGAGCAATGATCATCACCCACGTGGCTTTGTTTACAAGTAATTGTTCACTTTCAAAAAGTACAATGTGAAAACAAACCGCACCAAACAAAAAAATAAAGTCCGCTTTTGCGCCGGACCAAAGAAGTGGACCAAAGGACTGTCCTGGTGTGAATATAGTGTTAAATACAGATAAGATCATTATAGTGTGGGATTTTAATATTCATGTTGACACTGCTATTGAAAGCCTAAATATAGCCTGTTAATGCTATCTTAGACTCAATTGGCTTTCCTCAAAACATTAACAAACCTACCCACCTTTGTCTTCATTCTCTAGACCTTGTGCTGACATATGCCATTGAGTTAAAAAAAATAAGAATATTTCCTCATAAGCCTGCCCTCACAACCATTGTCTGATCATTATCAGACTATCTTGAAGACATAAAAAATTTAAAACACTGAGACTTTCAATTTTCTGCTTCTAAATTCAGACAAGACAGAAGTTGTCATCTTTGGACAGGAGTCTTCGAAAAGGAAACTGCTTACGAAATGAATTAATGCGGATGGCAATAAAATGACCTCTGGTAATATTTTTGACCAGGACATCATTTAAATCCCATATCAAACAGGTTTCTAGGATTTCATTCTTTCACCTCTGGAATATTGCCAACATTAGAAATGCCCTATGCAGGAATGACACTGAAAAACAGGTCCTTGCATTTGTTACTTCAAGACTGGACTATTGTAATTCTTTACTCTCCAGATGTCCACAAAATGCATTTAAAAGCCCTCAGCTGATCCAAAATGCTGCAGCAAGAGTTCTTATGAAAATTTAAAAGACAGACTATTTTTCTTCTATTTAGCTTCCCGTCATTGGCTCCCTGTTAAATCCAGAACAGAGTTCCTTTCTCACATATAAATCGCTTAATGATCTAGCTCCATCATACATCAGAGATCTGATTATTCCATATGTTCCTAACAGAGCACTTCGTTCTCTTACTGCGGGTTTACTGGTGGTTCCTAGAGTCTCTAGAAGTAGAATAGGAGGCAGATCCTTTAATTATCAGGATCCTCTCCCAGTTTTAGTCCGTGAGGCAAACAGCCAGTCTACTGTGATAAATCGAACAGCCTTTGTGATAAATCTTATAGTTAGAGTGGCTTAGGTTATCCTGAGCTATCTCTGTAGTTATGCTGCTATAGGCTTAGGCTGCAGGAGGACATAATGACCACTTTCACTCTTTCTCCTACATTCTCATAGTACTCTAACATTTTGCGTTATTTGCTATTATTTCAGGTTTTAACTTTATGTTTTCTCTCTTTTCTCTTCCTAGAAGCTACACCAGGCCTGACTGTGTTTAGCTGTGACGCCTTCCTGGAGGGTGGCATTGGCCAATCTTCTGCTGCCAACAACGTAATGCTCACCTTCTACCGATGATACAATTGGCTGTGCTTTTCAGTGTTTAACCCTGTCTCTCCTAGACATAGCTACTGGCTGAGCTTCTACTGCGATTAACTGTATGTGCTCTCTTTCATTCTCTAGACTTGAAAACTGGCTCAGAGTTCATCTGCTTAGCTGTCTTTCTCTCTTAGATGAAGCCACTAAAGGACCATTAAAGTTTTACTTTTCTTTACCACAGCAAGTACTCCTGGATCAGTGCTTCTTTGTTCTTTTTGTGTCTCTGCTCTGTTCTTTCAAACCGCCAGTCGGTCATGGCAGATAGCTGCTCACACTGAGCCTGGTTCTGCTGGAGGTTTCTTCCTGTTAAAAGGGAGTTTTGCTCTCCACTGTCTCTGCATGCTCATCCAGGAGGAGTGAAAGCTGCAAGTCACTGATTCGATACAATCTGCTGGGTTTCCTTAGATAAAAGAACTTTTGAACCAATTTCAATAATAAACTGAATCCGACTGCACTGTTTGATAGTTAGGATTAATTGGAATGTATGTACCCGACTTGAAATCTGTATGATTCGATTGAATTGACTTTGCAAAGTGCCTTGAGACAACACACTATATAAATAAAACTGTATTGAATTTAATTTTATCCACACTGTAACTGTTTGGGAGATCAACACTTTTCCATTGTAGTCTGCAAGCAAATTTCAAACGTCTCCCAAGTTATTAAACTTCCACTGGGCTTGGTTGTAGGTGGTTGCTCAGAGCCTAATTCAACCTTGAGCAACATGGACAGTTGCTCAGGGCAATATTAGAATATACAACGTACAAGAAATAGATAAAATAGTGAGCCTTTTTATTTCTCAGTTACGCCCTGAATGAGTTAGGTTGGCATTCCGTCTAGGTCAACATACACAGCACACACAAAAAAAAAAAAATCACTGGAATTAATTTCAATTCAGTTATTTTGATGCTTTGTATGATGGTTTCTTTCACTTAAACAAAAATTCATATGTTGCAAGTATAATTTTGTATTCATTTTTATTAAATAAAAACACTTTGCTAAAATTGCATTTGAATAAAAAACAACAACATAAGAAATTTACATTTCAATAAGCCCAACTAGGAAATGTTCTCAGTTTACTTTTATATATTTATAAGTGTCCAGTGTTCTATTTAAGCTGCCTTTAGAAATAAAACAGATCACCCATGGCATTCAGAACTTCTTCTGCATTTATCCTGTATCTCTCTGAGCTGTCCTCACAGCCTCATCCTCCATTAACTCATCTCCCTCTGGTTGAGGACTCAGGGTCAGCTGAGCCACGTCCTCGTGATTGATGCCCCGTCCAGACCTCAATCTTTATGCCATTATGGGCCAATTGTGGTGGGTTAATTTGGGCCACAGTTTGGATGGGGGCAGCTGGGTTACACAGGATTACAAAGCATACGACTGTCCTCCACCCTCCTTCATGAACACAATGAAACCTGCCTCAGTGAGTGTGAAGAATGATGCCACTGTCAATGATGCCCTCTATGTAATCCCAGCATGAACTGCTTGGTCAAAAGTGGCCTTCTGTACTGACAAAGACGCCTGCTATCTTTTTCCTTGCTGCATACAAAGAAGAAATGAAGGATAAAGGAAAGAAGGGAAGCTTATGATGCATCACCAGCTCAAGAGTTACCCAAAGAGAAGTTCCACAGGACTTTTCAAACAGTAAGGAAATACTTTTTTTAACAGTAATCCTCTTTGTTAGGACTGACAATATGGGTATGCCGATACATCTGTCTCATGAGAAGATACAATATTGGTTTAATAAGAACGAGATAAAATCTATGTATTTTTTGTTTGTTTTTACAAATCCTAAACAGTTTTTTTAAGAATCTGTAATCACTGTAGAATACTCCAGTTATTATGCTCATATAATCTAAAAGGCGTATGGACTCCTGCTGACTAAACATTAAAAGATTTCCAGTTTTTGTGCATGTAGGAAATAGGTTAAAGGTTTCATAAGTTTCTTCATGTATTTTCAAGGATCTCTGTTAATTGTAGAACTGTCTGGTTTAGGTCTGATCATTGTAAGTGTTCTATATTCTGAACTAGAGATGAGCAAATACAGTCCTTGGAAAAACTATGAAATAGCTCTTTAGTTTTGTGTCAAAACAAGCTAGTTGGTAGGTTTGGTGTCGTTAGCAGCTAACGCACAGTCACATTCTCACATTGATTAAAAATGTTTTGTATCTTCTCTGTCAGTTTGTTGCTGTTTCTTTTTTCTTGCCAAAATATTGTGGGTCTGATGGACAGTCAGCACTGTGACCATTTCATTTTAAATTCTGCTTGAATTATTATTTTTTGTCTGCATTGTTTCATCACCTTTTTTCCTGCTTCTCCTCATCATCTTAACAATGGCTATGCTTCAGTTCTGTGTTTTGTTTTGTTTCATTTTATTAAATGTAGCAAATGTTCATTAGCACAATGAGCTGTTGTTTATAGCAGGAATGCACTTTTAATGGAACAGGGAGAGTGTTGGGTAGTCAGCTTGCTTTACTAAAAAACATTTGCTTAAAATTTTAAGACCAATCCTGTTGTACTACCAATATGGTAGACTCTAAATAAGACATGTTGAACAATAATAATAAGACAATGTTGAACAACATTTAATTTCTTGAAAATCTAAAGCTTGGGATGGATGGATGGATGGATGGATGGATGGAGTTTTCCTCTCCACTGTCGCTGCACGCATGCTTAGTATGAGAGATTGCTGCAAAGTCAATGCAAGCGACTGTCCAATGTCGCTATTTGCTCATCCAGGAGGAATGAATGCTGCAAGTCACTGACTCAATGCAATCTGCTGCGTTTCCTTAGAAAGAAAAACGTTTAACCAACTTGAATAATAAACTGAATTTGACTGCAATATCTGTATCCGACTTGAAATCTGTATGACTCGACTAAATTATCTTTGTAAAGTGCCTTGAGACGACATGTGTTGGGAATTGGCGCTATATAAATGAAACTGAATTGAATTTAATTATATTGGATGAATGGATGGATGGAGGGAGGGAGGGAGGGAGGGATGGATGGATGGATGAATGGATGGATGATTCTATTTTTTGTGTCTATGTTTGACTACAAAAAAGTTGAAATATGGACTAAAACGATTTTTGTTAAGGAGCCTTTTTGAAAAAAAACAAAAAAAAAACTTTATTGTATTGTATTCTGTCATCTGATTTCTTAAATAATCTGAAGACAATGCCTGTATTGTCATTATTGTGGTGAGAATACAAAAGAGAAGAAACCTCCATTTTTAGAAATTTAAAAACTATTTAAATTGAAAATGTTAATACCTGTGGAATAAAATGGTATATTAGTGGATTTTAACCATCTTCCTTTTTGCAAGAGAGCATTGTTAAGTTTACCATCATTTCAACTAAACAACATCTGTGTTACTGTGATACCTCAGGTGGTGTGGTATCATTTTGCTTTAGCTGATTGGGCAGATCAGTTGGTCATGAATCCACCAAAATAAATTCCAAATTATGAACCCTGGAAAAGGAGATGAACAGACCATCTTTGATACTGCTGCATGCATAACAGCATGTCAGAATCCAAAAGGTTGCTCCTTTCTTGGTACTCAGAAACTCAACTGCAAAATCAGATTTATTTGCCCCTCTGCCCCCCAAATAAACACTGTTGCAGTGGATTATAGGAGTAATATGGAAATGATTTATTTACCTTATATTTTCAATTGCTGGTTGACTATGAAGATTCACACAAATCACTCAAAGTCTGTGGTGCCTGTCGCGGCAGCAATGCCCGAACCCGGTGGTGGACACTGGCAGTAAGGGATTTTGTCAAGCTGAAGTAGTATTCCTATTGGCTGTGGTTGGCTTGTGGGACTCCTGAGGCAGCTGACGGGTACCATGAGGCCAAGTGTGCCATGGGCCGGGCTGCGGCAGAGGCAAAAACTCAGGTCTGGGAGGAGTTCGGTGAGGTCATGGAGAAGGACTACCATTTGGCCTCAAAACGATTCTGACAAACCGTCTGGCGCCTCAGGAGGGGGAAGCAGTGCTTCACCAACACTATTTACACTGGGGTTGGGGAGCTGCTGACCTCGACTGGGGACATTATCGGGCAGTAGGAGGAGTACTTTGAGCATCTCCTCAATCATGCCGTCATGCATTCCCTGGTGGAAGCAGAGACTGGGGACTCGGGGTTGGACTCTTCCATCTCCAGGCTGAAGTCACAGAGGTGGTTAAAAAGCTCAATGTGGCTTCGGGGGTGAAGGAGATCCGTCCTTAGTACCTCAAGTCTCTGGATGTTGTGGGGCTGTCATGGTTGACAGGCCTCTTTAACATTGCATGGGGGTCGGGGACAGTGCCTCTGGACTGGCAGAATGGGGTGGCGGTCTCCCTTTACAAGAAGGGTGACTGGAGGGTGTGTTCCAACTAAAGGGGGATCACACACAGTAGCCTCCCTGATAAGGCCCTATGCCAGGGTATTTGAGAGGAGAGTCCGGCCGATAGTCAAACCTCAGCTTCAGGAAGGACAGTGTGCTTTTCATCCCGGCCGTGTAACACAGGAACAGCTATACACCCTCTACAGTGTACTCGAGGGTTCATGGCAGTTTGCCCAACCAGTGCACAGGTTTTGTGGACCTGGAGAAGGCATTAGACTGTGTCCCTCGCGGCGCCCTGTGGGGAGTGCTCCAGGAGTACGGAGTTGGGAGCCCTTTATTAGAGCCATCCGGTCTCTGTAAAAGCAAAGCAGGAGTTTGGGCCACACTGCCAGCACTAAGTCGGACATGGTCCCGGTGATGTGGTCCTGCTGGCCCCCTCTAGCCAGGCCCTACAGTATCACTGGGGTGGTTCGCAGCTGAGTGTGAAGCAGCTGGGATGAAGATCAGCTCTTCCAAGTCCGAGGCCATGGTTCTCGACCGGAAAAGGGTGGCTTGCCCTCTTCAGGTTGGAGGGGAGTTCCTGCCTCAAGGGGAGGATTTCAAGTATCTTATGGTCTTGTTCACGAGTGAGGGGAGAATGGAGCGGGAGATCGACATACGATTCGGTGCAGCTGCCTCGGTAATGGGAACGCTGTGCCGGTCCCATATGGTGAAGAGAGAACTGAGCCGAAAAGCGCTGGTCTTAATTTACCAGTCGGACTAAGTTCCTACCCTCACCTATGGCCATGAACTTGGGTCATCACCAAAAGAACGAGATCCCGGATACAAGCGGCTGAAATGAGCTTTGTCTGTAGAGTGGCCAGGCACTCCCTTAGACATAGGGTGACGAGCTAAGCCATCCAGGAGGGGCTCAGGGTAGAGCCGCTGCTCCTCCAAATCATGAAGAGCCAGTTGAGGTGGCTCAGGCATCCATACTGGATGCCTCCTGGACGCCTCCCTTGGGAGCTGTTCAAGGCATGTCCCACCGGGAGGAGACCCAAGGGACGACCCAGGACACGCTGTAGGGACTATGTCTCTCATCTGGCCTGGGAACGCCTTGGGCGCCGCCTGGAGGAGCTGGAGGAGGTACCTGGGGAGATTGAAGTCTGGGTGTCTCCTCTAAGTCTACTGCCCCCGCGACCTGATTCCGGATAAAGCCAAAGACAGCTAGTGTGAGTAAGAGTAAAGTTTTAATCACATAACAAAATTCAAACCCTATTAATTACTGGCCAGCTTTTTGCATCTTTCCATGGTTATTTTGACGATTAATCCTTGGTGATGTGCCTTAAGTCGTTGAGGTTGGAAGGCCTCCTTGCCATGACCGAAATCTTTAACTCCCTCCATCCACTTTGGCACACCTAAATCTGCTTTTATTTGATTTATTAAACATGGCTAAATACAGCAAGCATTTTAAAATAAATGGTGACCCAAATTCTACTGTTGTTAATGAAAATAGACTATTTTTTATCTTTTTTTTTCCATTCTAGTCCAGTAGAATTTTCAAACTGGATTCCTTTCAGCTTGCATTCCTTTACTACAAAAAAATCTAACTACTTTATTTTTCACAATATAATTTTTTGTGATTTTAGTTTTTTTTTTATTATTATGTTTTTGGCCCCTAAGTACTTTTTTAATTGACTATTTTGGCCCATGTGACAATATGTTTGGGCACCTCTGATTGAATGGCAACTTTGCCCAATCTGCAATGTTCAGGATATTTCACAAACATCTACAAAGATTTTTTTCCTACAGGAGGAAAGATTTTTGTGATGAAAGATGTGAAAATGAGCAGTATTTGGTCTAAATGTGAATTTTAGGTACAGTGATACTGTACTGGTATGCTTGTAAATGACCAAATCAATAATAACATTATACTTAGATTCGAACACTAGAGAGAAACAATTGGAATGACCGCTACTACCACTGTCCCAGCACTGGTGTTTCGCTTTCAGTAAAAACATCAATTTCTGACTCTCCATATGTTATCAGTTTTGTAAACCTTCAGTGAGAGATATAAACAACCTCAGTTATTAAACTGTGATTATAAAGAAGGAAAGATGATTACAAGAAGAACATTGATTAGTATTCATAACCTCTTTGTCACTGTGACATGAAATGGCTGCACAGGAGTTTAAGGTGCTGCTTTGCAAATCCCTGTTGAACATTAATAGTTGTTAATTCATGCTGGTGTCAGGAGAACCAATGTGTTTATGTGAAGTTTTATGGTCTCCTCTTTTAAACTGTCCATTAATGAATAGAGCGGCGGTATTGATGAACAATAACAATATATCAGGAAGCTTGTTATGAGACAGAGCGGATGAGACCACAGGATGGCGGTCAATTGTAATGACAAGTCTGGTTCTGGTTTATTCCGGTTGTTATTCAAATGCACTCATTGCCTTCATGCTGGATTCAAGGTGTTTACTATGTTGCGAATCTTTTTTCATATGTTCAATGATGCAGTCCCACTAGAGTAGCACAAACCACAATAGGCAAAAATATTAATGATCTGTGTTGTTCTTTTGACATGTGGTTCAGATTCAGCTTCAAGCAGACCATCACTATCTTGTGCTTTTGTTGTGTGCTTTGGTATTTTCATTTGTTCTGTGTCTGTATTCTACTGAGTTACAGTCTTAGTTTAATTTGTTGTCTATAGATCTTAGTTCCATATTTCCTGTTTTTATTTTGTCCCCTCCACTCTCAATGTGTGATATTTGAATTTCTGTTTGCATCTCTGCTAGTGTTTACTTCTGTTAGTGTCTTGTTAGACTTGCTGTATCTCGATTCCATGCACTTGCAAGTTGTCTTCTATCAGCTCATTAACTCACCTGTCTAGCATCCCAGTAATCAAGCTGCCCAGCAAAAATATGACTTGGTTTTCTTGTTTAGTGTCAGATCCTCCTTTTTTGCCCCCAGCCTGTTTCCTTGTGTTAATCTTGTGATATTTTATACTTGATTCTTCAATTTTTGAATTTCCTTTAACAAATTTTTTTTTACCTACCTACCTCCTCCCTGTATTTGGGTCCTCCTTTTCATTAGTTCTTGATAGTTTATTTGACTGAAGTTGGGTCAATTCTAAAATATTACTTCCTCTTGTTTTAAAATGGTGTTGGTGAGATTTAGGCTGGAGCTTGACCACATAATACTCTAAAAGTGAGAATTAAGATTTTAAAATGAGTTTTAGAATACCTCTGTAGACAATGTAAAGAGAATAAAATGTGAGTAATGTGCTGTGTTAGTTAAAAGCCTTGCAGCTGCATTCTGTAGACTGGAAACAGTCAAAATTCCCTTGTATCTATATATAAAAAGCCTGTTATAATAATACAGATGACAGAAAATAAAAGCATGAAGGAATATCTCTAACTCAGCTTTGACACCAGAGTAAAACAATGCTTAGAAAAAAAAAAAAGGTTTCTCAAGAATGATGCACCAAGGACATGGCAGAATCAGAGATAAGACCAAGGTTTCTGAGGTTTGGCTGGATAGAAGAGAAGTAGTAAAACAAGGTGTTGCTTGGTTTCCCAAATTCGGCTCTGAGAAACAATAATTACAGGTTTTGTCTCAGAGTTCAACTGGAACTAGTTGTCACACAGCGACTGTTTGATGCTGGTAAGGCCACAACAAAGAGGCAGATCTTTTAGTTTTCTTGCTCATGTCCTGTGGAACAAGTTCCTAGTTTTTTTTCATTACTTTCAGGCTTCGGAACTCAATTCAATTCAATTCAGTTTTATTTATATAGCGCCAATTCACAACATATGTTGTCTCAAGGCACTTCACAAAAGTCAGGTACATACATTCCAATTAGTCCTAATCATTGAACAGTGCAGTCAGAGTTAGTTATTTATTCAAATGGGATAAAAAGTTTCTCTGGCTAAGGAAACCCAGCAGATTGCATCCAGTAAAACTCCCTTTTAACAGGAAGAAACCTCCAGCACAACCAGGCTCAGTGTGAGCGGCCATCTGCCACAACCGACTGGGGGTTAGAGAGAACAGAGCAGAGACACAAAGAGAACAAAGAAGAACTGATCCAGGAGTCCTTTCTATGGGAAGGAAAAGTAAATGTTAATGGATGTAGGTTTAGTCGTTTCACCTAGAAAGAAAGAACATATAAACTCTGAGCCAGTTTTCAAGGTTAGAGTCTGAAAGAGAGCACATATAATTAGTTACAGTAAAAGCTCAGTCAATGCTACATCTAGGAGAGAGAAAGGGTTAAACACTGAAAGACAGGGCCATGTGGATCATCGGTAGAGGGTGAGCATTAAGTTGTTGCCAGCAGAAGCTCGGACAAGGCCCCTCTCCAGAAAGATGTCACAGGTAGACACAGAGTCAGGCCAGGTGTAGCTTCTAGGAAGAGAAAAGAGAGAGAACAAAGTTAAAAGCTGAAATAACAGCAAATAATACAAAATTGGAGAGTAGTGTGAGAAAGTAGCGAAGAGGGTGAAAGTGGTCATTATGTCCTCCAGCAGCCTAAGCCTATAGCAGCATAACTACACAGAAAGTTTCAGTTCAGATTATTTAGTTAGACGGCACTTATTTACAACAATTTCGTTTCAAGGCACCCCACAAAGGGTCCCACTGATGGTCATTGTTATACTAAAAACCACAAGGATTGGGATACCTCTCTCTGTCAGACTGATTATAACCATTGGAAAAGAGAAGTGGTCATACAGGTAGCAGAAATGGAGGGTGTGTTTGCACCTCAACCATAACTGAGCCGGTTTAGGCTAAACCTGACTCCCCCTTACTCCATTTAACAGGGAGGGAGGAAGGCTCCCTCCCTGATAAACTAAGTAACTCTAACTATAAGCTTTATCAAAAAGGAAAGTTTTAAGCCAAGCCTTAAAAGTAGACAGGGTGTCCACCTCACGGACCAAAACCGGGAGCTGGTTCCACAGGAGAGGAGCCTGATAACTAAAGGATCTGCTGCCCATTCTATTTCTAGAGACTCTAGGAACCACCAGTAAACCTGCAGTCTGAGAACGAAGTGCTCTGTTAGGAACATATGGAACAATCAGATCTCTGACGTATGATGGAGCTAGATCATTAAGGGCTTTATATGTGAGGAGGAGAATTTTAAATTCTATTCTGGATTTAACAGGGAGCCAATGAAGGGAAGCTAAAATAGGAGAAATATGATCTCTCTTTTTAATTTTCAACAGAACTCTTGCTGCAGCATTTTGAATCAGCTGGATGCTTTTAACTGCATTTTGTGGACATCCTGATAGTAAAGAATTACAATAGTCCAGCCTTGAAGTAACAAATGCATGGACTAGTTTTTCAGCGTCACTCCTGGATAGGATATTTCTAATGTTGGCAATGCTATCTTTGTATCCTGTTTGTTTTACTTTTCATAGAAACTACACCTCGCCCTGTGCTTGAGTGTTTTTGTGTCTCTTTCTTGTTCTCTCAGCCCCCAGATTGCTGCCCAGCCTGAGCCTGCTTCTGCTAGAGGGTTCTTTCCTTTACAAACTATACTATCACACTTGGTGATGGTAAAAATGACTAACACAGGATTAAGTATTGCCCTTTTCATATCTACTGAATCTAGCCATATTGTATTATAGATTGAATTATAGAGTTAGATTTGAATCTGAATTTTATGGTTTTGGATAGAATAATAGCCCCATTGGGGGCCTTCAGGTTTTTTGTACACCCCAACAGAAGCAAGGACTCTTCAATCTGAACAGTGAGCATTAAACAAATCAATTCAGGCAAATCAAGAGCTCTTTGAAAACTGATGTCTTTGACTGAAATATGTAATTTCAGAGTGACACATCTCCAAAGTTAGGAATGAACCTCGCAAAAATGATAAAACCTTCAGTTTTACAAAAACATGATTTTATTTTAGAAAATAAAGAAAAAAGTGAACTGGATGTAATTAAAAAGCACAAACAGTTGACCTTATTAAAATCTCAGATACAAGAAGATGCTTACCTGCACTGATCTGAAGAAGAGAAACATGGGGGTTGCACACCTATAAACACCTAAGCAAGAAAAATTAGCATTAATGGCCCATAATAGGCCGGGTCTCTGCACACACATCATTACCTACTCATTTTTAAAAGCTGTCTTCAGTGCTCTATGTTAAAGCCCCCAGGGTTTAATTTCAGGTATTCGTGTGACACTATTAGCTTTATTTTACAATGAGGAGGAAAACTGTGGCCCCTGGGCTTGTGCTTCAAAAATCTCTGTAAAGATTGAAGGAAATCTAAGATTTTTCCAAGTTAAAGTCTTAAAATTATACAGGTGAAAGTTCATAATTTAAAACCTAACCCTTTTAATTTCTTTTTTATGGGATCCTTTTACTTGACCTAACATCTGCCCCTGCGCTACATAAGTGCCAACTTTTATCTGAAAGGCATTAAATAATTGAGTTTGGGAGCTTCTCTGTGGCCTTATTCAGTTTAACACACTAAAACCAAAAATGTCTCTAATTCAATTCAATTCAATTCAATTCAAAATACTTTATTCATCCCAAAGGTAAATTAAATGTTTTTGTAGCTCATTTGTGTAGGTTTCTTCAAAGAGCCATTGTAGATGCCTAGGGCTGTGGGCAGGAAGGATCTCCTGTAGTGGTCTGTCTTATAGCAGCTCTGAAGAGGCCTCTGACTGAAGACACTGTTGTTGTACAACAGTCTCATGAAGAGGATGTTCTGGGTTCTCCATAATGTTCTTTATTTTATGAATAATCCTTATTTGCACAATGATCTCCAGAGGTTCCAGAGGAGTCCCCAGAACAAAGCCAGCCTTCTTTATTAGCTTGTTCAGCTTATTTAAGTCCCTAGCTCTGATGCTGCTACCCCAGCAGATGATGGCAGCAGATATCACACTCTCCACAACAGACTTATAGAAGATATGCAGCATCTTGCTGGAAACACCGAAGGTCCTAAGCTTCCTCAAGAAGTACAGTCTGCCCTGTCCCTTCTTGTAGACGGCTTCACAGTTGCATCACCACTCCAGTCTGTGGTCCAGGTGAACACCAAAGTATTTATACTCCTCCACCACCTCCAATTCTTCTCCCATAATGGAAAAAGTGTTTGACCTATTCCTGTTTCTCCTAAAATCTACATTCATCTCCTTTGTTTTAGTTGCGTTCAAGATGAGATGATTGTTTCTTCAAAATTCCACAAAGCAGTCCACCAGCTCCCTGTACTCAGCTTCTTGTCCATATCTGATTCACCCCACGACTGCAGAATCATCTGACTATTTCTGCAGATGACAAGAGTCTGTCCTGTGCTGCTGACTACCTAGTCAGGCACGCAACCCTTCAATCTCACAAACTCTGGTCTGTTTGTCAGGTAGTCTTTGATCCAGGAGATTGTTGAGACCTCCACCTGAGTCTGGAGTTTCTGACAAAGCAAATCAGGTTGAATTGTGTTAAATGCACTGGAGAAATCAAAGAACATGATCCTCAGTGCTGCTGGCTTTGTCCAGATGACAGTGGGTTTGTTGAAGCAGGTGGCATTTTCAACTCCAACTCCACAGCGATAAACAAACTAAATTGGGTCCTGATAGTTTATTGTTTTCTTACTCAGGTGGACCAACAGCAGTCTCGCTAGCACCTTCATGATGTCAGGGCAACCGGTCAATAGTCATTGAGGACGGATGGGTGAGTTTTCATTGGTACCGGAACAAGACAGAAAGTCTTCCACAACACTGGAACCATCTGACCTTCAGGATTCTAGGGCTGACACAATCTGGACCTGCAGCCTTATTCCGGTTCAGTCTCTCCAGTTGTCTCTTCACGTGACTTCTTGAAATACACAGGAGGAAAGGGGAGGCAAGGGAGGCATCAGCATCTTCTTTTTTGGTTGAAGGCAAACATGTAGAAGCAGAAGGGTCCATGGCTGAGGTGGAAGATAAAACATTTGAGGTGTGACAGGAAAGCTGTGGGTCAAAGGAGGGCGAGATGTCTGTTTGGCTGCAGCAGAGAAGGATGCCGAGCTTGTTTCTGAACTGAACCTATTGAATAATGTGTTTAATTCATTGGCTCTGTCCTTTTATCCATTAGTCCGATCGTTCTTTTGCTTGAAGTCTGTGATTTTCTTCATCCCTGACCACACATTGTTTTGCTGGAGCTTGCTCTCCAGCTTCTAAATGCATTAATGATGACAGCAAGCCAATCTTATGTCCAACAGAGAGATGGAGACAGCTGAAGGCAACTGAAAGTAAGTAGGAGGGAAAAAAATCTAAGATAAGGAGACCTGTTGGACTAAAGTTAAACCTGGTTGTGCCCCCCTTTTAAGAGAGTTCAGCGAATATTTGTGCTGCATGAGTTTGCGCATATATGCCTCTTTTCCATTTTTAGTTGCTCTTAAGGTTGTTGAGCTTTTCTCAACACGTATTTTTTTGTTTAACGGTATGTTAAACAAATAATATGTATGTTACTTACAGACATGTTACTTACAGACATGTGGGGTTTGATGGTCTTGTGTAAAAGTTCATAGTTGTGTAGAAAACCTAAAAACGGGAACGATGCTAATGCTTTGGTGTCTATGGCAATTTTAATATTTGTTAGCAATAAACTCATTGTCAGCTTTCTATTTTATTTATATATATAAAAAATATTTTTTATTGTGAATATCCTTGTTTCTGCTTATTTTCAGACTGCTCATGAAGGAAGTCCAGAGCATGGGAGTCTTTGAAGGTCCGGAACACAACTAGCCGTTTGCTTACAACCAAGCGGTTTTACACTGGAGGCAAATTAGCTGCCTGGTCTATTGGTCTATCTTCATTCTAATAAGGCCAGATAATGTAGGATTAAGAAGAAAACAGTGTTGTTTTGTGTGTGTACAGGAAAATAAGAGAATAAACCAGAGATCTGTGGAAGCAGCGGGTGACACTGACAGTTGATGTACATTGATCTCTGGGCAGGGCCCATAAGGTGTGATGTGAAATAAACTCTTGTGTCGGAGAGGACGATTAGATTCCTCTCCAAAGACCAGGTACAGGGGGACACAGCGCGCTAAAGCTCCTGGCTGGCCAGAGTGTGTGAGTGTGTGTGTCAAAGATAGCCCATACAGCGCAGCTGCTGTATATCAACCTTGAAAAACAGGCAGACTGACTAAATCCAGACTGGTGAAGGAGGCTGACTTGCCTCAACTGACCAGACTTCACTTCAATAACTGCTTTTACAGTGGGAACTGCCCTCCTGTTCAAGCAGCCCATAAGGAGGAAAAACCAGATCCAAAATAGAGGGGAGGTCAGAAGGCCCAAGAGATGATGGACCTCATGGAGTCTAATCCATTCACAGAACGGTCAGAGACAAATAAGGGGAGAAAAAGCCAATTTCACCCTTTTGCTATACAAATGCCAGTGGTGCAGATAACTAAAGGACCATTAGTGTGTGAATTGCAACCCACCAAAGATGAGGAAGGAACTAGATGAGGAAGATGCCTCCACCTCCGACACTAAAACCTCATTTCACATTACGTGAATCTCCTTTTCTTTCCCTAGCTCACCGTCGTCATTGCCATGGTTATTTGGACACGTGGTGGGTGCCTTTCTGCTATTTGTAGTGCTTTGCATATGTATTTATGGGCAGGGACCAGGCGGTTCAAGCACCACGTGCAATTGCACCCAATTCACCACAAAGTGGGATGTATAAGGTCAATGCATGTGGTGACATGCCTACACACAGTTTCGTACATCATAACTTTTTTTGCACCAAGTTTCAGAATTTCTCCCTACGGCCAACTTTTTGTATGAAAGCTGCACACTCTTTTGTAAATGAGGGCCTCTGCCTGGCGACACCCTCCAGCTCATTCTGAGGGATCCCAAGGTATTCCCAGGCCAGAGGACCCAAAACTCTGAGTTCTGGGTCTTCCCCGGGTCTCTTTCCAGTGGAACCGGCCAGGAAAACCACCAAAGTGAGGACACATCCTGATCAGAGGTGTGATTTAAACTTGTCAAAAATTTGAGCTGAACAATATAATGAATTGAAATTGTTGTTGTAATGTTAATGTGTGCAAGGACTGCTTGGATACAATATTTGAGAGGCTTTAATATTTACCTGTCAGACATTCACACTCACATTGATAATATATTTAGCCAGTTGGATGGTTTTTTAACTGCCCTTAATGCCTCATACCTGATATATATCTTTTTGTTTAAGATGCTACAGCTCACAGAGGGTGGTGGGGAAATGGTGAAGAAAGAAAAGGATGAGGACAATGTGGAATGGTTATAATTAATTGTATGAATACAGCTGTTCTGTAAATGTCTAAAAAGTTTGTTACGGAAACTAACATTTTGTTAATGAACCAACAGAATCAAACTGAAAAGACATGAAGCCTTACAGCCACTGAATCTGTGATCATCTTCATGATTGGATGGATTCAGTAAATCAGTCCTTTATCCTTTTGCTGGTTTAGCATCTGTGAAACTGAGTTAGTCAAGGTGCTTTGAAAAGGTTTGGTTAAAATTGGCATTCTTCTGTGCTCCTGGATTAGTTAGTTCTGCGATTATGAAAAGTCCTCCTGGGATAGGAACCTTTCTGGCTGGAAACACTAATATACCCTGATGAGAAGTGAAGGAAAATGACACAGAATTATTTGATCAATCCAATATTCAACTGAATAAGTAATGAGATCAAGATGGTACTATATTTTAATCTGGGGATGAAACCAACCCTAACATGTTTGTATCAGCCATATGGCTAATGTGAGCAAATGCTGCTCTCGCTGCTGAATATGAATGGGGTATCCAGTGTTACTCATACACCTACTTAAGTACTGTGCAGACACCACCTACTCATAGTAGACCTAAAATGGGTCAGACTGCCACGTCAGTCTCCAAGCGTTTGCCATGCAGGGGTTGGGAAACTTTTATTAGTGCAGACGCTATGTTATAAAGCTAAAGCAGTGTAATTATTTGACATCTATGAAGTCTGGCACACTGTGGTATGGTTTACTCCACTATCAAATGTGTAAAAAGCCGAAACAAGAGCATAACATAAAGTCATTCACCTTCTCATGGCATTGAAATACGAGATACAGAGTATTTTGATGAAGGTTATGCATGGCCTAGTTACTGGTATCAAGGAATACTTGAGTTTTAAAGTTACAGTTAACCCATGCTTTAGTCCAGGTCTGGGAGGAGATCCCTTAGGAGACCATCCACCGTCTTATCAGGAGCATGCCCAGGTGTTGTAGGGAGGTCATACAGACACATGGAGGCCACACACAATACTGAGCCTCATTTTGACTTGTTTTAAGGACATTACATCAAAGTTGGATCAGCCTGTAGTGTGCTTTTCCACTTTAATTTTGTGTGTGACTCCAAGTCCAGGCCTCCATTGGTTAATAAATTTGATTTCCATTGATGATTTTTGTGTGTCAGCACATTCAACTTTGTACAGACCAAAGTATTCAATGAGAATATTTCATTTATTCAGGTCTAGGATGTGTTATTTGAGTGTTCCTTTAATTTTTTTGAGCAGTGTATATTAAAGTATAATGCTGCACTGCAGCTGGTGCAGCAACTTCTAATACTTCAAATCTGATTTAAACTGAAAGAATCAACATGCAAACTAAATCGGATTTAAAGCAGCAACAGGAAATCATACGGTAAAACAGATCTGCAGAGTTTATATATATATATATATACACGCACACACACACGTGCTGGTCATAAAATTTGAATATAATGAAAAAAAAAAATGTATTTCAGTAATTCCATTCAAAAAGTGAAACTTGTATATTATATTCATTCATTACACACAGACTGATATATTTCAAATGTTTATTTATTTTAATGTTGATGATTATAACTGACAACTAATGGAAATCCCAAATTCAGTATCTCAAAAAATTTTAATATTGTGAAAAGGCTCAATATTGAAGACACCTTTTGCCACACTCTAATCAGCTAATTAACTCAAAACACCTGCAAAGGCCTTTAAATGGTTCCTCAGTCTAGTTCTGTAGGCTACACAATTATGGAGAAGACTGCTGACTTGACAGTTGTCCTAAAGACGACCATTGACACCTTGTACAAGGTGGGCAAGACACAAAAGGTCATTTCTAAAGAGGCTTGCTGTTCACAGAGCTCTGTGTCCAAGCACATTAATAGAAAGGCAAAGGGAAGGAAAAGATGTGGTAGAAAAAAGTGTACAAGCAATAACTGCACCCTGGAGAAGATTGTGAAACAAAACCCAGTAGTTTTACAGACAAAATGTGCAGTTTGGGTTAACTTGGAAAGTGAAGCCCTCCTGGTGTGCAGATGTGTCTCGATGACAGTTGTCAGCTTGTAGACGGTGGGCCGCGACCTTAGTCACTGCAGCTGATTGCCCCAAATCTGGAGCAAAGGGTCATAAAACTATGAGGCGGGAACTCAGTGGAAAAACCCCTGTAATAAAATTGGGTCAAAGGAGTGGTCAGGCCACAAGGCCCAGACCGCAGTTGCTTTGAATGGAAAAACTTTAAAAGTCCAACTTCTAAGTCCTGGCTGATTTGGGATCAGCCAGACAAAACACACACACCTTGTTAATCGCATCTGCGCTACGCGATTCAGCACACTTTGCACAGCAAATCAAAACAACTCTGCATAAAACACTTCAATAGGTATTGCATGCAACAAGTTGATACATTGGATTAAATGCTGGTGATTCTAAATCACCTTAACTATGCCTCACCTTGCCCAGACCTCTAAATGCACAGGGAAGAATTCTATCAGAAAATAATAATGATAATAATATCTCAATGTCACATAACAAACGGACTCAATAAACAACAAACAAGCTAAAATGGCAGCGAACCAGAGAATACAAAGAACAGGGAAGAGACAGACATAAATAAACTAAAATGTAAACACGAAAAACAGGTGAATCATGACAGAAAAGTAACTCTTATATGTGCATAGATTTTGCAGAGTTTTGTGTCCATAATTAAAAAATGCTGTAACTCTTGAAACCAGAACGTTTGATCTGGTGGTCATTTTTACATTTATTTTTAAATAAACTATTTTGAAAATCTTGCTAACATGCCTACTTTTATGTCCAGCATGTGGTCCCATGGTTAGCTAAAACAAAATAACAACTTTTTAACTTGAAATCCCAGCGTTATCCTGTTTGCCACGGCACTGGAACTCTGATCTGAGAATGACGCAATTTAACTCTAACTTAATAGACAGGAATGCTGCATAACTACAGCACACTGAAAGCTGAGGTTGTCCTGTAAAAAGGAGGAGAAGAACGCACTAATTTTTTAACAATTGTTAAACAATTCTACAGCCATAAAATTTTAAAAATACCAGGCAGCCCACTTAAAATATGGTCATATAACTGTGTTCCAGCTGCACTTAGCCCAGCAGCTCACATACCAGGCTGAGTCCTATTAGCATCAGCTAAGCATAAGCTAACAGCTACATATCTCTCTGCATTTTATGCATTTAAATAATCAAGGAACAAATATTCCAATGGATGTTGTATAGGTGAAGTGTGAAAGTAGTATACCACAGTGTTTTATTTCTGTGTTTTAAATTTGAGGCGAACAGTTTCGGATTTGGTTGGAATTTGATTTTGGTTGGTGAAAAAGAGACTTTCCAAGTTGGAATTCAGAACGCATCCAGATGCTCTTTAGAAGGTTTCAGAATCTATGGCATTTATGGCAGAGTGCTCACAATAGCACCTTGCATTTATATAGAGCTTTTCTAGTCATACTGGCCACTCAAAGCACTTTACACTAGAGCCACATTCATCCAGTGAACTTGTTAGGTTTCTTGCCCAGGGGCACATCAAGGTGTGAAGAGAGAGGAACCAGGAATCAAGCCCACAACTTTGTGATGGTAAAACATATTACTCTTCCCACTGAGCCACAGTTTTTAAAACGTATGAGTTATTAAAAAAGAAACTGTCTCGCCTATGAAAATAAAGAGTAAGAAATTGTCAGTTTGGTAAATCTCTCTGGTCGAAATCTTAAGTTAGATTTTAAGGCAAATCTCTCAGATAACAAAAAGAGGGAAAATATTTCAGCTTCACTGAATAGTAATAAACAAACATACTAATATTTAAACTAAAAAGATAAATTATTTAGGACATATTTCAGCCTGATATGCATGCTTTTCTCTAATGATTGGACTGGGGAAAAAAACAGGTGAAAGGATCTGGAGAAAATTATCCCTCACATCTCATTGGACTCTATATGTCAGCTCTGTGTGTCTTTTAATCCGTCTGCAGTGAAACACAAAAATCACACATCATTTGAGTGAAGTAACAGTTTTTAATTAGAAGTTTTGTACAATAAATTTAACATTTTCACAAGCTAGGAAGTTAATGATGTTGGACTGTCAAGGGATTCGGCATGTCGAGTGAAGCAATTTCTGGTCATTTCAGACAACAGATGGGATGGCGGTAAATCGCAAACATGTTTACCATCTTCAGTTAATATCAGCTCCTTTGAGCTGATATTGATGGAAATGACAGAAACCTTCTCAGAATTGGTTCTGAGTGAGAACCTGAATGTGAGCCAACTTGTTCTTAGGTTTTCCACCCAGCCTTTCCACAATAACCTGCCATGTCAAACCTAGAACACTATAAAACTGCCTTATTGATTTCCTCCCTTTTTTAACACCAAAGAGTTTTCCCTTTTGCCTATCACCATCATTGTAATTAGTTATAGAAGTGAAACCAGAATAATTACAATATCTGCTTGAAGCAGTAATAGAAAGCGATCAGTCCATCTCCTTTCCTTTTAGCTCATCAAAATAAAAACAAATCAGTAAATAAAAGATAGAAAAATAAGTGTCAATCTTCGCCAAAAAGATATTAACAGCTTATTTCAGCAAGTTCATATATGGAATCCATCATACGAACAATATACTTTAACTACAAGGAGAGGGTTATCCTCTTTCTCAGATGCAATAATATTCCATATTCATATACATAAAGAGAGAAATATTAATCGAGCTTGTAATAAAAAAAACTATATTCTGGCATATTTGTTGTACTCTAAGCTGAGCTTGAAGGTCAAAATAGTTCACAATGCTCTGATATAGAATATTATTAGACATTAACTTGTCCAATTCAAATGTTTCAGCCAAGTAGATACAGTGCATATACCATGTTTATGCTCGTTAAATAACACTGAAGTTCAACTATATATTAACTGTGTTCTGAGAAGCTACATGAATCTAAGCAGCGAGTCCTAAATGCTCCGCCGGAGTTCAAACAGTTGAAGAGAGAAGCTCAACATGCCAAGGTGACACACGCTGGGAGAAGATCTGAAATGAAAGTGGTTCCATTTCCTGTGGGAGGAATCAGACTATATGTGTTCTGCAAAGTTAAAAAAAGGGGTGCCATTTAAAGCGCCGATTATGATGACATGTCTCCTTTTTATTGACTTTTTTTAACATCCTGGAAATCTTATGAAGCAGACACAAGTTAAAAAAATGAAAACTGAGGATTAAAAAGATGAAAGTTGACTAGTTGCTCAGCTCCAGCTAAAGGCAGCGAGAGATCATTCATAGTTCAGCAGATGTAACCAGGTAAGATGGACAGATGTTTTGGTTATAGGTGCTGTTTTATTCTTTAGGTTGGTCAGTTGATTTATTGATCAGATTGGGTAATTGTTACTGTCACATCAAACTCATACCTTTTTGTATGCCTTTTTGCTAACTGATTGAAGATGACAATGTTCCATCAAGCTACATTATTACAATCATTAATTACTGCAATACAATACTAAATCGTCCCCTAAATGTCTCCGCAACTAAACACTGAATGATAAAAATTAATGTAGAACCACAAATTTTCCTACTCTTTGTGATGTGGAGAAAGCATAGTTCTTTATTAAACAACAGTAGCTTTGCTTTCTGAATAACAAGCAAAAAACTAATTCAGTATTCTTGTACGGTTTGCATCAAACTGGAGTTTTTAAGCAGGCAGTACTAACACCATCAACCACAGCACAGACGGATGAACATAGGAAGTAAATTAATTCCAATACCTTATAGAAAAAGGTTACCAAGGTTAAAATGCTGATAACTGAAGCTGAACTTAACTTTGCAGAAGAAATGTACTGTGTATAATTGGATCTCCGTGTTTAAGAGAATTGAACCTTAATCCGTTAAAAATGCATTGGCCCAACAGAATGAGCTCACAATGACTTTTACAGTGATGACAACTGAGTCACCTTCAGTGTGATTAGTCAACAAATATCTTTTTTTAATCAGTCAGCATTCATTCTGTTAATTAGATGCAGTTGATACGGTCTTGTACAGTTAATCCACTCATTGAACTGTTTCACCTTTTGTCTGTTTACACTATCCCCACTGTGATTAATGGTGGTGGCAGCATCATGCTGTGGGGATGCTTTTCTTCAACAGGGAAAGATGGAGCTAAATCCAGAAACAGAGGTTCTCCTTCCAGCAGAATTAACCTAAAAATACAGCTGAGAGTAACATTAGAATGGTTTAGATCAAATGGGCTCGTCAAAGTCCTGACCAAAATCCAACTGAGGATCTTTGACAAAACTCAAAAATTACTGTTCACAGATGCTCCTCAACCAACCAATCTGAGGTTACGCTGTTTTCAAAAACAGAACTGGAAACAAATAATGTCTGTTAAAACCTGTGTAAATTTTCCTTTGACTTCAAAGTAAGCACTACTTTGAGTTGGTCTGTCACATAAAATACCAATAATATACGTGTGAAATAGTTCAAGGTGTGGGTATACTTTTGCAAGGCACAGTAAAAACTGGTTACAGTCAGACACCACCAAAGAAAACCGAGATTCTTGTCAAAAATATATGCGTGATGTGTTTACCAGTTTGCAAATGGTCTGGAGTTGAAAGGGTTTTACAAATAGTCAATTAAAAACCCACTCCAACAGTAAGGAAGCGTAGAATTTTGGAGGGGATTAAAGCCAGAGTTGTTGGACACAGTTGACAACTATAAGCCTATTTATTTGGCAGCTCTTGTTATGCCAGGCTCAGCGACAGGAGGTACATGAGATCCAACCATAAGATGATTGTTCAGGAGCTTTGCTGTCACCTTCCATAAAGAAACTAAAGCATGGAGAATTATAAGCATGTACTGTCACAGATGAGTGGATTGGATCCAGTGGCTGAGTTTCAGGTGTAAAGACTGGGAGCAACAAGCCTGCCACTTCCTGTATGCATGTGTCTGTATTCTGCTTTCATTCTCTGCATGTGTAATATGTGCAATACTTCTTTGTGGGACTTTGCCTTGTGTGCTTATATCAGCTGACATTAACATTCAGTATGAGCAACAGTAAAGACATTTTGGGCATGGATGTTCGAACTTTTTGGATGTTTTTAAGCAGATAATGTTCATCTTAATCTTTCATTAAGCTCATAAAAATGTAAAATACCAGATCACATCATTATCAAAACATACACAAATCACAGAGGAGACTGAACAACACCAAAAAGGCTGCCCGAGTGATAAATTGTAGCTTTTACTGAACTTACTGTGACTTCCGAGCAAACGATCCCACTGATAGCCTCAACACATAAACAGACATGGGTGAAAACTGAATGGACAACTCTGAAAATTATGTTAATTTACACTGTGTTCCAAGGGTCTTCGCTCGTCCATTAGTGGAACGTAGTCCTCAGAGTTATTTGTCACATCTGCCTGCACAAGCAGCATTCATAGAGGCTAAAAATCCACATTTCTGACTAACCCAATGTGAACATTCAGCCAAGATGAAGTAAAAATGTAAATCACCATTTAAGCACTAAGCTGCAATGCAAAACAACAGATGGGAATAAACGTGTAAATCAAAAGATCCAGGGTCAATAAAAGTACAACAGAAGTTACTGAAAAAGAAGGATATCATTTCCTGTTTTGCTTTCTTTAATACAAATATTAGTTTTTCAGTCCATCATTTGTAGCTTTCAAGCAGCAGGGCTACAAGTAGCCTCGTGCTCCAAAGTAGAGCAGCAGGGGCAGCAGGGAGTTGACACCCACAGACTGTCTGCAGATGGCTGAGTCTTTCAGGATGGCATTGGATGCACTTGGACCATCTACCTTCGGAGCCTGCGGATCAGACTAAAAAAAGGATAAAAGTTGAATGATTCTAAATGACTCATGGTGCATAATCAGACAGGATTAGCTACTGACAAATGAGAGGCCTACTTGGGGTCAGTGCTGCATTTCTACTATAAATCCTTCCACATGTATGAGGTGTCCCCTATATGCATTGTGACAAACTGACTTATGTGTTTATTTTATATCTTTTTATATCTTTTTTTTACACTATTCCATAAAGAGCAGAGATTCTTCCACCTGTGCAGCAGATCTCTGAAGCTCATCCAGAGTTAAAATAGGCCTATAATACTCTCCTTTTCTGGCCCGTCAGTTTAGGTACAATTCTGAAAACGTCATGCTACGTCATGCAGACACTTTGTCCGCGCTAATCTTGGAGTTTAAATTTAACAAACAATTAAGCTCTGTTTTGCGAAAAAAGTTTCTTCAAGGTAAGGCAAAAAGCAAAACTTAAGCCAGTTTTGTCGAGGATAATGCATGTCTTTATCTCAGCTCTAACTACTGAAATGCCCTGTATTCTGGTGTCAGTCAAGCATCCATTTCACATCTTAGTTCAAAACTGGAGCACATCTCACCTATCTTGTCCTCCCTTCATTGGCTTTCTGTGCATCACATAATTCATTTCAAAGTTCTAATGTTGGCTTATAAATGCCAAAATAGTCCTGCTCCTCTGTACCTGTAACCGGACTGTACCTTTACTCCAGCCTTTTCCTCCTTCGCGTCCCCTAGATCAGTCGACCAGCTGCTTTTACTGGTCCCAAAAACTAGGCGGAAACTTAGAGATCGAGCTTTTCCTGTTGTGGCTCCCTAACTTTGGAAAACATAGCTCTTAAACATTAGAGAGGAATCTTCTCTTAATGTTTTTAAATCTCTTTTTTCCAAAGCCTGATGTAAGTTGTCATGCTCTTTTTATTGTCTCTGTACTATTTTATGACTGTTTTAAATTCTGTTTATGTCTTGGTTTTATCTCTACTATTGATCTTATTTTTGAACAGCACTTTAGGCCATCTAACTGTTTTTAATTATGCTTTCTAAATAAATTGGATTTGGATCTGCGCTGATAAGCTTCACTCACCTCCATATACTGAACTGTTGAACTGATGGCAGCCTAAAATACTTCCTGAAAATAGTATTAACTGAAAATTATTTGAGTACTTGAAGCACTTATAGAGCAATACACTCTAAGTCACAGACCATCAGTTGAGCAGCTCTATCCCTGCAAGGTAGTGGGCTAATTAAGAAAACTGACTTTAATATAGAGAGGGATCAAAACACCCACCAACAGCATTTTTTAACAATCCAGGAACCATTTTGTGATCTGGGTCGCAAGGCAAAAGTGATTCAAATATCACATTGTGCTGATGTCCAGATTTGGACATATGTTCAGGAAACATAGCTGATCTTGAAAGTCATTCTAAACCCTCATTGTATCTTTATACCAATGAAATATAAAAATAAATCAGAACACTGTTTCACTGGCAAAGTTTTTAGCCACCATTGCAGGTAAGGCTGTGAGAAGTACACAGTCAATTTGTGTTTTTTTAATGAATTTGGAATGACTGGTTTGCCACATCTAGATCAGCTAGATTTTTAAGAAATTCAAAATATACTTTTTCAGTGATTTATACCTTTTCTTCTGCTTCTTGTAACTTCGTTATTTTGTGAAAAGAGGCCAAACTACATCAAATCACTTTGTGGACAGTTTTTTTTCTTCTCAACTTTTTACATAAGCCCATTGTTCCTAATGATGGCTGTTTGTGTTGTTTTAGAAAAGGTTATCTGGAAATTGGATCGTTTGATTAACTTTTTTCCCTCAACAAAAATGTACAGGTTAAGCATTTACTATAAATGCTAAGAATTTTTATAAGCTTCTGAGAAATCCCTTCATCACACATTTATTCAGATATAAATGGCTTAAACATTTAAATTGCACATTGACCTAATCTATAAAATGTATCAGTGTGACAGAACTATATTGAAAGGTTGTTTGTTGTAATTATAACACCCTGATGGGAAACAAATGCAAATTTTCATGTGTGAAGGTATTTAAATTTGCATGGCCTACCATGTAAAAGTATCTGTATTCTGCTTCACTGCTTATAATGCTGAGAGCCAACGGCTGGGTCATCTCCCAGCGACCCGGTTCTGCTTCCACTAAATGTCAGTCCAGTGCATAACAGTGCCTTATTATTGCAGAGTGACATTTACAGTGAACTTTAAAAGCCAACAGATAAGCAACGATCCCATTTCAGCCTCAAAGGAACTACAAAGACCAAGAGTTTACAGAGGAGGCAGGAAAGATTGCTCTGGCAATCGCAGTCACAGGAAGGTCAGTCACTTCCAGCAGTGAGGTCGGATTAAACCCTGTGATGATTTGATTACTCAGACGATTGCCTGGTGGCCTTAAATAAAACTGTTTCCAGGAAGAAAAGGCTGAAACCATTTGATATTTCATGTGTTCATTGTTTCTAAGTGCTGTGATATGTTTCTAAAATTAAGGACAACAATATGCTCACAATATACTCACAACATTTTATCTCAGAATAAATTGTCACATGATCAAAACTGGCCAACAGAGATACTTTTGTAGCATCACTTTCATTCTGAGTTATCGTAATTTGTCAGTGTGGTAAATTAACTCTTTTCCTTGAACTGCAAGGAGAAAGTTAATCTGAAAACAAAAGAAAAATAAAACACATCTTCAAAACAGGATTGATTTTGTTCTGGCTTTTATGTGTTACTTAGAACAACACTTAAGTTTAAATTTTTACAAAATGTATGAATTTATAGGCAATAAACTTACCGAACAGACATCAACAGTGGCGTTTGAATGCAACTTTTGAGCCTGCAACAACAACAAAAAAAAGACATTGTTAATAAGAATTATAATCCAAATAAATTGTATACAGTTAAGTCAACATTATTCACAACCCTGGCAGAATTGATGATATCGTATGATGCTACTCATCACACAATATCAACAAATCCTGGTTCTGAATCAACAGGGTGGACTAATGTATGTGCAATCAATGTCATTGAGGGGACAGGATCAGTCTCGCTAACATTATGTGCCTTGGATGTAAATACTGCCAGTAGCAGATTGACCGGAGATACAGCTGATTGTTTTGAAGTTGACACAGGTTTGGAAGCAAGGACAAAGCCATTAGTGTTTAGGGGATGTGTTGCCTGAATATTATTGCAGTTTTCTTCAGTTAACCGCTGTATAAAAGACAAATTTATCTATAACATCAGTTGCGAAAAACAACTTGTCAGGACCACGGAAAGTTGGAGTAACTACAGTACCTGGATTGCCATTTGTAGGTGAGGTTGAATACTGATGTAGTGCAGTTATTTCACTGCACTGTAAAGCTACCAAGTTCAGAGGCATACACAAGGAATTTAAATAATTAACCTGCTAATTCTTAACTGACTCAGATCGTTATCAGAAATAAAAGAAATCCTGATATAGGCATCCCCACTTTCTGGTAAATATCTGGTAGACTCTGATTTTACAGCACTACACCAGTGACATTTAGCCATCAAGAGACAGAGGCCTGGTAGAGACGTTCAGCAAAGCAGCACCTACAGAGACACAGCATCTGTTTCTATGGATAGCATTCATCATGTTTGATCCTCCAGCCGGACTAATTAAGGTCCTCCGATTTTTTTTCCCATACAGAGCATTTGTGCAACCAACTCAGACGTCAACTCTGACTCAGTTCTCATCTGCGGGATTTTCAGTGTCAATTATGGTCTGACTCAGTTCTTCATCAAATCACTGTCTATATCCAGGCCAGAATATATTGACCTGCACAATCAAAGATATTACCAATTTGATCTGATATTGTATTAGTTGCAATTCCAACTGTGCAATATTTATGTCCCCATGGAGTTTAGGGTGCTTACCTTTTCTGTCAGTTAGAGTGACAGAAATCATCTTTGGCTTCTTATAAAAATTTAATTTGTTGATATTATAATAAATTCTTCCTAGCCTTTCCTCATGAATCTCATTTTCCACATCCACCATCATAAGCAGCTAAAGAATTTCTTCATGTGGAAAAAATTAGATTTTCTTATTTTCTCCCAGTGCTGTATTTTAACGGTATTATTTGTAGCTGTAGATTAGAAAGGGATTGTTTATTACAAATGTGCAACTTTAATTGCTTTCTGGGATGGAATGAAAACGATCCCTTATATTTTAACCGCAGCATGCCATCTACCACTGTTCCCTCCGCTTCATTACATAAAGGTCACACTGTATCTACATCTGTTCTCCGTCTGGAAGAAAATCATGGGAGTGAGCAACCATCCAACAAAGAAGTAATTCCTTTAGATGGTTGTGAGAATGAAAGCAGAACATAGAGCAGGATCCGTGGTATGTAGAGCATAACTTGTCCAACTTCTAATATTTTCCTGTAGATTTTGGACTGCATCTCACTTTTGTCATTTGCTGCTGTAAAAAGGAAATTCTGAGGATATAATAACTAAATTAATTGCTGCCTCAAGATATTTGGCAACCCCTCCCTAAGTTTGTTTTGTAATTTATTTGGTATAAAAATATTAAACTTTTTTTTCTAAAGAGCTGAGAGTAGGGCTGAATTTTACCCCTCTTTCTCTTTCCTATACAAATTACATCAGCGTTCCCATTCTTAATGCGCATAAACATAATCAATAAAACTATGTAGGAGGAATGCATGTTCCTCCCAACTGAGGATTTTTATCATTTCATTTAATGACTTTTCCATTTCTTTCAGTAACTTTTTTATGGCCAGCTTAAACTGAATCTCCAAGCTGCAGGAAAGAAGAATAAATAGCTTATTTTGTTGCATAAACACAGTGATGAATAAGATGAACAGCGCACCAAGATCAAATTAATTAGGTAGATGTTGACGTACTACAGCTAATAAAGAAAGCAAACGCAGGAACTGCTGCTACTTTCTGAGTTTTGTGTGTATTGTACATGTGATAAAGAAAATGTAGATATAGCAGATAACTACACCAGCAGATTTAAAATGCTGGTTCGGAACTAAACCCATAAGAGATTGTCCCACTAACCCTGCCAAACAGCTATATCTGATAACTTGGTCTGTACAATAAATGCCAGATTGTTTACTGGCTTTCAAAAGTGTTCAAACTTGTTGAACCATTCCACATTTTGCCAGGGTTGCAACACAATCTTAAAATACAATGATGCATCATTTGGTAAATGCAATATCTGCCTGGAGTGTTTATTCTCAAAAGGTTAACCCTATCTGTCCAAAGCACTTTGCTCCATTTAAAGCCAAAGCAAAAGGTACACATTTACATTTAGGATTTTAGGACTGAATATATTTTTTCTAAATTGCATTTAGATAGCATTAGTGTGTTATAGAGTGTTATAGAGACTTGGTGACCCCAGTATTTTGTTTTCTTTGATGCAGATGTCTATCATTAAGCTGTGAGGGACTTTCTAACTGATTTTTATTTTTTTTTACCTCTCTTACATCCTGCTAATCCAGCCTTGTTTGTCAAAGTTGATTTTGTTTTAAATTTTGTAATTATTGCCCTGCCTGTAGATGGGCAGGCTTAAGAAAGAACCTCCATTCTATGAGCTATTTTTTTGCTTAAAATATCAACCCACGTCTGCCTTATTTGAAGGGCATGTTCTCTTTCCCAAGTGTCTGAAAGAATCATTGTCATGTTATATTTATATCTCAGGAAAACAGAAAGCCATTGATTTCTAATTAGAAGATCCTGGACACTGATCAACTTACAGTAAGGTATTCCCCTTGCATTCATTCATAACCTTTATTTATACAGATGGGTCTCATTGACACACATGTCCTCATTTTCCTGATAGACCTTATTCATGGTGGTGTTATTGTAAGACTGACTGTGGTCACAACCTCTGGTGAGAAAGTGAAAGGTGCAGTAAAGTAGTTTGCTTTGGTAGCTAATCATATATAGCGAGTTGTATCTTTCATGTAACTGAGTAAAACTTCAGGGAAATGTCTTGTTTTTTGTCTGTTTCAAAAATAATACAGTTATCAACGTGTCCCTTCGCAGCTCCTGTTTTTTTTTTTTATATGATTAACTAGTATTCACTGTTGCACAATGAATGAAGCTTGACTTATGGCTGCAGCAGGTGCTTGGTAAACATGGACCCAAAGTGAAACAAGATAATTCCTGTGTTTGCTGTTCAGTTTTTAATTGGGTAACAGCAGACAACAAATCAAGACGAAGGTGTCTGACAGATCTAAATATGAAGCGACCACAGAGGGCCCTTCATGTTAGTTCCTTTCGCATTGGCAACAGAAAGCCCACAGAGGACAATAGTTTGTGCTTGGTTGCAACAAATCAGCAAAGGAGAAGTATCATCTTATGATGAACAGCACTGCTGAGAAGATATAAGATAAGATTTTAGGTTAGTTTTGCTGATTGCATTCAAAACCTTAAAGGTCAGATCAATATTGAATTAAATTATATTTTTTTCTTCATAAAATTGCAGCTGAGTGGCTGCAAGATCACCCTGGTCTTACAGCACAGTAGCAGCAAGCTAACCCATATCTGGTGAAGTGTAGTGTTAAGGCTCTCCCTGAAATCAACATTTGCTTTAAGGTACTGTACATGAGGATGAGTCCGACCTCCTTCAACAAAACACAACCAACCTTATAACTTGTAGTTGAGGCACTGATGTGCCTCAGAGCTTTTAAACCTATTCATTGCTTCTCCGTCTGTAGGAATGAAGTTGAATAGGTTGAGCTCAGAAGTATACGTAACAAGAGGCGTTTTCTTCAGGCCTCAAAAATATATCAATGTATACATTTATTTTACCCGCCCAACAAATGTACTTTTACTATTTGAAAAAACATTTGGCAGCCCCTGATTTAAACCTTTTATTTTCCTAAAGATTATTCCAAAATAAAACAATTTATATATTGCAGACTACAAACTAAGATTGCACTGCAGTGAAAATTACAAACTCAAACAAGGTGTGAGGAGGCAGAGAGCAAAACAAATTAAAAGAGAAGCAAAGAGCAGACTAAACAAAAGGAAACAAGCAACAATGATCTTATATAAACTTTTATACTGTATCATCTCAATATAAAAGAGTAGCCATGGAAAACATAACAGAAAACAGCAGACCTTTAATTAAGTATACTGCTGGCTCAAACTTAATGTGTGTTATAATTCTTTTCATTATATTAATTAAATTACGTTTAATTCTTAAGGGATGTTCTATGCTCGCCATTCCAATTATATTGCAGCAGTAAATGATTGACAGTTTCCTGTATCCAGTTTTCATATAGGCTACTTAGACAATAAATCAGTTTTTTTATTTGGACGTTTCTTTTGATCTGTGCTGTGGATAATAATGCTCATCCATCCAAGGTTATAAAATGTTAAACGGCAAAGATTTTCTACAATTACTTTCATGCATGTGAGTAAAAAAATATTGAACTCAAAAGACCTCAAGTGTCTTTAAGTAGAATAAAAGTCCTAAAAACAAGATATATACAGTAAAAATGTGGATTTTTCATGAAATACATGAATATATTTACATTTATACAAAGTATCTTATAATACACAACCACCAAGCTCACTGGAAAACAAATATGTAAAGGTCAGTGGATTAAAATACATATAGCTCATGCTTGTGTGCTCCAGATCTGCTTAATTTTCTGAAAAGTCACATTAGCATGAAGTACACATATTTATCCAAAGGAGCTCCTGCTTGCACAAATAAAAAGATGATATTTTCATAGAACTACATTCAATGACTGGTTCTGATAGATCAAAGAAGATGAGAGCAGATTAAGTGTTTTCCTATTTTCTCTAATCTACAAAAAAAAAGATGGGACTTTTTTAATACTTCCAAAAAAAATAAAACACAAACAGATAACGACAAAATAGGAAGCTGTATATACAGTACTTTAGTCAAGCATGGCAGTCAGATTTACCTTATTTTTATTTTAAATGCTATGACCACTGTTTCCGTATCCTTCTAAAAGAGGTGTTTTTATTTTTGTTTCTGGAGCAACTAAGATATTTATAAGTTTGAGTTGGCAGAAATTAGCTCTTCATTGGGCTCCTCTTTTAAAAAGGGTCTTAGCTTGATTCCCAAATGAGAAAATTAAAAATAGAAAAACACAAACGTAGTGTAAAGGTAAACACATCTTGGGAAGTTGTTTGGACACTTGTTGGTTTTTAGAGTCTCTGGTTAATTATTAGTGTTCATACGCATGTGTGTGTGTCTGTGATACTACTGAGGTGAAAAGAACTACATGAAAAACAGGGTAGTGCAATGAACAGAAACACAAACGGGTGTGAATCATGACAGGGTGTGTTTGCTAAAAAAGGAGAGATCAACAAGGAAACTCGACCTTCTGACAGGTCTGTCCCCAGAGTACCTCAGTTCTGACAACATTTCTCTTGATCTTAGCATATGTACACATAACACCCACAGATACACACACACACACATACACACACACACACACACACACAGAAGCTCCCTCTAACTTGTGGTTGGCATGCTATCAGAACAGTACTGACAGCACAAACGCATCACTGCACCATCAAAGCTCATTATCATTATGGGCAGTGTTGGCATGTGTCACTGAGAGCACAGGTTTATATTTGCATGTGCAGGCTGGTGACTATAAGTGAGTCCATCTGCTCACTGTATGGTTGCACAACGAATGTTTCCAAAAACAAAATACAATCAAAGTTTTCTAAGGAGAAGCCATTCAAGAAAATAGATGATAAAAAAAAAACAACTGAATACATCTTTTGATCTATCGGATAAAGAAACAGCAGTAGTATAATAATTTCTTTAAAAGTTTAACTAAATTACAAAAATTAAAAGTTATACCCAGTTCACACGTACGGCAAGAAATTAAAATTGTCTTTTGATTTTCCCAACCTGAGAGACTGCACACATGACGATACAAAATGTAGATATAAAAGGTTTGGTCCTACAGTGTGTTCTGTACAGCCATATGGCAACCACAACATACCACACATGAACAGATTTCACTTCGGAAAATTCAGATGTCAAAGGAGAAAAGGAGAAAAAGGAGAAAAAAAAAGGAGAAATCTCGCAAAACATCTCAAGATCAAATGTGAGTTTAGAGTAAATAACCATGGCCGACAAGAAACAGCAATGGTAATAGTTTGTGGACTGATTTTAACAGATTAAATACATTACAGAAAGAAAAATACATTGGGTAAAGGTGTTAGGAGGAGCAGGGGCTCTACTTGCTACACTATGACATGGAGTGAGTTGTGTTTTTATTTCTCGGAAAATGTCATTACACACTGTTTAGATTGTTCTCTGTTCTGATATTCCATTGAGTTTTCCCCCATTTTGGTTTCCCCTCTGTGTTTTCATCACCTCGCTTTCTGATTGGCTATACGTCACATTCAACAGACTGTGTGGTTGTTTATCCTCGGTGGAAAACCCCACATGCTAAGATCTCGGGCCAAGACAATCCAACATGTTGAATATTCCTGATTTGAGGTCGGAGCGGTCCCGACGTCATTCTGAGCAGACTAGATCACTATTAACACCCACATCTTTAGTGCTTACCCATACACAGCACCTAGGAAAAAATGTTTGTTTGTTTTTTACTTGCATTACCGTCCCTAAAATCAGACTCTATTTTTTGTATTCTCCCATATGGAAATTCTTTAGATCACTGATTTGATTTTGTTTTACAAAAAGTCTAATATGGGGAAAAAAAGATAAAATGTGCTAATAAATGAAATGACTTCAACATAATCCCGGAAAATAGATATATTGTCAGATTTAGATGCATAATTTGGGATTATTTAAAGCCTGCATAGAAATATAAAAAACAAAGGAGTAAAACATTAACGGAGTTGTTTGGAATATTTACAGAGTAAGACTAACATTCCATCACACTACGTCATTGGCTCTGTAACAGTCTGAATACAGCATTGAACTTTCTTCGAGCAAGTTTAGTCGGGCAATCATTAAATATAAGAAAAAATAGTTTGTGACAAAATAGTTTGTGACAGAAGCGGCAAAGCTAACTTGCTTTGTCCTGACAAAGCAGCAGAATAGATTTTAAACCCGCACAAGTACTAACACAGTACTTTATAGATGGAGAACACTTGATGTTTCACAAAATGTCCTTCATTTTTTTTTTATATGCCCAACATACATGGCCGGGTAAGAAATAAAAAGTTAACAGAAAAAAATAAATGTGCAATGACATTACAACTGGAAGTTGCATTATAGATACTTCTCCTCAGAGTCAAAGTTTAACCTGTTTGTCTCACCTGTAAGTTGCCACAGAAGTGGTAGAGGCTGGAATCGGCATTAATGTGGTTGTCTATATTGTTGGGGTTACGTTCACGGTTTCTTTGGTAGGGTGTGGTGATGGAGGTGGTGGTCTGGATGGGGGATAGTGGCGGCCACATCCCAATGTCTGTTCCGTTCCCAAAGGCCTGGATGGCATTACCTATGGAAGAAGAGTGAGAAAGAAAACTAAATTGTCGATGATGATCCTAAAAAGTTTATCTCAGCTGCAACTGTCTCGTGTTATAAAGGCTCTTCTCACTTTAGATGAGTCAGTGTTAGATAAGCTCAGCAGTTAAGTAGAAGTCCACAACATCAGGATTTCCAGTGTCAGTTTAGCACCCACCTGAGTCATATCATGAATCAGAAGCGTGTTATTCCCCATGTTAAAATAAAACTTTATACTGCAACCACAATTAAAGGAGAGTTAGAAGGTACTTAGGTTTTGTTATCACTTCCTTCCATTATAAATTCACCACACCGTCAAAAACTTGAGTGCTGATGTGACTTTTTACCATTAGAGTCCATTAGCGGCACCTATTAATAGTCTACTGTGGCTTTGATGTAAAGCACAAACGCAAACATCAGAAGAATAGCTGAGCTCCACAGAGCTGCTGTTTGAATATAATGATATGCTTCCCTCTAACAATGGATTATGACCCTTATACTGTGGTACAGGAGGGACAAGCTGATCTACATAACGGGTCTTTAACCACACTAAAATGTTCATGCATACTGTACAAGTGTGAAATGTCGTGGTTGTGTCTATATGGTGAAATGTATCAGGGCCTTAATTTGCTCTTTAAGTCTTAGCTAATTAAATATAAATCATTCAAAGTCTTTTTGCTCCAAAGATAATAAACACTGTTGTAAATGTATTTCATTCTGTGACACACAAAACTTCAAGGGTAATTTTATGTACCCAAACAAAACAAATAAATAAAATCATTTAATTGAATCTATTCATACACATATTGGTAAAACGATAAAAAAATAAAAATAAACAGTTTTCATGAATCTAAGTTCCAAGTCTCTTTATAGCATGTAGTGGTAACCCAGTAGAGGTGGACCTGGACATGTAGGTAACAAGAAGCCATGTTGTCATGTGGACTTAAGATGAGCGAATAAGGCTCAGGACTCCAAAAATTTTAAATGAACTATAAATATACCTATTAACAAACGAGGAGAAACCCATAGCCATGTGTTTTTGACTGAAACGTTCTGTCTTGATTTGCTCCGTTCCTCCTTTTTGACACCAGTTTCACACAGCTCTATAACTTGTGTTTTAGCTCTACTTAATTCTTAAACAATAATTAAATGTGGTGCTCTCATTGTGTTCAACACCTGAAGAAACCTCTAACTTCAGATTTTAAGACTGCCATATTAATTTACAATTACTCAAGAAGCAGGTTACCGTTATCTGAAACTAAACATTGTTCAGGTGGATATTATGACGCTACATCAAATGCCTCTCAACAACAAGACATCTGGAAATTGATTGGATCTGCATTTAAAGAGACAAGCTGAGCCGAACTGGGTCTTATTGCTTCCTGTCTTTCCTTGTCCTTCCTCTTGTGGAAATGACTTCTGATTAAACTCACTCTGACCTACAAAGAACCTCTGAATTAGTTCCACTCTGCAAATTGAATACCGTGACTGAACTAAGTAAATTTGGAGGAGAGTCGACACATCCTTAAAAAGTTCCTCCTATCACATGGAAAAACATTTGCAAATGCTTTCCTTTGGTCTATGTGCAAATCCCAGATTACAAGCAGAAAATTACTGTAGTAATTGGGTGTGATGCTGATTGAAAAAGTGTCAAGCAGGTAATTGATATTGTTTTAACACCTTTCTTGTTTCAAACTAACCCTATTTTTTTATTTTGCTGAGAACTTTTTGAGCAAAGAAGTAAATAAAAACATGCTGCTATTTATTTCTGAAGCACAATATTCAGCACAAAAGTAGTTTTTCAGTGTCCTAATGTCCTGATTGGGTGCAATTTTGCTAAAGAGAGTATGTGCATACTTTGTTTTCGCTTATGTGCATTTGATTGAGTAGCTGGAAGCTTAATGTCGAGGCAGCAGAAGGCTGATGAGCACATTGTGAGTATTGATAGACTCTTTTCTGTCTTGTCTGTCTGCTCACCTAAAGTCTAATTACAGTGGGCTGTGCAGAGACAGATAATTTTGTTGCAATTTTGTATGCTCTCTTTGCACATTAAATGTTCTGTTGTTCCTGATCAGATGAGTTTCTTTTGTAAGCATAACACAATACATGACCAGTCCAGTGACAAATTATCTATCTCTAACTTCTCTAACTTTCTTTAGAGAGAAAACTTAATCCAGATTTATAGAGCAAGCTAGAATAAATACTCCAATAAAATGTTTACCCCGTTTCTTATGGTTTCACTCTAACAGCAGACCAAGCTTTAATTTGTGTATGTGTGTGCTTGTTTGGAGGGTTTGTCCAGTGGTGGAAATCTGGAAGACATTTGAGATCTCACTTTTGGGCTCCACGACAAACAAACTGCACTTCCAGGATGATAGGACAAAAATTGAAACACAAACAAAGAGTTAAAAAAAAACAAAGTCATAGCTTTACATTGAAAGAAAACTGAGAGGGAGAAAACTGTTACACTAATCAACCGTCTAAATTCAAGACGAGGAAGATGACTTCAGATTTTAGATCCCAGTTAGTAAGACACCAAAAAGTGATGGTTGCAGCAAATAACTGGGTACAGAGAATGACCTATTTTTTTAAAACACAAATAGACATGAATTTGTTTTTAAAAAGTGAATACCAGGCACATTGCTTCTGGTAATAAGGAAGTAATACTGATCTCTCATGAGTTTGTATTTGAGGGTTCTCCATGCATAGATTTAAGCTGAATGTTGTTAAAAGAGGTGGATTTCGTTTTTATTAATTTATTATCAAATAAGTTGTCTGTTATTGGTCTACTAAAACGCTTTGACTGCTCATTTTCCTAATTTGAAAAGACAATTTTAAGGAATGATCTAATCATCAATGTGAAGGTACACTCCAGCAAGCCAAGCCAGGCTGCCAAAAAGTTTTTGGACATGTTTAAAGTTCCCTGGCATGAGTATCTCAAAGTAGAGGTACAATGCGCATAGCATTGCGCATAGCCTGGGAAAGGTACTTAACCCTAAGTTGCCGACTTATCTGCACATCAGTGTATGAATGTGTGCATGTTGGTTATCAAGATTGGGTGAATGTGGCTCTAGTTTAAAAAACTAGTTGGTTGGTGGAAAAGCACTTTATAAATTAGTCAATTTACCATTTAGATGTTTCACAAAGTATGCTTTATTTCTTCATGTAGAGAGCAATGCAAAATATGTTTTTTCAGATCTGCCAACACATATGGCAAGAAAAGAAACACTGTGACAGCAGCTTCTGAAAAAATATATATTTTCTAGAAAGCTGATTCTTGTTAAGTGAAGTTGCCTGAAATTCTTTCTTCCTCCAAAGAGGGGCAAGCCAGTAAAAGATCCACTGGTTTAACCTGACTGCATACAGATTAAACTTCAACACTGGAAAGCATTAATATAAGGGTATAGCAGTAATCCTCCAGTGCATTTGAGTGTTTGGCTTTCCACAGAAGAGGGTTGGATATTTCTGTTCCTGCTCAGTCAGGAGACATAAAAGCAGTTTACAGTCACTGCTCACTAAGCAAACTCAAATGTACCTAAAAAAATAAATAATAATAACTGTAAAGTTTTCTTATTTGTTTACTCAACCATACATTAAACATTCTAAACTGACTTTAGTTTTTTTTTCTAAACTGACACTTTCACACAGATTATTTGGATATCTATTGTTTGCAAATCAGTACAATTCAAAACGAACAGCTAAAACTCCTTCAGAAGACATATGGAAGAATCCTTCAACGATTTTAATAATAACATTGTACTGAAATAATAGGAGTACATGTGTTGAAATGTACTCAGCAAAAGAATAAAGAAAAGGCAGGAACATGAACAAAGATAGCACTTCTCCTCTCTGCTACTAATACCCTGCACCACAGGCTGGAATAGTGTTTTTCAGCAGGAAAATATCATGTCTAAATTGCAAACAGTAGCACAGATATGACTGAATTTCTTGAAATAAAATTAGTCCGGGCATATTTTCCATTGTATCTACATGTAAGTTTAACCATATGTGAAAACCAACCAACTGAAGAATGGATAAATCTAGCAACACATTGATCATTCTATTGGCAAACTGAAACCAGTTTGTTATGATTTGCACCGACTATAGTACCACAAAAGTGGCACAGTCAGAGCACCAACTATTTGATAGAAGGAAATAAGGGTTTTGATTGGCTGGAACAAAGTTTATGAAGACCAACAGCAAATAAAACTCTTGTGCGTGCCATACTTTAAATCAGCAAGAAGAAAACTTAATTCATGACCAAAACAATAAAAACCTCAGTATATAATAAGATTAGCCCTGGAATACCATGAGTTAAATGTCTTTCATCTTTTTGCTTTTTGTTTTAAAGTCATCATGTAGTGAATCAGCATGGGTCGGTGCATGTTCTTCAGCTAACTTTACAAACTCAGTTTCTCTCTGTCAAGTTTTCTATATTTATTCTGTTAAACCTTTATTTACCTAGGAAAAATACCCAAGAGATCAAGACCTCTTTCACAAAGGTGAAGTGGCCAGGAAAGGCAGCAGCACATGTCATGGTGGACAAGACAGATAGACAACAATAACAAAAACAAACATTAAAAATATTGAGTGCGTGCAATTTGACAGATAAAGTACAGGACTTTTTGTTACAGTAACAATTTAAAATTTAAAAACAGAACAATTTAAGACTTAAAGAACCGGTCACCAGTTTGTGTTCAACAGTCTTGCTATAACGGTGTATGTAAGTTCTGTTTACACTACATTTATACATAGTCAGTCAGTCATTTTCTACCGCTTATTCCATAGTGGGTCGCGGGGAAGCTGGTGCCTATCTCCAGCAGTCTACGGGCGAGAGGCGGGGTACACCCTGGACAGGTCCCCAGTCCATCACAGGGCAACACACAAACAACCATGCACACACTCATTCATACACCTAAGGGCAATTTAGAGTGACCAATTAACCTAACAGGCATGTCTTTGGACTGTGGGAGGAAGCCGGAGTACCCGGTGAGAACCCACGCATGCACGGGGAGAACATGCAAACTCCATGCAGAAAGAACCCAGGACCTTCTTGCTGCAAGGCAACAGTGCTACCAACTGCGCCACCGTGCAGCCCACATTTATACACACCGATCAGAAATATGCTAGTCAGCATTGTTAGGAGTTGATCACAAACACATACCGATGTCTAAAAGAACTCTGATAAATTTTATGGGATTAAGACCCGTGACCAATATATGTTTTCCTGTGTTTTGCAAAAATCTGTGTATACAGGCTCTGTGATTCCAGTCAAAGCACCTTAAACCTTAAAGCCACAGGACAAGACCCTCAAAATGAACAGCATTAAGATTGATTCAAGAAAGGAATAGGACCCTGACTGGGGCTAATGCAGTGTTAGGTTAAAGTCTTTTGGAAACTGAAGCGACACATGGCAAAATAGATGAGAAAATTCTCTGGATATTCAGTACACCACAAAAAGTGTTAATAGCTTTCACGTTAAAGAGCTCTTCATAAAAATATAGTTTTTTTCTCATTTAAATGTTCTTTTCTTTTTTTTACAATTCAGAAAGTCCATTTATGTGTGCAAAAGAGGTATAATTATGACAGATAATCATTGCAAACTATGTGTTGGTGTAAACTGAACCTAGAGAATTGGTTTGCAAAGATATTGTGAAAGGTAATATGGCTTGTGCAGAACAACTATCTCTCTGCACTGTAATCCTCCTTAGAAACTAAGAATGCAGCAGATGGAGGATCAAACTTTTAATGGAAATGCCATTTAAGGAAGATAAATGTCCAAGGTACTTCTCTCGTTTTAGCAAACCAAACGGGTTCTTATTGGTTTCGGAGAGAAACCCTTAAAACTGAATCCAACACCGGCTTTGGTTAAGTACAGGAATGGTTTTGGTAGAAAAACCCATATTGTATTGGAGGTAAACATCAAGCCCCAAATCGATAAACAAGGACCATAATGAAATAATAATGTTATCTAAAAGTGTTTGACCTGGTATATACATTTTGATGCACTTGGAAACAATTTGTGGTTTCAATTCTGTGACCTATAGAAATCTCATAGATAAGTATCTTCGTCTGAGCTAATGTTTCTGTCACCTGTCATTGACCTGAGCGTGGCAGGGTTACTTTTGTCTTGGAGCTGGTCTAAAAATTAAAAGGTTGGCCATTTACTAATGTCAAATAAAGGTAACTAATGTAACATAATTTTTAATGGAAAAAAAAAAAATTGTCCTTTTTTTAACCAAAGTTATTTCTTGTATAAAAGCATTATGAGGTGAACAATGGGAGACATTTTCTGAAACTTAACAACTCACAATGACACCAAAAAACTGAAATGTTGGTCTCATGGAAACAATAGACATAGACAACGAATAAAAACTTATAAGCTCAAGACTAATCAGGTTATCATATTGTTTCATGGGTTCATGTTTACTTAATCACCTTTGCTAAGATAGATCCTGCTTCTTTTGTTTCCTCCCTCCTGTTTTCTGATTACAGCATGTCTATAAAGATACATCCAGCTCACAAGACAAGACAGGAATAGGAAAAGATTTTAGGAATTTTTTGACAAAAACATTTCAGTTTGCTCAAACAAAGTAAAGTTTCACGAATCACAAACTGTGTTGTAAAGAATCTGTAATCTGGGTGCAATATTAAACTCCTATTTTGACCTTTTATTATGTAGTGGCTTTTATGGTTTTCTAAATCTAAAGTGGTCTTGAAGGCCATTTGTTCTTTTCATAAATAGAAGAAAGGCTATATATGTCTCAAACTGCTCTCTGTAGAATAATCAGTTTTAGGATTCACCACTCAAAGTATTTTAGATAGATGATCCAATGATCCAGACTCATTGAGATAATGTAAAATAGTCCTTAAGCCAACACTAGTAGCTAACAGTTAGCCAGTTAGTGTTCTTAAAGGGCTTAAAACAGATCTGTATTTTGCCTGTCATGTTTCCTTTTCCTACCGAGCAGCTAAAATTCTGCCACATAAATTATTTTTTAAATGCTGGAGGCTTCTTCCAAGTAAGAGTGTTGTTGGGCCACCTGACGACAAGTCTTTATGAACTGACTCTATTAACACAGCAGGGGAACTCTAGAACTACTTTCTTTCTTACTTCAAAGTAGGAGGCTCAAACCTAGATCCATAAGGGTATTCAGTTCAAAGCACCAACCTTAAACTCTGGGGCTCATAGTAACATCTTAGACATGCTTCACCAGATGAAGCAGGATGCTAACAGCATCTGGTTAGTTCTTCACAAGACGAACATTACATTGTGTTGTTCTGATACAGCACACATAATTGTCTGTTTTGCTGTATATAGATTATGGGTTAATTGTTTCAGCAGCTATTTTAGTTTCATGTAAAAATTGTAACCACCCTAATTCATCTGTTGGACTGTTAGCATACCCCTTTCACAACTGATAATGTTTTCCTTTTGTTTGTAGATTACACATGGACTGAACATTTACTATTTCCACCATGAAAAAAAAATCCTGTTACTTCAAGTTGGGTTCACATTACATGCAAGACATTAGATCATATTACTTAAACTAATTTTCCAAGTTTTAAGTTTCAAACACAGAAACCAAATATTCATGTCCTTCCTACCAGCACAAACCACACAGTGCTTTTCACCAAACATGACATGATCTTCCCACCGCAGCAGATAGTGGTGTTTGCAGTACAACTCCCACATCGATGCCTACGTTACCGCTTTATATCTCACTTTACACACACAAGGATTGTTGTACAGACAGAATTTACTTGGCTCGTGGCTCGACCTTTGCATATTCAGAAAACGAGTAGCAGAAAAGCTTTGAATACATTAAGTCTTCAGTTTTGTTTTAATAGTATTAAAGCAGCAGACACGAATCTGAGCTGAAGAGTCACAACTCATTCGCTGATAAATTTTAAGACAAATTACAGGACAGAAATGGATTTGCTATCTTCTCACCAGATGTTCTTTGTGCTTCTATCAAGTTAAGAGAAAAGGAATAAGAAAAATATCGAACTGTTGGCTTAATTTAATAGGGTCAAAAGCTAAAAAAGGTTGCACACTTTAGAATTAAAGGCTGACAAATTCAAACCTTCAGGATAAGGAGTCTAAACTGCAGCACACGGACAAGAAGTCCTCTCTATGTCTGTCTTTTTTCTTTCTTCCCGTCTTTCTCTCTTGTCGTGACCCTGTAGCTGGTGTGTGTCAAGATCTTTAGAGTTTTCAGTTCCAGTTACTGCTGAGCAAGCTTAATGAGAGCAGAAAGAGGCAGGGCATGAAAGGACGACGAGTGAGACCAGAAAGGAAAGGATGAGCGCCACGAACTGAGATGGAAGCGCAAGAAGGAGGGGATCGAGTAGAAGGAAGGCAAAGCAATCAAAAAATATGGAAGCAGAAAAGAAAAAAAGAACAAACCAAACCGAGAATCATAATTAAAAGTGACAAGAAGCTGAATAGCATCAAATAACAGATGGAAAGATTTTATTAACTTACATTAACCTTCTTCTGGCTTACAAATTGGACTTTGAGATTTTAGCCTGCTAAATCTAGCCAGTATATAGTATGATTTAAACAAGGTGTCCAAAAACCAGGTGTAGCAACTTCTTTTTGCTCACACCAGGCTAACTTTGTAAACCCAGAGTAGTAAACGAATACAGCTGAAAAAAATATTGAAAAGGGTAAAAAAAATATATTAGAAAAAGAGAAGAAAAATGAAAGGGTAAATGAAAGAAGTGTTGGTGAAAATGAGGCTGCATCTTGGTGTTTTCTCATCTGCTTGTTGTCATTCTGACAGGGGAAAACCAAACCATCCACTTTGCTCCTGCAGAGCAGAAATACAGGCAGTAGCTCACTCCCCTTGTTGTCACTAAAGCTCATTATTTTCACCGTCTGTGATTTTCTAAAGCACACAGTGATTTAGGAGCGCTGTGATTAACTGGCTGCTTGTCACAAGTGTCCTCTGGTTCATTGTTTTATCGACTAAATCCATAACGGATTCATTAAAAATGCAGCTGTACCTTTTGATAGCTTTAACCAATTTTCAAACTGGTGTAACTAAAACAAGCGATATCCATTATGTTAGGCTATTTTCCTAACATTACAGCAGTTTGCAAAACTTATGCACTTAATTTGATTAATTCATTTTTGTTTCCAGTGGTTTTTTATTGCCATGTGAATCATAAAGGATGGAAGCAGTGTTTGGGATTCTTAACTGGATGTAAAGAAGTGTGTGGGAATGGTTGGTTTTCTCAAACATCTCTGTGTCAGTAAATGAACAAGGGCTACACAGTAGTGGGAAAATGTGATATTGTGATTTTTTTGTTGAAAATGCAACCCCACGTTTTCCTCACTACTCCATTTCATTTCCACCATCACAATGTCTGTATCTCTTTCTGTGAGCTTTAGCATCTTGGTCACTAAGATCTACATCAGTTGTGGGCATGGAGGACAGTGAAGTTACATCCAACTGAACAAATACATTTTTTGCAAGCAGAGTTAGAATCCAGGTGGTCCTTTGCAAGAGTAAAGTTGCTCATATTGATATTACAATGATGTCTGCAATTCGATGTATTTTGGAGCTATAAAATGGAATGAACCTCTAGTCATTTGACCACTCAAAGCACTTCTACACTTCTAGTCAGCCATTCCCATAAACCAACCCATTCCCTCAACCAGAAAATAACTTGGTATTCAGTATTTTGCCCCACGACTCTTAGAGACAGTGTGAGGAAGGTGGAAACTCTTACCACTAAATTGAAACCAGCTCATTCTAGGTGTACCTGACCCACAGTTCTGATTTGGATTATGTAGCTATATAATTCTACAATGCAGGGGGTAGTAGGATATTGTCATTGTATGACAGTTGTTTCGGTGAGGCACATGGTATAGCAGTGGAGGGTGCACCCAATATACTGAGGGTAGTCGTGCTCCATGCAGAATGTTATCCATAACATTTATTGTTATTTTGATTTTAAAAGGCAGACATAAGCAAAACTATAGAATGAAGACCTAGCACACTTTGATTACGGTTTTTAAGTTATTTATAACCAATACATTTTCTTGCCTATAGTATAACATTTTGGTATGGTAACCTTTTCTTTAAACATTGAAACATGCTTAGCTCAGGTGACCAGTCAGGTCAGTAAGATTATAGCAGTAATACAGCTCACACTCCAGAAATTATATGATCGATTCATGCATAAGAAAGTCACTCAGGTCTACAAAGACTCCTCTCTTCCTCTTCACTCGTTATTTCAGTTGTTGCCATCCAGCAGAAGACTTAAAGTACCACTATTCTGACAGACCGCTCCTTCTGACAGACCGCTCCCAGAGGGTGAGAGTAGGACACCACCTGTCCTCTCCATTGAGGACCAACACGGGTTCTCCACAGGGCTGTGTGCTGAGCCCCCTGCTCTACACCCTCTACACCCACGACTGCACCCCCACCTACCCCAGCAACAGCATCATCAAGTTCGCGGATGACACCACGGTGGTGGGGCTCATCTCAGGAGGAGATGAGACGGCTTACAGGACGGACGTGAAGCATCTGTCAGCAGGTGCATGGGACAATAATCTGACTCTGAACACCTCCAAGTCAAAGGAACTCATTGTTGACTTTCGGAGGTGTAAAACAGGACACACAGCCCATCATCATCAACGGGGACAGGGTGGAGATGGTGCCAGTCTTCAGGTTCTTGGGCACCCACATCAGCGAGGACCTGACGTGGACTTCTAACTCCACGGCGATCCTGAAGAAGGCACAGCAGAGACTGTACTTCCTGAGGACTCTCAGGAAGAACAACCTACAACCAGAGCTGCTGCTGTCCTTCTACCGCTGCACGGTGGAGTCGGTGCTGAGCTGGGGCATCTCGCTGTGGTTCTCCAGCTGCACTGCATCAGAGAAGAAGCAGCTCCAACGGGTCATCAACACCGCCCAGAGACTGACTGGCTGCCCTCTCCCCTCCCTGGAGGAGATTTACTCCACCCGCTGCCTCAGGAGAGCCCGCAGCATCATCAGGGACCCCTCACACCCTGGTCACCATCTTTTTCAACTGCTCCCCTCTGGGAGGCGTTTCAGGGCAATAAGGACAAAAACAAACAGACTGAAAAACAGCTTCTTTCCTAGAGCTGTTGTTGCCCTGAACGCCTCATGTATTCATGTACACTGTTAAATGACAAACACTAAATACATTCCGTGCAATTTTTCCTTTTGCATTATGCTACCTCACGTGCAATAACCTGTAATATTCTGTATATATATATATATATATATATATATATAATATATAATATTATATATATATATATATATATATATATATATATATATATATATATCTGTTTCCACCGGCACAGCCCTTTTTAAACTTTTGTTTGTATTTATTTTCTTAAATTTGCACTACTTGCCTGCACTGTTTTGTTCTGGTTTTTTTGGAAATTTCGTTGCACCCATGTGGAGCAATGACAAATAAAGAATTCTGATTCTGATTCTGATTCTTCTGATTCTATCCTAGAAAAACTGCTATAAGAATTGTTTTATTTCTTAAGCAGTAACTTTTTACACAAGGACATGAACTGAAATAATAATGAATTATGTTTTACTTTCACCATAATAACAAAGAAATCTTCCTCTTAAATGTTTGCATTTTGTTTTTGTTAGGGGGGAGATATAAATTACTTTGTATGGGATTATTTACTTAACTTGTTTTGTTTTGAGCCATGTGCTTTGTGCATATAAGAATTTATTTGGATTTCATTTTCTTGTTAAATGCAGAAAGAATGTTCCATTTTATGTACATTTATTGGATAATAAAGTATGTTATACTATCTTATCTTAAGACCTGCTAAATTGTGTTTTTTGTCTAGTCTCCATACTGCTCTTTATAGAGTTACACACAAAGTGTTGCAGGCTGATATTAGGTGGTTAAATAGTTACAGTTACTACAGTCAGCTACTTAACACAATGAAGACCAGGTCTTTTAGATATTATAGCTCTACAGTTGGGGCCTGATCTTTGAAGATCCCAAATAGTGAGCGGCTATAAATAAATTGCACGTACAATAAGTGGGCGTGTTGCGTGCGATTTTCAAAGATTGCACGTGTAATGGATTTTTGCACCAGTTATCCATTATAACTGGTGCAAAACAGGTGCAGACCGTCCTATTTATATGAGGAATTTGCATGTGCTACTGGCTGGAACAAGAGGAAACAGATCCTCTGCTGTGTTGCTAGAAATATGCAGGGATTGTTACGCTTCATCATTATAAATGATCCAGTTGCTGATTTTTTCCTTCTGTTTCGTTCGGCCCTTGGCTTTCTGGACTGGTAAAGTTAGTTAACTTTTGTTGTGCTACTCACAGCATGTTTGTCATCTGCCCTGACGAGATTATTTCTCTTCTCTTGCTCGATGTAACTCGCAACAAATTGACCAATCAATGTTAACAATATAAAAGACAAATACGTCTGTTAATTAATTTGGCTCCCATGATCTTTTAATTCTTTTCGGAGACTCACCAGGTTCTGTTGCTTTTTTGAGAGAATATGTATGAACAGTTCAGAGTTTATCATAAACAGCCACAATATTTAAGCCTGAAGGTAATATTAGCAACATAATAGATTATTGTAGGAGTTGGCAATCTGTGTGTTATAGCTTTGCTAATTTTAAAACATAGTCACGTAACTGTCCTGCAAAAAAGTTAAATCGAACATTTATGTACGTAAAAATAAATTATTTTCCAATGATTTTACTAAACTTGTTTTGCCAATATTTTAACAATATACAACATGTTTGATTGTTTAAATTGGCTTTTGGTGACACAAAATAATTTTTTACTGCATAAACAAAATCCTACCCTGTCGTGTTCACATTTAAACAACATAATCAAACTGATCCAGCTCTGACTGCCCTGCAGTGACACATTACTGTTAATAATGCTTGTTTAGTGACAAGGTTAAAGCATACACTGTCTTTGTCACCATACGGAAAAGCTGCCTTAAAATGGTGATTTTTCACCGGCTAAGAAAGGACTTTAGCTTCCAGTTTGCAAATGGATATCGGATAATCTGCATTATAATGTATTTGGTTCTTTCCTATTAATTATATTATCAACATCAAAGCACAGTGGGTCTTTTAGATGATGTGTGATTACAGGCTGTGTACACTTGATCAGTCATGTGCCCATTTCGCCAGGATCAGGTTTGTGCGCATTCAGCAGATGATCACTGACAGCGATGTTACGCTAGAATGATGTTGAATGAAGTGTTGCAAGGAGTTTCATCATAGGAGAAATATGTTGGCTTTTGTTTTCAATTGGCTCCAAATCAGTTTAGATAATCCTACATAGAATCCTCTATTCTCATCTATTTTTAATATTTTTATTTTTGACCACCCAAATCTGTTGGCGCATGTACAGAAGATTCTCTCTCCCTATCATCTGTCATTCTTTCTATGCCTCCTTCCGGCCAAAGTGACATCAGACATTTTTGTGTCCCAGTTAGCAGCTGCATTTCAAACGTTAAATCCACACGCCATCCCATTGCGCGTGCTAACCGTTTCAGGCTTTGAAAATCGCATTGCAAGTGGTAAGGGATGACATTTGCATATCCTCCTCTGATGAATTTGTGCATTTGGGTCATTATCATATATTTTGCATATTCATGAAGGCAGACACGCTAAAACGTTTGCGCCTGCAGTTCCACTGATGGTGGTAATCGGATTGCGTGTGCAATCCGATCACTACCTCGTTTGGAGATCAGCTTTGCTGATGCAAACAGGTTTGTGTGCAGTTTTGTACACGCAAATCTCAAGATCAGGCCCTTGGTGTACTTTTTACCATGACAAAAAAATTTATGGATGGATATTCAGACTCAATAAGAGATGTGTTCTTTATATTTTACCACATTTTACCTAAAACCTTCGGAACCATGACTAATACATAAAGTTATTAAAGATAAGACAACTGATGGGCCATTTCTTTAATACATGTTTTCCTCCTGAGTTTTATTCTGCATATGTTAACCAGATTTAAGTACAGGTGATTACAGATCCATCTGAGATGTCATTGAGTAACATGTTCTTTTTTTGATCCTATCTTCTGCCCTCTACATAAAAATCAATAAATAGTCACATCACATTAAACTCAGTTGTGAAAATGGCAGCAGCTGACAGTCTAATATCAGAACAGAGTAAAATCTGAGCATTCTATGCAGAAAGACACCATCTGTAATAAATTTTATCTTTCTGTGCACGCATGAGATCCTACCGCATACTCTGTCTTCATGCCTGCGGTATAGATCATGGATGGATAGAAGGATGGATGTTGAGTTTAACTAATAATTTAATTAGTTTCAGAGCACTAGTTGCTTCTTGACATAAATAGAAAGAGGTATGAAGAGTTCCCACTTTTTTTTTTCAAAACAGAATTAGTTTGTGTTCAAATGGTTAGATAAAAAGCTTTTTTTTTCTGTGGAGTTCAGCAACAGCTTTAAGGCACACAAACAGGAGCACATGAGTACAATACACACACATTCACACACTGCGGTGCAGTAAGACTGGTTTCTCTGTAATGCTGTGGGATAATAACCAAACCTCTGCAAAGGGATATATTTGGTTTGCAGGAGAAAATAAAAGAAGGGGTATGAGTGCAGAGCAGGATAAAGAGCAAGAGAGACGAGTGGATGAAAATAGAAAACATCATAAGACACAGTCACATTTAAAACAAAATAAAACTGAATGGCAGGTTGAGAAAACTTACGGAGGCAGGTGTTCTCAGTGAAAAACTCGGTGAACTTGTCGCAGTCGTCTTTGTTGTTGCCACTGTTGGTGCAGTCGCAGTAGGGGGAAACGCTGATTTTGGGGGAGCGCAGGTAGTTGGGGGTCATCACGGTCCCTGCAGCAGGTGGTTACAAGGATTCATTAAAGAATTCAAGTGTAGCAAGAAATGTGTTCATTAACAATGATTCTGTCTTAAGTTAAAACACAATGTGCTGCTGAGTGTCACAAACAAGCATTTTATACAGTTCTAAAGACCGTCTCACTTTCCATTCCATAAGAAATGAATAACAAAGTTATTCAATGCTACATTCATTTCTTTTTCCTTTGAGTATGAGGATAACAAACTGTGGAAGCAGAATGCAGACGGGCTGAAGTAAAGAATAGCCTTTTCTCTCAGCGAGGGAAAGCAAATAGCTTCAGTCAGTGATTTCTCACTCCCCCAATGGATTGTTCCCTTGAGCTGGCTGCTGCCCTATAAGGGCCTTTTTTGTTTTGCAGTAGGCAGAATAAATTGGCACTGTGTGGACAGTATATATATGAGCGGCTTGGTTTGGTCACTTACAGGAAGTGGGAAGCAAGCTGGATTCAAGGAAATGTAACTTCCTCAAAGTTTTCCACAAAATATACGATGCATAAACAAACCAGACATGCTGGAAAAAAGAATTAATTTAAATCTTAAATCATCTGCCCCCCACAACACCCTATACTCACCTATAAGGCCAGAGTAAGACAGAAGGCAGTCGGCATAGTTCTCCTTCAGACAGCCTGACAGCGAGCGAGGTTCTGACATACAGTTAACAAAGAAGTCAGCCAGTCGGGACCTAAGACACACACACACACACACACATCCTTTGAGATATTTACATGGACCATATGACTGGTCATCTTTGGTGGAGTAAAACGACCATGTCATATTTGGTTTGCATTATTTTCTGGAATAGAAAATCGCACAAAGATTTAGGTCGTGTTGTTCATACACTGAATTTAGGTGTCATATGTTGATCTTCCAAGTCAAAACAAAGGATTCGTAGCATGTTTTTAATGCCTTTTGTAGAATTTGAACATTTTTCGATTGCGATCGGTAACATCGTTCTGATTTTCTCCATCAATAAAGAAACTCAGACAGTGAGAGGGTTGAAGCTTAAACTAAAGCAATTTACCCAACAAAGCTAAGAGGACTGTGGTTCAAATTTCTGGTAAAACAGTTAAAACTAAACAGTGGTCAGCAAAAATCAATTGATGATTGAACATTCATATTTTTCTTATTAACATATGCCCAATGTTATGAGTCAAGGATCCTAACTCAGTGACTCATAGCACTGGCAACTGTTGCATACTATAGCCATATAACCATACCATAGAAGCAGGCTGTGGCGCTGTCTCTGCCCCTCTTTCCTGTCTAGTATTGAAACAAATATAGCTTTACAAAAAAAAAAAAGAAACAGGATGTTTTTTATTAATTTACAGGTATTTTGCCACGATCCATAGGTGTTTGGGTTTTGATTTTCTGTTTCTGGCTTTCATGGTTATCCTTATGTTTTCTCTTAGATCTCTGTTAGATATTTTCCTTGGGTCTTCTTGCATGTCAATTTCTGCTCTGCCCGGATTTGTAGTCTTCCAGCCTCAGTGACAGCCACTTTGCAATCACGTTGATTCTCCTCACCTGCGCCTCATGTTGTTCACAGCCTGCACCTTTTTGGCCCTGCCTTTCTTCACTTGTCCCCCTGTATATAAGCTGTCTGGTTGTCATTGTTCTTTGCTGGTTTCCTTTGTCCCTCATCCTGCCTCATTCTCGGTTACTCTCCACTTCCCTTGCTGCTTGTTAGTCTGCTCAACTTCCTGTTCCTCCTGTGCAACTCTTTTAAGTCTTCATATGTTTTCATTATTAAAGAACTTCAACCAAGTCAACCAAGCCCTGCATCTGGGTCGTTCACAAACTGAAACATGACATATTTAGGGTTTTCTTGCTTAGACTTTGCATTCCTCAAAGTAATCTCTGGCTTTAACATCAGTATGGCGAGGTGTTTTTTGTTTGTTTTGTTTTTTTTCCATTCAAGTTGGGAATTTGCAAATGTTCTCAACCCGAAAACTAAGCACTTATTTTATTACATAGACAGGGAATCATTGTTACCTGTGAGGCAGTCCCGCATATTGAGCATGCATGTAGCCACAGTAGAGAAGAGAAATCCCTTTTAACAGGAAGAAACCTCCAGCTGAAGCTCACTCAGTATGAGTGAGCCATCTGCCATGACCGACTCGGGGTTTCACCAGTGTGCCGTCTCCTGCTACCAGAGTACAGAGCCTGGTGTGAACACCCAAGCTATAAAAAGCTGCAACTATTTTTCTGTAATAAAAATTTTCTTTCAAAACAATTAAAGCATTTCTTTAACTTGCTATATAGGCACACAAAACATAAACACATAAAATCGTGGTTAACCTGTCAGAGGTTTCTGCCATCTATGGTTAAAGATTCTTTTTTCATAGTACCTAAGAAGTTCAGTCTGACTGTTTAACGCCTCAATTCTTGTTTTTCTAGTTGCCATAGTGGTGAAAATAGTTGTACTCCTCATAAAATTGGTACTAAACATATTAGGACATGGTTTTAACTTGGATTTTCAAAATAAAGCTCACAGTTAAACAATTATAGCTTCAGCTATTCCCAAAACAAATCCAAACAAAGAATATTAACATGTATCTTCAGGCAGTAGCTGCACTGGACTTCTTCATAATATTTTAGAAAATTACTTAGTTTTCAAGTGTTTTCAATATTATGACGGAACTAAATTTGAACAAATTTTGAGGACATTGTTTTTTGTATGTATCAATTCTAACTATAAGAGATGGCCACTCATTTAATGTATTTGTGTGTAGCAAATGTAGGGATAAAACACTTAATTAGATTAATTGTGATTAATCAGTTATTGAAATAATCAACTAAGTCATCAACTCGAATATTAGTTAACTAAAGTATACAAACTCTCAAACATGCTATTTGCTGAAAGAACAACCCACTCAGAGCAGTTTAGGCCAAAGTTGTTCAAAACATATATACATTTTGCATTTAAGATGAAAACATTCTTTGTTTGTAAATATTCTCTATCCAGAACTCCTCCAGTAGCATAGCTTTAGCTTCACCTGGTTCAAATTCTATAAAAAAATTTCCCATGAAGCACCTTTTGCTGTCCGATTGTTAATGGATTAATCAAACTTTACAGCAGACTAATCGATTTGCAAAATAATGGTTTGTTGCAGCCCAGGTATAATAGCTTGCTAAATTAAACCTGGCGGTTTTTGATTTGAGTCATTTATGCGGTTGCCTAGGGCAGCATTTGAAAGCTGGATGTAACAGCACCATACCAAAAAAATAACTTTTTTTAAGTAAGTATGTAAACTTTATTTATATAGCGCTTTTCACAGACACAGACTCAAAGTGCCTCACAGTGATCAAAACATACAATATATAACAATAAAACGGAACAATACGAAGCAGTAACATTGGGTCACTTAAGACTGGAATGCTCGGCTAAACAAATAGGTTTTAAGGAGCTTTTTGAACACATCTTCTGAGTCCAGAGAGCGCAGCTCAAAAGTTAATTTCAGAGTCGAGAAGCAGTAGTTTTAAGACAACCTTTACCCCTTGTTTTAAAGAAGGTTTGTGGGACCATTAACAGGTTGTGTCCAGATGACCTCAGACTACGAGCTGAGCTGTAAGGCTTAATTAGGTTACAAATGCAGGCAGGAGCCTGTCCATGTAGGGCTTGAAAAGGCAGCACTAAAATTTTAAACTGAATACGATACATAACAGGGAGCCAATGGAGAGATTTTAACACAAGTGTGATGTGAGCCCTCCTGTTGGTTCTGGGCAAAAGTCTTGCAGCTGAGTTTTGAACTAACTGCAGATGAGCCAGCTCTTCCTTCTTAAGACACGAGACTGTTGAAAGTCCAACCGCAAGGATACAAATGCATGAGTTATCATTTCAAGCTCATCTCTGGACACCACATATCTTAACTTGGCGATGTTACGCAGATGAAAGAAGGAGTTCTAAACCAGCTGCTTAGCATGGTGATCTAGTGACACGGCCTCATCAAAGATAACCCCATGATTCCTCAGTTTGTTTTTAGCTGAGAGGCTCAGATCACCTAAGTGCTGTTTAACGGAAGGGACAGCACTATCAGATGTTTGCATCACGGAAGCATCCACAAAGGGCAAAATATAGTAGTGGGTGTGGGGGTAGTAGAAGAACGGTCCTGCGCAGGGGACAGTTATGCACCACCACTGTCTGTAGATGTACTGTCTGTGAGTCTCTCTCTCTCTCTCTCTCTCTCTCTCTCTCTCTCTCTCTCTCTCTTTCTCTCTCTCTCGCAGAGAGGAGTCGTGATGTGCTAACTTACAGCACTGATTGATGAGTCTGTTTTATTTATTTTATATGTGAAGCAGAACAAAAGCTACAGGTTTAGTGTTCAATGCTTGTATTGCTCAGAAAAGCATTCTGTTTTTTGATTTGTTAACTCTAAGCACCTAATATGGACCTGATGTTTTATTTAGTTTTTATTTTCTTAAGAACATAGCAATATCTTTTCCCCTCCGGTGGTCAAATTGAAGATTGCAGGTAGCACTTGGTACTAGTCTCAAATACAGTGGAATATAAATGGATAGTACTGCATCAGTTAAAAAACAATGAATGCTTCATAAAGCCACTTTTTTGTCATATATCAATCTATTGAGTTGTGTGGGATGTTATTTCAAACTTTGCAAGGTACTGCACATTAAGTTAACTTTTTTCCGCATGGTTATTATTTTCATATTTCCTACAAAGCTCCAAAAGGAATCAGTTGTAAGTATGCACTAGATCATCCAAAGACACCACCTTACTCTGCATGCACTGCCAGCATGATCCATCTAATCCCACCAATCTGGAGCAGAGCAGTGTGTAGTGAGTGTAAAAGCAGCCAGTATACAAGACCTGGCATATGCTGCTCGAGCATGTGGAAGTGCATTGCTTTAATCTATCTGTACTAACTGACAAATGGACTGGGAGGAAGCTGCATTGCAGTGAGACCTGTTGTTCAGCCCTCAGCATATGTCTGATGGATCGAGAGTACCATGGGAAGAGAAAAAAAAGCCCAAGATTGAAGGAAGAGTGAAATATCTGTTGAATGAATTTATTGCTGTCATGCTGCCTGCTGTTAGGAGACAGAGGCAAGAAGGGGAGAGAAAACCAGAGGCCACACTCGGAGATTATTTATGTCTAATGCCTCCCTTTAATCCAAGAGACCCACAAAACGATTGAATGTGTCCTCCATAGAGAATGTGTCAACACACATACACAGTCCAGAAAGGGTGATGTCAGATGCCCAGCACTGAATTCTTTTATCTGATATTACAGGAGGACTGCTATACTGCTCAGTGAGAGGTGTGATTCTGAGTTAATGTGTAAGTATACATGTTATTTCTGCTGCCTATAGTAGGAAGGGACATAATTGTGAAAAAAAGTCTTGATTCTGTCACACTGTTGATGATAATGTTACAGGTGGAGATCAAAAGAATGCATGGAGTGTTACACTGTCTGATCCTAAATGATCTTTGCTTTTAATGCTGCGCTGTAAAAATGAAAATGCATTAAAAAAATCATCCCGCATTTTTGACACTAAGTGCTAATGTTGAGCCTAAAATTACCTTAACATAAAGCATGCTACCACCATTGCTCTGCATATCCGAGGTATTATTATTAGCGCCTGTAAACAGCTGCATTACCATTAATAGCAATTATAGGTTCAAGATTTATTTTGATGTTTGCAGACAAAGAGAAAATTCCCATTAAAACCAATTAAATTGCAAAACCTTGCTGTCATGGTTTTAACAGTCGTCTGCAATACCAGAGCACCACTGGGCATTTGTGCTCTTAGAAAAATTTGAAATATGTGTAGTGCAAAAGTCAATATAATAAAGAATAGCTGCCTGACTTATGTATGTTTTTTTAACATGTCTCAGTTAGAAGGATTCCTCAGTTAAATACAATTAAATTCACTTTATTGACATAATTCACGACAAATGGTAGTCAAGGTACTTTATGTGAAGAGCATATTGATATCCAGAAATTTAGAATCAGTTACAAAGGTCCCAATCCCAGGTTTTGTCCATAAGGCAAACCGCTGGTCTACTTTGACTTTGCTTAAAACTTCCCTTTTTAAAAAAAGCATATAGCTAGACTGGCTTAGGTTATCCAGAGCTGCCTTTGTAGTTTGGTTGCTACAGCAGTAGGCTGCTTGAGGACATGCAAGGCACTTATTCTCACTCTGCTAATTTTCTCCTACTACTCTCACATTTTGCATTATCTGTAATTATTGCTACCCTTAATTTTATGTTCTCTGTTTTTTTTTTCTTTTTCCATAAAAGTTACTTTTGGCCCGGTGTTTTTATTTAATAAATTAGAATAAAAAGTAAATTTTAATAGAAAATACAATTTACTCTGTCTTGCTGTATTTAACCTACTCTCTCTCTCCTTGACAAACCATTGAAGGGGCTACTGCTGCCACTTCCCATAAATATGCATTGATTCATCCCATAGATTTTACTACTGGTTTAGAGCTAATCTGTTTACTTGTGTTTCTAACCTAGATAAAGCCAATAAAAGAGCTACTGCTGTTTTTTTAGCATAGAAAGTACCCCTGAATCAGTGCCTCCATTATTTCCATGTGTCTGCTCAGTTTTCCTTTGGGTTAGCAGGTACAAGAAGTTTTAAGATAATGGATGTTCTAATGTTCTAAATCCAAGTCCTTTTAGGATAAGCATTGGGTATTACAGAGTCCCACTCTGACATTTTATTACCATCGTATGCATGAAAATTAAATAGCTTAAGGTGGAGATAAAAATGACTCTAGATTTAATCAGAATTACATCCCACGTAATTATCAGTGACATCGAAGACAGTGGACCAACTGTTCAGTTATATTGTTCAACAAACTGATGTATTGCTTCTGCTGACAAATTCCTGCAAGGCTGTTTGCTGAAGTGCAAGGCCAATGCTAGCATGTTTCCTCTGTTTTTATTTGACTTGTTGATGATCTGGCTTGTAACATTTTTCAGAGTGGCTTGAGTTTTTCATGTGTAATAAATTGTATTTCAGCTGCGCTCTGGGCAGCTTTCCCCTACACCTACAGCTGTCTGGGCAACGTGAGGAGAGCCGGTCACATGAATCAGACACACAGGAATTGCAAAGTTTAAAAACCAAATGTTAGGAAAAACACAGATTTGTTAGGTCAACAACATAATTCAAGAACCAATGATACAATTTTGTAAACCCTTCTCAGGAAGACAGGCCGATATATGTTTTAATGACCCAAAGAAATTGTGCTGCATGGTTTGCTGGTGGTTCAGCTGTCAGACACCAGTAGAAGGTGTCAGGAATTGAGTTTAATCAGGAAGTCCAATACCAATCAATTAGATATGCCCTGACTGGAATGTCATATCACTTTATTTCTAATGGTGTGTTCACACTGACCGCGACTCCACTCGCTTCACCACGTCATCAAATATGGGGAGCTTCTATCTGCTGCTTGCTGGTTTCAACTCAACATGGAGAGAGTGCTTTGTTATGGAAAGCCGAACAACGGCACCAGCGACGACGTCCCTGGGTTCACCAGTTTGGAGAGTACCACCACCTACTCCATGAGCAGTGCCTGGATGGCGGTTGCTTTCAGTGGTACTTCCGTCTATCAAGGTCCCTCTTTGAGGACCTGCTGTCCCACGTTGGGGGACGGATCAGCCTCCAGGACAGCAACTAAAGGTGTTGTATCCCGGGTACAGATTGCCCGTCTTCAGTGAGTAAATAAATCTCAGCTCAATAGAAAAACAGCCAAACTGTACTGTTATGTAATAACGCCTGATCGCCGACCTAGAAATCAGGCTTGCTGACATATGCATCTGAAAATTAAATACTTATGAATAAATTATCATTTCCTACATGAACATAGATGTACCCTGACTAACTGCTGTGAGTTTCAGACTTGTGTGACTTATTTTGTGCTGAAAAGAGGGCAATAGAAACGACTTGACAGAAAAGTTCAGTTTTTTCAACTCCAGCGAAATTTGCTTCGCGCCCATCTCAACTTTGCTTCGCTCTATTCGCCCTAATTGTGCCGTTTGCATCATGTGCTTCGTGTTTCTTCGCTCCTGAACGCACCTTTACAATTGGGTTAACATGTAAATCACTCACTCCTGCCGCGTCATTCGCATTCGGTCGGGACGCACCTTAAACCCTTTAAAACAATATAACAGCTGACCAAAGAGCTATACAAAAAAATCATCATGCAAATTCTGCTTAAAGGAAAAGTAACCATGTACCAAAAGCCGTGGTGTTGGACCCCACAGCTTAAAGAAACAAATCTGTTCCTTCACCGTCCTCTCTTAATGCCAGAGGATAAATAGGCAAAACACCTAAAATATCGACTCTCTTCCCGACTCGTATTAGTGAGAATCCTGACACAAGGGTGGTGGTTTAAAGTGTGTAAATTGAAGGAGAATTACAACCAAACCCTGTCAGTTTTAAGAGAAACAATTATTAACTTGTCCAAACAGATGTCAATGGGAAGGAAAATTTTATTAACTTGAAAACAGCACAACAGTGTTTGTGTCAACCAGTGTGCTGTTTGAAGATTTTTACTCTATTCTTGCTTATTAGACTAGCTGCTCTTTTATCTTACAAAGCAAAATAAAGCAGTCTAGTGAAGGAAAAGATAGATATCAATGTTTGGATTTAAGGAATGCCATCTCTGCTACAAAAACAGACCAGCATCTTGATCACATCCCACTGAGCTTTTCTATGTTGCCTCTTTCCCTTCATTCCATTACTAACCAAAGCAATCCCTAAAGCATAAGTAGAATTCCTGCTGTTCCTAACCTGCAGATGTAGTTGGTCTTGCAGGTGGCCTGCAGTTCCAGACAGTTTGGCATCTGCTTTTCCTCATACGAGCAGACAGGGACAATGGTTTGACGCCTACGTTCAGAGCACGCTGTCTGGTCGCTGACGGGGCATGAGCAGAACAGCATGCCGTAGCTGTGCTTTGGAGGAACCTGTGTGACAAAAGGAAAATTTTTTTTGTTTTTTTTAATTAACATTGTTTCCATGAGATTTCTGCTTTACATGCTGTGTGTTCGTTGCTTTTCTGCTGTTCTAACTACGTTTTTTTTTTTTCTGAAGATGGAGACATTTAAATCTATACCATACAGTTTCAGTCAGAATTTAAAGTGCAGTCAGCCTGTTTCTTATCCTATAGGTCTAAACATGAGCAAATGAATCATATTTTGTGGATCATCAGGGCCTTTCACAGCTTTGAAGTATCTGGCTTGCTTTTGATTTGCTCCCAAAATAATTACTAAACGTGTATTGGGATGAAGGGTGTGGAATTCAGTATCCAACTGTGTCAGGAAGGGAAGGGCTAAGTTACTGCTGTGATGTCACTATCTCATTGTATTTTTGTTTTTTGAGTATTTAAGGATCTCCTGAACATCTGGAAAGCTGTGAGATATATTTTAGCCAAATTACTCAGAAAGTATGTCATGCTGTCACGTTTTACTATGAGCTTCAAGCATCTGGCATGCAGAGGTGAGTGAATCTTTATCATTTCAGGGATATCATTTGCATATTGAGTGTGGCATGAGAATAATATCATTGGGTGATTGCTGCGATATTTGAGTAGCCGTTATGTGAGTGCTGTACCATTGGTGCATGTGGGGCCTACATGGCGTATGAGAGCTACAATAGACCTGCTGTGGAATTTTATTTTTTGTTATATCTAAAAAAAAACTAAGGCAGCCTTGCTTATCTGGTGATCAATTTGTGTATGCTTCTGCATAAAATACATTGAAAGGCAATGCTGGAGCAGAATTTACCTAAAGCCGCATATCTTCCAGCACCACTGAAATGCAAGGCATAATGCAGTAGTTTGAAATTTTTATAACATCATAGGCATGTCATAACAATCTGGGGCTTTTGATAACTGAAATGGACAGTTCTTATTATATAATGGAAACCTTATGCAAAGTAAAATTCCCTTTCTTTTTTATAAGTTCCAATCCAGACAGACTTAAATATATGGATACACCACCAGTAATAATTGATTAAATGTCTGTTGGCAAGTTGCAGAAAAATCACACACTTTGCAGGGTTTCAGTTGTACTCGGAAGGGTTCGTTTTTTTTTTTTTTTACTACTTTCAGACTAGTGGGAAACTATCAACTTGGAGATTAGGGTACGCCAACTTCCCAGTTTTGAGTTCTGAGGGAAATGGAATGCAGAATTTTTTGTAGCCATCCAAAATCTTCAGGCATATTTCTGGCAGGATTTTTGACTGCTCATTGTATCAGAAATGGTAGAGATTCTTTAGTTAGTTCACACTGTCAATGACTCTGTTTCTGTGCAAGGAAACCATGCGATTTACACAAACTCTGAATTCTTTCAAGAAAGGTGGTCAGATGTTGACCCACAATTATGCCAGGCTGTTTAAAATGGAGCTGCACTATGGTGTAGTGGTTAGCACTATTGCCTTGCACCATCAAGGTTTGAAAATTAAAACTCAGGTCTCTGCATGTTCTCATGGCGTGCGTACATTCTCACCGGGTAGTCCAGTTAGATGATTGGTCTCATTAAACTGTAACGAATGAGCATGTGTGTGCATGGTTGTTAGTCCTGTGTTACCATTTGATGGACTGGCAACCCGTCCAGGGTGTATCCCACCTCTTGCCCAATGCCTGCTGGAAATAAGCACCAGCCCCCCAATGACAATGGACAATAGGTTGCTAGTGGTTTCTTTCTAACTTGCTGGGGGATGTTTAAACAAATATTAGTGTGGTGCATACTTAAGCCTGAATGTACAATTTTGAACCTATTGGAAAAAAAGTCCACAATAAATTCAAATTTGTGCACCCAGTTATTGTTTCTGTAGCTTGTTGCCTGTAGCTGAAAGATGTTTTCTCAATGTGCCCCAGGAAAAGAACAGTTAAAGAAGCTTAATTACATCCATATAGATGGATGTGTGTAAACTGCTGACTGGCACTGTATTTAGCTTTCTTATTCAGATAAAAACACTTGTATACATCAGTTGTAAGAGCTGAACAAATTATTTTTGCTACCATTTTCATGGTTTAATCATCTTCAACCGAATAAAAGCATCAATAACCTAAAGTAAACATTTAATGTAGATAGCCACAGCAACAGTATACACAAAAGAACACAATCCGGTTTATCAGCACTATACAAGATATAGATACTCCCTGCTTAACTTTGACAAAGCACAGAAATGAAAAAAATACACCAGTCTAAGATTAACAACATTGTGTGTTCTTTGGAGCTTTCTATTTATTTCGGGTTGCACCAGCAAGATTATGGTGCTGAACATCATAGGGGCTGGACTGACAATACAATGCTCCTCATCACTTTTCAGAAAATGAAAAAGACAGACAAAAACATACTTTGTAATTGAAAATCACAGTCTTACCAAACAAAAGGCCAACAGATAATTTAAGTTTTGACAGCTTCTCTAATTTATCTACTTGAAAAAGATTCTTCTTTTTAAAAACAATTTCATGGAGACGGACATCAAACTTCTGTTCGATAAAAGTTGAGCTGCTTTCAGTGTTATAAGCGCCTTGCCTTGTCAAAGAACTGCCGCAGGGCCTTGTGGCACTTCCTTTTGTTGCAGATTTCAGCAGTGGAGACGCGGCTGGTGCAGGGGCTGATGTAGGCCGATCTGTACTTCTTGCATGTGTCATTTAGGTTGCAGGCTTTGGCGGCTGTCAGGCAGTTGTTTTCACGGGCCACCGCTGGCTCACCTGCAAGCATGAAGAGAAAACATGATTACAATGTATGCTCTGACGACACAACAGTTTTAGATTTTAAATTTTTACAACTTCAGATTTTTATCAGTAAACGAGTCAAAGAAATATTTAAGTGAGTGATACACATTACACAAAGAATTCATTAAACAGATCCCATCTTTATGAAACAAAAGCAGTACAACTCCCAAAGCTGCACAGCAGAATATAGATATAAGGAGACAGAAAACAGATAGCAACATAATTAGTGTTTATATTCACCCCCCCCACACACACACACACACACACACACACACAAACTCCTATCTGTATTGTTATGTTTGCAAATCAGTTATGTCTGTAGAGTATGCGTCACCTATAGTCATCAGCACCTGGAACACAGCCCTGCTTATCTGTCAGCTCACACTAATTGTCTGTGTTCTCCCCGATCCACCATTAATTAACATTTTCATACATCTCTCCCACTCCTGAAGTTTTTCGGTGTAAGTGGAGCAAAATCGAGTGTCAATTAAATTGGGTGAAGCTCGGCATGAGAAACATACAGAAGGAGGGCGGCACATGGCCGAGGCGTAAACCATAATCTTCTTTAGTTGAGCTACCTAAGGGGAGCAATGTGTTGGACTGAGCAGACTGTTGTATCAAGGAAAGGAAGACAGAGTAAAGAGGATTAATGAGAATGTGGACACAGTTTGCTTAACAAGAGTTACAGTGTACATGAACTTTGATGACATCCTATTCTTAACCTGTAAGGTCCAATTTGTTGATGGACCCACAATGGCCAGCAATAGCAACTTTGACTGTTCTCTAAACATCTTCCACAAGGTTTAGGAGTGTGTTCATAGTTAGATCAGAGAAATGATGACATCTTTGAGATTCACCTCCTTTAAAGAAGAAAGAGTCATCTTTTTGAAAACAAGAAACACTGGAAGCCATAGCTAAGCACTATTACATCCACTAAATGTCCCCCCATTGCATCTTTCAAACATTATATTCTATATTATATTATTACATTATAAACATCCATCCATCCATTTTCTATACCATTCTTCCATACCGGGGAGCTGGTGCCTATCTCCAGCCGTCAAAGCTCACCAGGGACAGGTCGCCGGTCCATCTCAGGACAACACAGAGACACACAGGACAAACAACCATGCACACACCCATTCACACCTAAGGGCAATTTAGACAGACCAATTAACAGTCATGTTTTTGGATTGTGGGAGGAAGCCGAAGTACCCGGAGAGAACGCATGCATGCACGGGGAGAACATGCAAACTCCATGCAGAAAGACCCTCCGGCCAGGGGTCGAACTGAGGACCTTCGTGCTGCAAGGCAACACTGCTACCAACTGCACCACCATGCAGCCCTTTATTATAAAAGGTTGAGACAAATTACAAAAGTGGCAGTATGTCAGCTTGATTTTGATTAATATTTAGGGAAAACAATTATGCATAAAAAAAATAACACATTTGTTCACATCTTTCTCAGTTCCCTCATATCTGGCCCTAACACTAATGCACAAACTCCAGCCCAGTAGATGGCAGTAAGCCCCTAAATTCTATATACCATATACCATGATGAAACATGTTCTTTGGTCTGACGAGTCCACAGAACAAATTGTTTTAATAAATCATGGAGGTCATATCCTCCGATTCAAATAGGAAAAGGACTATACATATTTTTATCAGCGCAAAGTTCAACAGCCAGCATCTGTGATGGTGTGAAGGTGTGATAGTGCCCACTATCACACGTGTCATACCACAGCACACTTTTCCATTTTGTGTCAGTCCATCTGAGATGAGATCAGGTCGAGAGAAGCCGGCGCATTTCTAGGTGTTGTTGATATATGGTTTTCGCTTCGCATGGTAGAGATTTAACTTGCACTTGTAAATGTAGCAACAAACTGTGTTAACTGACAATGGTTTTCTGAAGTGTTCCTGAGCCCACGTGATAATATCTGTTACAGAATGAAGAAGGTTTTTCATGCAGTGCCTCCTGAGGGATCAAAGGTCACAGGCATTGACCTTCCTGCTTACGAGCAGAGATTTCTCTAGATTCTGTCAATCTTTTGACAATATAATGGAGTGTAGATGATGAAATTTAAGATGATTTAGGTATATCATGTCTTTACAGAGATAAATAAAAAAAAAATTAAGTTTATGGAAGATCTCAGACAGCCTTTTAGTGGTTGAACTATCTGCACTTTTTGCACATCTTTTGACTCACAAGAAGACAGAACAGGCTATTTTACCATAAAACATCATTAAAAGAAACATGAATAACAGCCCTTCACTCTTAGGCTTAGGTAATGTTTCTAGTGACAGTTACATTATTGGAACTAAGAGATGACCTCTTTGTTTTAGTTCAGTAAAAAGGGCTGAAAAAGAATATTACTGTTGAAAATGTGTGGAAATCTATACTTTTCTTTGCCGTTATTTTAGGCAACACAGGCCTTTAACACTTCATTTGAAACCACACTTTTGACTTTAGTTGATGTGACAAACACATGGCATTTTTTTAATAAACTGGATTTAGTTAAGTTCGTCTGGGATGGTATTAAGGGTGTACGATTTTAAAACACTTGTCAGCACAGTGAGAATACCTTGACTGGTAATCATGAGTCATTAATGAGACTTCTGCTCGCAACATCTTTGTAGAAGATGTGCTAAAGGGGGGTTTCCTAATGCTTTTTAGCAGTAGAACCACCAAGGCCGGTTCACACAACATAAGGCCAGGTAAAAGTTGGTCTGTATTATTCTTCACTGATTACTAATTGTCTAAAACAGTTTGTGATCTCTTAGTTTCCCACAAATATTGCTGAAATCTCATCTCTTCTTATTCTCGTAAAACCAACAATGTGTATCATCTGATCCATTAACTGGAAGTTAATGGATCATAGCCATACGCTTCTCTGTCTGAGAAACAAAGAATTTGAAATGGTGAAATCAAGCAAAAATAATGCAAACAGCAAAGCAATGAGAGATTGAAATTTTCACCATCTACACTACTTTTTGACTTAGAAACTTTTGCCTTAGAGTGTATGCTCCATGAACAACTCTACGACGTAAAATGGACTCTGCTCCGACTTGGTTCAGATAAATGCCTAAAGCAAAAGCAGTATTGTGAAAAGTAAATTACACTGTTTGTTGGAACTGTTACAGGAAAGTTTTTTCTTCCAGTTCCAGGTCATCTTGCAGCCTCATTGTGAACATCTGTTAACTTGGATTTCCAATTAAAACTCCACAGTAATTCCATAGCGCAACCTCCAGAGCTACTTTTACAAATCTACTTTTTCTAGGACACTTTAAAGCCCTAACTGCCTTATTTTCTTTTAATATGCTTTAATATGCTTAACATGCTTTTGCTCTCAAACAAATTCTAAGTTAAGCATAGATTGTTAATTTGAATATGGCACCTACAGCACATTACATTAGGTAATAATGCTCAAATTAGCAAAACTGTGCATAACTCTGACCACTCGTTGGCAGGATGTCACTTCCAAAATGATCCATGCATTGTGTGTACTATGCATCAACATGCATTGGTGTTATACACACACCAGCTTGGCTATCTTGTGGTTTGAGGCAAATTCACAACAATAGTCCAAGAATGGTCAAGCTTTCCTGATAAGGAGGATCATATTTTATTTTAATTAAAACCAAAGGCACTTAGTGCCATTGACCCAAACTGAGAAGTTAAAATATTCAGCAGCGCCAAAAGAAAACCAGTTGTGATTAAGAAATGTTTTTTCCATTTTGTTCAAGAAAAAGTAAATGGCTAAAATTGCTAAAAAAACAAAAACTCATTAATAAGCTGTTCATCTCAATGAGCTATTTGCCTTTCTAAATTTAGGTTCTGTAGTAGTTAGCAGCTTGTTAAGATATCATACTCTCTAGTCTGAGCCAGTGTGTTCATACATCAGTCATCTGATTTTCGAATTCTAAAAGAAATGACACCTATTCTGACAGCATCAGATTTCATCTAACACCTTTCCCATTATCATATGCTTAAAGCATCCCTGCAGGAAAGTAGATCATGCATTACCATAAAGATGATCTCTTTATGGTAATGTGGAAGCATTTAAGGCACTTTTTAGTTAAACACCTAAGGTGTTCTGCCAATTTTCATTCCAACGCCTAATAATGAAAAAGATACAGATATAGATGAAAAAAAATCTGTGAAATGTCTTACACTGAAACGATTCTGCAATCAAACTGGCTCTTCACAGCATGTATGTCAACTTTGAAATTCAGCCTGGGACCAAAGAAAATATGTCTTGGTGTTCTGTCTCCTTAAATGCTTTTTGTTAGAGAGTCAAAAATCCTAAACAACACAGCGTTACTCAGAAGACCTGAAATCTGTCCAGTGTTGGGCCATGCATTTTGTGTGTGTCAGTGATTTAACCATAAAACTTGAACAGAAGTGTTGACGCAGTTTGGGACGGAATCCATCCTACAACTGAAGCTCATTAAAAAATCCTGGATCCATAATGTGATTACCATTAAAGCTGAATCATTTCCAAGTTGGGTCCTGCTTCTATGGATTATCTTTTTATATCCATAGGTGAAAGTAGAGCTTGAATTAAAGGTAATACCAAATATAAAAGCAGTTCATGCCACTAAAGTATTGCATCAATTACAGGAGCTCATTTGAACCACTCTCAGCCTTTTCTTCCCAAAAACACAGATGATTTGTGGACGAAAAAAGCAAATGTTCAGTTTGAACTGCACAAAATCCATGTCATCCAGAGCCACATTTAAATTTACTTTTTAGCATAACCCCTCCCAAACAACATCCAACCCCCAGCCCCAACCACCACTACCAGACCCCCCCCCAAAAAACCAATACTCCAGATAAGTTATTTGACAACTGGGTTTGTTGCTTTTAGGAAACAAACAGGCAGAAAAGTCGTTCAGCAGGCACTCACATATCAATTCTGTTCTGGTTGAGGGGGAATTTTCCATAGCATACACAAACGTACCTTCATAGAGTACTGCACATTACAGGCTGACATTTTTTCGGGAATCCCACGGGTCACGGGATTCCCATGGGAATCCCGCGGGATGGGAGACAGTATTAGTAAAGGTCACCTGATTGGGACGGTACAAGATAAAAAATGAACGGGAGCAGACGGGAGCGGTAGCTAACCAATAGGAGGGAAAACAAATTAGGATCAATTGTCTTTGGAAATGTAAAACTGAGACTTTGTTATAAACTTTAAGAAAAAAAGAAACTTGGCTCGAAGCCGCCATTGTGTAGTTTTTTTCCAAGAAGCATATACTATAATGCGAGTCAAACGAACTACACGACCCACAAGCCAACAGTGCTTCTGATCGATGTTTTCCACCTGTGTTCAGAACGCAGCAAAGGAGGGAGCAAACGCAGGTGGAGAACTGGACGTGTTAAAATTGGATTTGCAACGTAAAGTCAGAAGTAAGGACTTATCTATTAAACTCATAGAGCTGACAGGAAAGTCGCAAATATTACTGAAGTTCAGGAGAGTGGAATGCAGCGGTGTTAACACGCTCGCACACACATGCTCGTAAAACGTCTTTAGTCGTAATCAAGTGCACCAGTGATTAAGGCACACTTGTAAGGCAAATTCTGCATTAAATCAGTCCTGCATTTTTTCATTCGTCAAACAAAAAGTACCATCACGTGTCAAGTCTCATCTGACCAACAAAATTGCTCGCATGTCCACTAAAGATTTATGAGCGTTTGCCACAGTAGAGGGGAAAGGCTTCATCAAGGGAAGATCTTAAATAAATCCGTTGTGAAATAGAAAAAAATCGAATGTACCATTAAGTGTACAATTTATTTAATACATCATTAAATATTAAGTGTACCACCAATTACGTCATGTCATCTTTAAAATTATACTTAATTATTCAGTGGAACATTTAGTGGCATAATAGTCCATTTCATTATATAATGGTACATTTATTGTTTCTAATGATGTATTAAATAAATAAATGGTACCTTTAATTTAATGGCACATTTAATGTTACATTTCTTTCATGTTACATTTATTTCACTTATGGGACATTCACAACATTTATTTATTTAATGATGACTTTATTGTATTAATTTTGTCCAGTTTGACCCTCCATTCTTGATGCCTGTATAGGAGGTCATGTCAGAATTTGAATCAGGTGTGCTGGAGCAGACACACATCTAAAACTTGCAGGGAAGAGGTCCCTGAGGACCAGGGCTGTGAACCATTCAGGTACAGTTGTGAAGGTAATGCCTTTTTGCACTTTTGTACAGTTGTCTTGCTAGGTGCTTTTTTATTTTGTTTCAGCAATTTGAAACGTAAAAGTAAAGTCATTGTTCAAAGGAAACAATCATTTAATAAATGAGTAAAATACAACTATTTAGATTTTGTTTATTCAACTAAGATAGGCATAGTCTGTTTCCTTGTTTGATATTTTATTATTTCTTCATTGTTATTCTTTTTACTTTAACTGGCCTTTACTACAGCTAAAAACAGGGACCTAACTGCTCCTTCAAACAAAGAAATTGCCAAAAGACTAAATGAAGAAAACCAGAATGGGAGTGGCACAGGAGTGGGAGTCGTTCTAAATGGGAGCAGGATGGGAGTCAGTTTACCAGGAGTGAGATGGGACAGGACTTTTTTTTTATGCTGGCCTGGGATTGGGATGGGACAAGACATTTTTCTGTGGGAGCGGGATGGGACAGGAGAGAAAATCCACTCCCGTGTCACCCTCTACTGCACATGTACTCAACTGCGCCCCTAGTGTTAGCAGTGCATCTGCTGAACTCCTGTTGCACTCCAGGCAGATGGCATCGTCTCTCAGAAACTCATGCAGACACACATACATTGGGGCCGGGGCCATCTGGAGGCCTGGTAGGGGGGAACGAACACTCCCCCACCCCACCCGGCGGCTCTTGTTTCCGATTCAGTCTCAAATTGATTATCATGTTGCCTGTTTCCTCCAGTGCCGCTGCTACCCCCCTCCCCCCATACTCTGCTTAATTACAGATGCCATGGGACACAGTGGGGTCAGAACCTGACCTGCCCCATCTTCGTGCTCCCCTACTCTACCCTTTCGATTTCTAATTTTCTCTCATGTTTCGTTTTCACTCTTTGTCTCATCTGAAACTCTCTTCCTCCTTCTCACAGCACCTTCCTTTTCTGTTCTGGTAACTGTGCTTCTCTTTCACAACTGCATGAAGCTCTGGATGTATACCAATCATTAACTCCCTTCCTCCATCCCCATCACCATCCATCTCTTTACTTTGTTTTTGTGGCTCCTACAGCTTTTGTTTTTCTGCTGCATCTCTTTGCCATCTGTGCTTTATTTCCACTTTGGAGTAAGGTGCTGGTTTTTATTGGCCTATGCATAAAAGCTATAACAAACCATGCATTTATGGTATAAAGACCCCAAAAGCCTTATATTTTCTCTTTTGATTTTAATTATGGTTTAAAGTTTTCAGAGGATATCTGACATCGGAGTCACTTTCACTGCTGTTTTCCCAGCATTGTTTGTCTTCTTGTTTGAAAGAACCTTTCTTCATCCAGCTGTTCAGGGGTCAGTTGAAAGCTGGGAGCACTTGACTGTTGTTTGTTTCCACTTTTCATGCTGGGGATCTAGAGCATTGGAAACAGTCACTGGCTGCATGCTGTGCCACTGGGACACTGCCTATAATTCACAAGCTCTCTGTTTGCTAGGGCAATAAATAAAGCTATTTGTCCTGGTGGCAGGGCAGCAAGGGATTAGGGAACAAACCCTCTGCCACCCAAGTATGGGGGGCCGTTTCATTCAAAATTAAATAAATAAATAAATTCTGCTATTGATAAATTATTAATAAATATTCCATGAAATAAATAAATATCCCCATTAAATAAAACAAGATAATTATGTTAAAAGAAATTTTCGTCTTATTTTCTTTAGTTCATTTCAAGATTTATTTAATTTACTTAAAGATTATGTTTATTTATTTCATAATGCAGTTTTATTTTGTGACACTTTTATTTACGTATTTCAGTGACTTTTACTTTTTAACCCCGTTTTTCATTTTAAGCTCTTTTTATTTCCTGTTCTTATATTCAAATAAGGGGGCGGAGTTTTATCTGCTGGGCGGCGCTGGGACAGCAGGGCTGCGCTCAATTCGTGGCAGTGGCCGGCAGAAGCATGCCGCTGCCTGCCAGAAGACAGCATGCCGGAGGGAGCCAGGGGATTCTGCAAGGAAGCCAGAAGGTGCCAGACCGGTTGTAAAAGCCTGCCACGGCGGTTGCTGCTGTTTTTGTGGAAGCTGTTTGTGCAATAAGTCTTCGTCATCCTTTCAGCACGTCATACACACACATTGTGCTATTTATTTTCCATCTCAAGTAAATACAGCCACCTTATGTTATGTGTCTAACGCTGTTTATTAAATAAAAACCAATAAAGACATCATCATTTAAAAGTAAAAGGCTATAACAACAATGACATCCCATTTGCCGATAATCAGCATTGGTTTCCACAAAAACAGCGGCAACCGCCGTGGCAGGCTTTTATGGCCGGTCTGGCACCGGAATCCCCTGGCTCCCTCCAGCATGCTGTCTTCTGGCAGGCAGCCGGCATGTTTCTGCATGTTTTATTTAATTTTGAATAAAACGGCTCTCCATACCCAAGAGCAAACTTTAAACAGCACAATGACAGGCTACAGTTGAATACAAATTAAATGTGGTGCCAGCCCTAGTGAAAATGTGTTAAAAACATTAAAATTACTTAATCTCTAACTGCAATATTATAATCTCAACCTAAAAAAGACACGTCTTTTAGTTACATGCGTTTATTCATCCTATGAGAAAAAAATTATTATGTTTAACAAAATTACTGGTGGCAGAATTACTGGTACTACTGCTATCAATACTTTGTATAATCCTTTTATTTCCAACAGGACATCACTTAGCCTTCTTCTGTAACATTTCATCAAGGTGCATCATACTGAGACCATCTTTGACCATTACTCTTTGCACAGCCAACATGTGTATCTGAGCCCTATGTAGATTTTGATCAGGCCTGATCGGTACTGATTGGGCTGGGGCTAACAATCAGATTCTTGTTTGGGAATCGTTTGGGTTTACTAAATAAAATTTTCAGCAGAAGCAGTTAGGCCATCTATGTACATGGGTGTTCAGTGTATCAGTTCAAACTGTTCTGATGTGTCCCACTGTTTGCCCAGAATCATCCTGCAATAGCATGGGGCCATTATATAACTTATGGATAATCCCATATGGGCACTAATTTTCAGCCATGTTCTACCATAGTGGGACCCAGATGTTAAAATCTGTCTGGGTAGATCATCTAGAGTCATGGGTTTTCTTCTATCAGGTCTATGGGCTGTGATCGCCATGCAAAGGGTCCGATGAGGCATTTCTCTGTTCATCTTTGGGATCATAATTCTGTTGAAAGACGCAATGGTGTTTTGTTTTACTGGGAGAGTCAACCTGATTTTTATTTCAAATGTTCTGTTATTTAATAGGTTTATGATGCCATGCAGCATCCTGTGATCCCAGGGCACACAGGATCATAGGTCCTTCACCATATCTACTAGTGAGGATGAAGATTTTTTGTTATGGAGATTCTGTGACCTTCTAAGACGCCCCGTCCTTGCAGTAGTTTTATAAACATTAAACTTTGGAGAGTTTTTACCTCCCTTACCATCTTCCTCACTGTGTCTAGTGACAGATAATTGTGGGTCCATGTCCAGCCTGGTGGATAGTGGCAAAAAAACTTCCTAGAAACTCTGATCAACTTAATATGGCTTGTTACACATTTGAAAGACAATTATAAAATCTTTTGTCATTTTAAAATATTTATTCCATTACAATAAAAGCAAGATGACAAATCACTTGTACAAAGTCTGCAAATGTGTCTACAAGAACCTTGCACATGGTGTGACAAAGAAAATGCAGAAAGAAACTGGAAAAAGCACCAACAGTAGAAGTGGTCCGGTTACAAAAAAAGTCACAACCAGACAAGGGGCATACTTGAATAATATAAAGAACCTTCTATGTCTTCTGCTCAGAACTTTTTTTCCTGACTTTTGTGGAAAATATCACAAGGTCAACGGCAGAAGAGGACCAGAACTTTCAACGACTCAGCAAAATAGAGCAACACGGCAAAAAGACGCTGACTGGACCTGCAGAGTTCTGTGATGTAGTTCTGCTTGGATTGGGCACCGACTTGTGTAAAGGCCAGCAAAAAAATGTATGTCAAATATTTTATTTATGTATTTCTTCCTTGAAAACCATTAACAGGATTACAAAAGTAAATGAAAAAAGAACAAAAAGGAGCACAGGGAATAATGTAGCTAGTTCTTATACAGAAGAGTTCTGTGTGTTCATGTGCTAACGGAAGCCTGAATGCTTCTTTTCGTGACATTTAGAGTTTGATCAGCTTTTTCCAGTCATTTCGCTCATTAGGCCTTTAAAACAAATATGACTAAGACATGATAAAGCCATTACTGCTCAAATTAGCTAATTTAGCCTCAGTCTTTTGCTTATAATTAGCCCCAATTACTTTTGTTATAGGAACAGAATATACAACCACGATCAGATGGAATAATCTTTTCTTACTTAAAAAGGTTTGAGTAAGATGACTCCATGTTGACAAGTTACTTTTTTGTGTACTTAGAAACAATTCATGAGCATTTTATTGACTTGCATCTTTAAGTGATAAGGCTTGTGAAACTGTATGTTTTTTGGCTGCACTAGTTTGCAGTAGATTCAGCTTTCTTTCTGCTAATATAGTAAACGTAAATTGTGATCAGCAATAGATGTTCCAATAATACAGATCATGTCAATTACATACATTACGCAAATAAGAGTTTCCCCTTTACTCTACCCTTTGATCACTGTACAGCAAATAAAAAAGCTTTTATGATAAAAAATAAAATTGTATTATGAAAAAACATCCATTTCCAAAATGGGTGGTTTTGGGATCAATTTTTAGCTTTTGATACAAACAGACATACAGAGAGATAAAATGTATGCAAACAATACCACAAAGTTTCCGGGTCATTCTTCTCTAGTTCATTGAAACATCCTCAAGGTGGATACAAATTGACTTAATGATCCAAATGGCTCCTTATAATAGTAAAAGCATGCAAAACTGCAAAAATCCCAAATGGCGAAGGACCAACCTTAACCAGCAGCTGATGCATTCTAGCTTCCTATTGTAGCAACATGAAATTAACTGCCAACATGCCTTCAATAAAAATATTGCTTCCTTTAACATTATTTCTAAACACCTCATTAAAACTGAAAACTTTTAACTTTAAGTTTTCTCACAACAGCAACTTCCTCACCAAAGAGTGTTGTTGGTACAACCTGGTTGCGCTTAGATATGATGCTGTCACAGATCAAGAAAATATTTGATTTTTGAGTTTCTGACCGGCTGGATCACAGGTCTAGGCCAGTCAAGCTAAACACAGACTCATTCATCTTACCAGCCAATTACTTGCTGCATCTCCAAACAGAACCTATACCTGTACTCTTAATGGTAATGCATTCTGAAAACTCGACGGGTGAATGAAGTTTTTTGCACCTCATTCTGATCTAGCAGACCAAAAAGAAAACCCAGAACATCATGAAGGCAGCCTGAGAGCTCTTCTCTGCCAAACTGCGCTCTCCATCATTCCGTTGATCATTATTGGTGAGTTACACTGCCATCTGCTTTAATGGTCTTTACACTTGAAAGTGCAAGACAAGCAAAAATGGAGAGAGTGGAGTGGTCAAGGAAGAGCCTCAAGGTTTACTCATCCTTCTTAGCCTTTACTTTTTTCCTTTTCTTTCTAAACTATGAACCTGTTTCCTTTATTCAATGCTTTTCTGAATCTCTGTTGGCCCTCTCCACCTCACTTTCTGCCACGTCCTCTGTAGTTAATAATCTGCCTCTCCCTCCAACTGTCCCAGTGCAATAAAGCCACATGGCACTTGCTGCAGCAAATAACATAACTCACAGTTGCTAGTAATTGATCCCTGTAGTGCAAAGTCTTTCTTTCTCCTTCTTTCCCACTCATCCACCGCTATCTCTGCCTTCTGTGTAACTGCTCTTCAACTCTTAACAAATTTTACCTGTCAACTTCCTTAAATTTACTGGACCTCATTGGGTCACATTCCAATAAAATCTGCCAAAGACAATTATTTCTGTCTCCCATTGCTATTTTCATTTTCCTGACACTGCTCCGCAGGGCTTCCACCGCCAAAAAAAAAAAAAAAACCCAAGTCCATCACCTCATTTCATTCATCCTACTTCACTAACATTAAAAATGAGGTCTGTACAGAGGCACTTACCTGAATACATAACATGTATTCATGCGCCTCATGAGCTTCTCCAATTTCATACTTAAAACCTATTTGCTTTCCTGAAATGTAACTTTTTCTACAAATTGCTCATCCTCAAACATGGGATTATGGGTTCTGGAACTGATGATGTGGCAAAAATACAACCTGTGGGTAAATGCTGGCGAAAATGTTTTCTTACTCTGAACTTCATGCCGGCCCATCCTAACTTCCTCCTTTTTGAACCCCTCAGGTCTTCTTTGCAATATCAACAAGCTCCTAAAGGATGCCTCTAATCGTAAAATGTTTTTTCAACTCTAGAATGAAATGAGCTCCCATGCAGACAGAACACCACCTGAGTTTCACTCCTTTGATTCCTCTGAATTGATTGCAGTTAAAATAAAAACTGAAAGTTATGATTAAAATAATTGATCTTTAGTACAAAAGCACAGATCAAAAGCTCATATTTAAGCACACCAGACTGAAAATTGGAAAAATGTTTCCACAACCAGGTTTCAAAACTCAAATTTCACCCTATTCTAACACTGCTAACACAGCTAGCTTAACAATTTTCTTAAATAGGCAGTTTTGCCCACATAAATGAGTTTCAGCTCTCTAAAGCTAACTGATTTCATGTGGATAACAATTCTTGAAACTCTGATGGTTACTGAAAAACATTTCCAACTTGTGTGATAGCTTGCTGGATTGAAAATTAAGTAGAAAGTCTTTGCATAGTGGTGAAATCAAATCAGAAAAGCCAAACTAGGTTTTTATTTGTCTAGTTATCCATTCGTATTTCAGTTTTGAGACCATTTGTAGGAGCCTTATGTTTTAAGATCTACATGATTTAAGAAAAAAAAAGACTATTAACTTTCTAACTTATTTATGTTTAATTAAAATTGGTTATATAACTTTGCCAAAATAACGTGACTTTAGAGCTGTCACATAGGCTACCTAATTTCAATGCCCTTTTAAAGTGAGCACACATTGGGCTAGCAGTTGCACATCATTGGACATGCGTCACTTGCCATCGTTACCACATAGTGGAAGCGTCTCTCTAAAAGGTCCAACAAAACACTAATCGCTGCATTCAGCGATTATAAACTTTTCATGACTTATTAAGATCCCACAGAAACCTTTACTGTATGTCGTTAGTTGGACTGTACAAACAGTAGTTGGTTTTCCAAATGCTGCAATAAAACATGATGTTTTCACCTGGGTGCTTAAATTTAAACACTGAACAGCACAAAAACTAAAACCTTTCAGTGTGGTCCTTGGCAGAAGTTCAAAATAAATTAGAGAGCTTCATACTATATTATTTTCAGTGTCAAAACAAATGTAAACAATGGCATACTAATGCAGGTCTGTGGTGACACAGTAACCCATGGAACGCCTCTCACTTAAAGGCTTACCTACTGAACCGACATTAGCATACTATGGCCTGCTACCAGCATGCTGTTAAAGTGTTTCAGGAGTAGGATAAACAAACTCATCCTTGAACATTTATTTGCTCAGCAACTCTGAAATAGGGTAGTCTTTCGAGATTCAGATGTCACAATCTGAATACTGCTTTAAAGAGAGTATCACAGCAGACATTCTAAAAGATAGCAATGTAGTGAGGACAAAAGCATGATCTGTTTTAGAATTAGATTTACTGTGGTGCATTCAACAGACCAAAACTGAAAAGTAATAAAACTCAAGAAAGGAAAATTTGGGGAGAGCAGAGGAAAGAGTGGAAGGAGAGAATAGCTTTGGCCCTTCATAGTAATGAATCCTCAGCAATGCCTGTTTCTTAATCCCATCTGCCAGTGTGGACATCAACCAGTAGAGGCAGGCCCTGTGGGGCTGCAGCAGAAATATATGGCTCTTTAATAATGTCCACAAACACATTCAGTGCAGTATGGTACTGTACACCACCCCCACATTGTTCCCAGGCTGGTCCAGGGTCTGGAACCTGCACACTATTTACACTCCTACATTCTCTGCCTAACATCTGTGTTCCCAAGTCAACTGGAACAAGCACATGTTTAGAAAAAGTTAAAAAAAAACATATTTTCAGACCTTAAATTTTTTTTTGCAACTGTCAAACTAGATAAAAATTGCTACTAATTTTCTGTATAAGAACGCTAACACCAGTAAAACAGAGGTGTATAAAACTCAAAACTGTTCTCTAAGTTTTTTGTTTTTGGTGGTAGTGGGGTGGGGGTGTGGGGAGGGGCGCAAAAGAAAATATATAATTGTTACCCAGAAGATTCATCATCACACTGGCAGTATAAAAGTTTTCTTCCCTGCCATACATGGTGAAGTTCCACCATCAGCAATACTCATCCATTATCTGGTTTTGGGCAAATAAACTATCCTGGCCTGTTTACACATTGATCTACTAAAGTAAACCATACAGTGTAGTTAGCATGTGTCTAAAACAAGTTAAGAGCAAAGCGATTAAGAAAAAGGATGAGGAACATTATGTGATGTTTATAGTCAGCTGCAAAGTGAACTAGTCCAGCTAAACCTTGATTTCATACACATGGGCTAGATGAAACAGTGATACCAGTCTTTTTGTCTTAAACTTTTCCATTGACAGATACTGTTGATCATCTATGTGATCAGCCATGCTAGTTCAGTTTTATATGGATAGATGGCTTCATGTGCCAGTTAGCAGATTTCTTTACATCACTACATAATATTTGCCTATTTACCTCTGTGTTCACATGCTGTATACTGTAGCTTAATATGGTTAAATCTCTAATGAAGCTGCTTTCATTCACATGCTTGGTTTCTGTAGCCAGACAGGAGAAATGGCTGAATTGTCAACTTAAAACTGGCCCATATAGAGTGTGTTTTTATACTTGGGCAATATTTTAGCTGGCAAATGTACATGTATTTATTTTTCTTAAAGCTCATTTCATGTCATTTGGTCAAACAGGGTATTTACAAAACCTGGCATGAAGAGACATACATATGCTTTTACTCTTTTTTTTCTAAGCTTGATGTCAGGGAAAATAATGCATTTATTTGCACAACAAACCAGTTCCTAGACCACAACCATGGAGAAACAGATCCTGCCCTCAAAAGAAAATAACATTACATTACTCTCTTCTTCAAGAAATAGCTAAAGATTATAGTGAAGAATTCTCTCCACTTTACAAAGTCATTTACATCTAGACAGAGCGATGTCTAAATTCAGACAAGCTGCACATAGTTCAGATTCATCAATTAAGAAAAAGACTCTTAAGTTCAAAGGTCACATGAATATTAATGGGAATTACGAACATGTACTTTTGGTCAGCAATGATCACCATATGCTGTCAACTAATTTTTAATGTTTATATCCAGTGTCCTATCTGTTCTTTGTGCTTCTAAAAAACAATGAAAACTAGTTACCTTAAAAGATATAAGTGCAAAACAAAAGTGTAAATGATCCATGAATAAAAGACCAATCGATTTACCCATTTCACCAGTTTTTCTCTTGTTCAATTAATGTATCAAAGCTGCAAACTCCCAAATTTTTCAGTGTGCAAACGCATCAACAACAGTACGTTCCCTGATGCCCTCGAGTGTAATAAAATTCACACGAATCACAGGTACACTTGCTTTGATGAACAGAAGTGAGGATAATCTTGCAATACCTTAATTCAGACTACCACTTCTGTCACTTATGTGCAGTACAATTTTCTTCTTTTTTGGTCAATGTTTGTATTTGTAATAGTCCATAGAGAGAATATCATCTGGAAAGACTTAAAAAACTGATAACTGGTTTTGGCTCTGTCAGCTCATCTCTATTAATAAGTCAATGCAACAAGGGATATTAATTCTACATCCCAAGACAACCTGCTTGGTATTTCACCACACTCTCAGGTTCCAGACCCGACTGCTTTGAACAAAAATAATAAGCACAGCAGTGGTCCAGACTTAAGGCTTGTACCTGACAACATATTGAAGTAAATGCCATCATCACTCCACCATTTCCATCTGCCATCCTCAGATCTCAATAATACCCCAAGTAGCCATTTTCTTCAGTTTAATATATCCAACCTCCTCCTTTCCCTGGTCTACAGCTCAGATGGTCTGCTTCCGGTCCCCAGCCTCCAATATCTCCTAGCCCTTCTGAGGCACCTGTCCCCAACATGTGGTCCCTCTCTGAACATCAAGCAGTCCACAGCGGAGATGGATGTGGGCATCTAACAACTGGAGAGCCTGTTTACTCCGGTTCGAGTACAAACTGCAGCAACAAGCACATGCCCCATGAATGCATTCAGCACCTCAACCCCAGCTGTGTTGGACTGATTTACAATAGTGGCAGCAATGTGCCAATGAATTTGTTATGCTGCTGGGAGAGGAGTAGTGCTCGGGGGAAATTACTTTTGTCCATAATTAGTCCTGCCGGTGCTCTCTTAGGTATATAGACTGCTCAAAAAAAAGAAGGGAACACTCAAATAACACATCCTAGATCTGAATAAATGAAATATTCTCATTGAATACTTTGTTCGGTACAAAGTTGAATGAGCTGACAACAAAATCACACAAAAATCATCAATGGAAATCAAATTTATTAACCAATGGAGGCCTGGATTTGGAGTCACACACAAAATTAAAGTGGAAAAACACACTACAGGCTGATCCAACTTTGATGTATTGTCCTTAAAACAAGTCAAAATGAGGCTCAGTATTGTGTGTGACCTCCACGTGCCTGTATGACCTCCCTACAACGCCTGGGCATGCTCCTGATGAGACGGTGGATGGTCTCCTGAGGGATCTCCTCCCAGACCTGGACTAAAGCATCCGCCAACTCCTGGACAGTCTGTGGTGCAACGTGACATTGGTGGATGGAGCGAGACATGATGTCCCAGATGTGCTCAATCGGATTCAGGTCTGGGGAACGGGCGGGCCAGTCCATAGCTTCAATGTCTTCATCTTGCAGGAACTGCTGACACACTCCAGCCACATGAGGTCTAGCATTGTCCTGCATTAGGAGGAACCCAGGGCCAACCGCACCAACATATGGTCTCACAAGGGGTCTGAGGATCTCATCTCGGTACCTAATGGCAGTCAGGCTACCTCTGGCGAGCACATGGAGGGCTGTGCGGCCATCCAAAGAAATGCCACCCCACACCATTACTGACCCACTGCCAAACCGGTCATGCTGAAGGATGTTGTCCACTGAGCAGATAAAGTCACATGTGCTCAGTGTGAACCTGCTTTCATCTGTGAAGAGCACAGGGCACCAGTGGCGAATTTGCCAATCCTGGTGTTCTCTTTTTTTTTGCAGGGCTCTAGCAGTGCTCCTCCTGTTCCTCCTTGCACAAAGGCGGAGGTAGCGGTCCTGCTGCGGGGTTGTTGCCCTTCTACGGCCTCCTCCACGTCTCCTGGTGTACTGGCCTGTCTCCTGGTAGCGCCTCCAGGCTCTGGACACTACGCTGACAGACACAGCAAACCTTCTCGCAACAGCTCGCATTGATGTGCCATCCTGGATGAGCTGCACTACCTGAGCCACTTGTGTGGGTTGTAGAGTCCGTCTCATGCTACCACGAGTGTGAAAGCACCACCAACATTCAAAAGTGACCAAAACATCAGCCAGAAAGCATAGGTACTGAGAAGTGGTCTGTGGTCCCCACCTGCAGAACCAATCCTTTATTGAGTGTGTCTTGCTAATCGCCATAGATTTCCCCCTGTTGTCTATTCCATTTGCACAACAGCATGTGAAATTAATTGTCAATCAGTGTTGCTTCCTAAGTGGACAGTTTGATTCACAGAGGTTTGATTTACTTGGAGTTATATTGTGTTGTTTAAGTGTTCCCTTTATTTTTTGAGCAGTGTAAATGGTGTGTAATCATGAACAGAAGAGAAACAGAAAAGAAGCAACAGAGGGAGGATCCAGAAGAAGGATTTTCAGAGAAAAATTAGGATCATTCTTCTCCCAAATAACTCATCAATAAAAACACCAGCATGCACTCCATAAATCCAGAACATGGCTGAAATTAACATCACAACCTTGCTTCCATCAGCTATCTTTTCTCATTTCCCACCAGTGAGACAAGTTGAAGCCTTTGCTGCTTTTTCTTTATGACAGCAGAAGGTGATGGCTGCTGAAAGCAATCTGATGGCTCAGGATTTTGAGATCGATAGCCGGAGGGGAGGGGGTGGGGGGCTTGGCAGCAGGCTGCTGCAGAAGTCAGCGCAGAGAGAAAGAAAAGAGAGACTGTCACTGCTGAGACTGAATGAATACATCACTGGGATTACTCGCCGTCACATCTGACTAGTAACCACCCACGCTTTTAATCTTCCCACCTGACAGAACTACCTAAACCTGATTGAGAACCGGGTAATAATATATGGGTGAATCTCTGTATCAAGATAGACATTTGAAACTGAAAGAGATGAAACACTATAAATGAAATGTACTTTAGTCCATTTATTATTTATCCCACCTGTAAGTCTTGCAGTATGACAAAACCTGTTCAGATTACATTGATCTATATTTCTTTGGATTTTTGATCTGTCGGCTGCTGATACTCTTCACATCCAGACACAAGGCGATTATAGATAAAGGAGGTAAAGGAACCATCAGAACATAGGGGTAACAATGTAAAATATTTTGTGTTGATCAACAGAGACATGTCAACCAATACCAATCCTTTAAGCTCAGTATTACAGATGCATTGATCAAACATTTCTCATATAAAGCAAGAAATCAATGTTTTATGAGCTAAATCAAGACAAAACATCTGAGACGACAGGATAAAACAAATGGAAGAAGATTAAACTATATCAAAGGTGACACAACATCTTGCAGAAGGATTAATACCCCTTCTACGTTTGCACATTTTGACGTAAAATGTGTTTTAAAGCCATTTTATGTTAGATTGACATGGAGTAACACACATTTGTGAAATAGGAGGAGTCCCCTTTACTGTGACAAAGCTAAAGAAAATTTTGTGCAATCAACTGCCTTCAAAAGTCCCCTAGTTGGTAAATGGAGTCCATCTGGGTGTAATTTCATCTCAGTATATTTCCAGCTTTCTGTAAAAGCCTTGTAAGACAACATGAGTGAACAAACTGCATCATAAAGACCAAGGATCACAACAGACAGTCAGGGAGACAGTGACAGAGAGGTTTGAACTGGTAATAGGTATTAAAACAATATCCCAAGCTTTAAACATCCCACTGAGCCGGTATAGGTATGACACGACTACATACCCACCAAGAAGAGCTCTCCACCAGAAATGAAAGTCCAGGCCAAGTGGAGCATTAAACAGAGATCTAGCAAAGAGTCTTATGGTAACTGTGGAGAAGTTGCAGAGATCCACAGCTCTGGGGAAGAATCTGTCGACAGTAGTGCATCCCACAAATCTGTTCTTTAGGGAAGAATGGTAAGTAGAAGACCAATATTGAAAGAAAGACATAAGAAGTCGTGTTTGCAATGTGCTACAAGACATGTCGAGAACACGGCAAGCATGTAAAAAGGGCTCTCTGGAAGGAACACTAATCAAACATATATCCAGAGCTACAAGGCCTTATTTGTTTTAATTAAAGACAAGGCAGGTTTGTTAGTATGGTGCATTACAGCAACTAGACAATTCAAAGTCCCTTACATGACAAAAACATTAGAAAAGAAAACACAAAAAGTACATTGCAGGGGCACAATAAAGCAAAGTAAAGAAAAGTAGGACTACAGACTGAAAGTAATGTTTTAGTTCATAGTTTAAATAGAACAGTCAAAGCCAACTCAGAAACTCTGAACGGGGGGTTTTAACCTTGATTTAAACAAACTTTTTTGCAGTTTTCTGGAAGTTTGTTCCAGATTAGTGGGGCATAAGAACTGAATTTTCTCTGTTTGGTTCTGATTCTGAGGATGCAGAATAGGTTTGAACCAGCAGACCTGAGTGGTCTGGAAGGTTCATATATCAGCAATACATCTTAAATGTATTTTAGTGCTAAGCCATTCAGTGACTTATAAACTAACACAAGTATTTTAAAGTCTATTCTCTGAGATACAGGGAGCCAGTCTAGGGACTATAGAACTGGGGGGATGTGCTCTACTTTCTTAGTTTCAGTGAGGACCAGGCAGCAACGTTCTGGATCAGCTGCAGCTGTCTGGTTGACTTTTTAGGCAGACCTGTGAAGACACTGTTGCAGTAATGAATACGACTAAAGATAAAGGCAAGTATGAGTTTTTTAAGATCCTGCTGTGACATTGGTCCTTTATTCCTGGAAAAGTTCTTCAGGTAATTGAAGGCAGACTTAGTAACTGTCTTACTGTGCCCCGGAAGGTTCAGGCCTGAGTTTATCACTACACCCAGATTTTGGGCCAGATCAGTGGTTTCGTCAGCTGTATGCTGACTCTTGCTCATTTGGTCCAAATATAATTACTTCAGTTTTGCTTTTATCCTACTGAAGAAAATTATGGCATATCCACACATTGATTTGTTCTATCCATCTACCCAAATGCTTGAATGGGTTCATGTAGAGCTGTGTGTCATGTGCGTAGTTATGGAAACATGTTGTTTTTTGTAATCTGAGGTAGGGGGAGCATGTTGATAATAAATTGGAGGGGCCCAAAGATGGAACCTTGAAGAACCTTGCATGTGAACCCATGAAAGCATTTACAATTATGCACTACTTTGTGTTGATCTGTCACATAGAAATCATAATGTTGTGGTTGTACATGAAACTGTTCAAATGGTATAGATACTTTTGCAAGACACAATTTGAAGCCTGCTAATAGAAAGTTTTAATTTTCATCTGCTTCATCCATAATTTGAAACAAATAAGGACTACTTGCACATGTTTTGCAATTTAAAGGCACCCTGAAATCTGCATTTCTTTTTACCATATTTGTAAAACACATACATTCAGTCAGCCTCTCATTTATTTTTTATATTAAATCACAACTTGCTCACATTGCTAAAATGTAATTTAGGATTATTGTGATTACAGTAATATTTTAATACAGCACACCAGGATTTGTTAAATTTGTATAGAAAGGATATATCAGAGTAGTTTCTTACAGTCTCATAAAAAAGTCCAATAATTCACATGCAGCACAAGCTGATCTTCAGGAAATCTTTGCTGTATTGCAGTTGCAACCTAAAACAGTAATTTGCACATTCCTATAGCAACAACTTCATACTTGGCAACATAAAGTGTCCCCACCCAATCCAAGCTGAAACAAAACTTTGATTTAACCAGCATGACAAAACCTACCTGAGCTTACCCAACAAGCACCATAAATCCTCAAATTTCCTAGAAATCTGTACAATGAACTTCAAAATGTTTAGCAGTTTGCTGTGCATTTGCACCTGTCGGCCACTGTAGTTTTTCATTTTCAGATAATGGATTGCACAAATGTTCATAGCTTGGGATGTTGTTTAAAACCTAAACGTTTTCCACAACTTTCGTCCTGACATGTCTGCTGGATTCCTTGGTCTTCATGAAATGGTTTGTTCAAAGACATTCTCTAATGTACCTTCACAGAACAGCAGTATTTTTATTGAGATTTAATTCCACCCAGATGGACTCTATTTACTATTCAGGTGATTTCTAAAGACAGTTGGTTGCACTGTATTTTATTTAGGGGAATCAGAGGAAAAACGGACTTACAAGCAAATGCACAGCACAATATTTAGACTTTTATTTCCTTGCACTTCAGAACTGTTTGACATTTTTTTCACATAGAAACCTAATAAATGTATGTAGGTATGAGAACTTTTGCAAGGAGTGGTATAATATTGCAATAATGTAATAATGAAGTTACTTTGGTGTGAAAATGAGTCCTCCTAGGATTTACTGCCCACATAAACACGGGGTCTTTGTTGCAGTTTTATTGTAGTTTTATTATGTCTCATAGCCCTGGTCATTCCATTGCACAAACACTAAACCAACATTTTATCAAACCAGTCTTGTTCTGGTTCTTTTGTGTGTCAAGTTTTTGGGGAAATATATGCCTAGAAATAGGCTCCTCCTTTGTAATTAGCTGTGCAAATGGCTCATATCAGGCCACGGTCCCTGCACAAGTATAGTCAGAAATTTAGGAGCCTTTTGATGGATGGCTTCATTTTCACTTTCTGTGTCTTGTGTTGGTGCAGACATCCCACTTTGTTTTAGGACTATATGTTTTTAAATTAGCATGCTGGCATGTCAAAGACTGGCTGAAAGATGGATGAGAACTCCTGTACCTCTACTGGCAGGTTGAAAGAGGAAAACATAGTAGGAGGGTTGAGGCATAGCGGGAGGGAGGGCAAATAGTGAATTAAAGAGTCTATGAAAGCAGCCTTATAAGGGAAATGAGGGAGCTGAGTGCAGCAGACACCACTCAGATTGCTGACAGAGGCAGATGACAGGAGTGAACAAGGGGGGAGAAAGAAAGCGCGAGTAGGCCGGAACTGAGGCAAAGACAAAAGGGAAAGCAGTGTAAGGGGAAGAATAGTGTAACAATGTGAAGGTAGAAGTAGAAACAAAGCATGATAGACAAGTCAGCAGAACAAAACATTTGTGGAATTTTAGGTCTGACAAAGGCTGCTTTAATAAGGGCAGTAATCAAACCCATGTATAAATAAAGATTAATGTGGCTTTTACTTTTATTTAATTATTTTATGTTTCAGAAATTCACTTGTCTTGCAGTGAGTACCCACAAACATGCACTTAAAATCAGAGCACCCCTTAGGTAATTGGACACTGTTTTCTGCGATTTCTAGTTCATTGAGGATATACTTGTATGTTTCAGGTTCTTCCTGTGATTGCTTGCAGACAGTGTTATTATTTTTACTTGTTTTCTAGAGCTGCAATAACTGGAATTTTGGAGAGGATGAAATATAGTGCAATCATTACAGACACTTTTTGACAACAAGCTTGTGATTTATTCAAACTGTTTATTTTCAGTCATGTAAATGACTGAAAAAAAACTTAAATTGAATGCACAAGGCTGAACTTTATTTGAAAGTCTTGTATAGTATATATACAGGGGTTGGACAATGAAACTGAAACACCTGTCATTTTAGTGTGGGAGGTTTCATGGCTAAATTGGACCAGCCTGGTAGCCAGTCTTCATTGATTGCACATTGCACCAGTAAGAGCAGAGTGTGAAGGTTCAATTAGCAGGGTAAGAGCACAGTTTTGCTCAAAATATTGAAATCCATACAACATTATGGGTGACATACCAGAGTTCAAAAGAGAACAAATTGTTGGTGCACGTCTTGCTGGTGCATCTGTGACCAAGACAGCAAGTCTTTGTTATGTATCAAGAGCCACGGTATCCAGGGTAATGTCAGCATACCACCAAGAAGGATGAACCACATCCAACAGGATTAACTGTGGATACAAGAGGAAGCTGTCTGAAAGGGTTCGGGTGCTAACCCAGATTGTATCCAAAAAACATAAAACCACGGCTGCCCAAATCACGGCAGAATTAAATGTGCACCTCAACTCTCCTGTTTCCACCAGAACTGTCCGTCGGGACCTCCACAGGGTCAATATACACGGCCGGGCTGCTATAGCCAAACCTTTCGTCACTCATGCCAATGCCAAACATCGGTTTCAATGGTGCAAGGAGCGCAAATCTTGGGCTGTGGACAATGTGAAACATGTATTGTTCTCTGATGAGTCCACCTTTACTGTTTTCCCCACATCCGGAGAGAGTTACAGTGTGGAGAAGCCCCAAAGAAGCGTACCACCAGACTGTTGCATGCCCAGAGTGAAGCATGGGGGTGGATCAGTGATGGTTTGGGCTGCCATATCATGGCATTCCCTTGGCCCAATACTTGTGCTAGATGGGCGCGTCACTGCCAAGGACTACCGAACCATCTTGAGGACCATGTGCATCCAATGGTTCAAACATTGTATCCTGAAGGCGGTGCCGTGTATCAGGATGACAATGCACCAATACACACAGCAAGACTGGTGAAAGATTGGTTTGATGAACATGAAAGTGAAGTTGAACATCTCCCATGGCCTGCACAGTCACCAGATCTAAATATTATTGAGCCACTTTGGGGTGTTTTGGAGGAGCGAGTCAGGAAACGTTTTCCTCCACCAGTATCACATAGTGACCTGGCCACTCTCCTGCAAGAAGAATGGCTTAAAATCCCTCTGACCACTGTGCAGGACTTGTATATGTCATTCCCAAGACCAATTGACGCTGTATTGGCCGCAAAAGGAGGCCCTACACCATACTAATAATTTATTGTGGTCTAAAACCAGGTGTTTCAGTTTCATTGTCAAACCCCTGTATATAGTGTGGTTATGCTGCTATAGGCTCAGGCTCAACCTTATTTGCTTTGTCAGAAACTCCAGAAGACTCAGGTGGAGGCCTCAACAATCTCCTGGATCAAAGACTACCTGACAGTAGACCACAGTTTGTGAGATTGAAGGGTTGCGAATCCAGAACATCCTCTTCATGAGACTGTTGTACAACAACAGTGTCTTCAGTCAGAGGCCTCTTCAGAGCTGCTATAAGACAGACCACTACAGGAGATCCTTCCTGCCCACAGCCCTAGGCATCTAAAATGGCTCTTTGAAGAAACCTACATAATGAGCTACAACAACATTTAATTTACCTTTGGGATGAATAAAGTATTTTGAATTGAATTGAATTGAATTGAATTAGAGACATTTTTGGTTTTAGTGTGTTAAACTGAATAAGGCCACAGAGAAGCTCCCAAACTCAATTATTTAATGCCTTTCAGATAAAAGTTGGCACTTATGTAGCGTAGGGGCAGATGTTAGGTCAAGTAAAAGGATCCCATAAAAAAGAAATTAAAAGGGTTAGGTTTTAAATTATGAACTTTCACCTGTATAATTTTAAGACTTTAACTTGGAAAAATCTTAGATTTCCTTCAATCTTTACAGAGATTTTTGAAGCACAAGCCCAGGGGCCACAGTTTTCCTCCTCATTGTAAAATAAAGCTAATAGTGTCACACGAATACCTGAAATTAAACCCTGGGGGCTTTAACATAGAGCACTGAAGACAGCTTTAAAAATGAGTAGGTAATGATGTGTGTGCAGAGACCCGGCCTATTATGGGCCATTAATGCTATTTTTCTTGCTTAGGTGTTTATAGGTGTGCAACCCCCATGTTTCTCTTCTTCAGATCAGTGCAGGTAAGCATCTTCTTGTATCTGAGATTTTAATAAGGTCAACTGTTTGTGCTTTTTAATTACATCCAGTTCACTTTTTTCTTTATTTTCTAAAATAAAATCATGTTTTTGTAAAACTGAAGGTTTTATCATTTTTGCGAGGTTCATTCCTAACTTTGGAGATGTGTCACTCTGAAATTACATATTTCAGTCAAAGACATCAGTTTTCAAAAAGCTCTTGATTTGCCTGAATTGATTTGTTTAATGCTCACTGTTCAGATTGAAGAGTCCTTGCTTCTGTTGGGGTGTACAAAAAACCTGAAGGCCCCCAATGGGGCTTTTATTCTATCCAAAACCATAAAATTCAGATTCATTTAACTGCCTATAATTCAATCTATAATACAATATGGCTAGATTCAGTAGATATTAAAAGGGCAATCCTTAATCGTGTGTTAGTCATTTTTACCATCACCAAGTGTGATAGTATAGTTTGTAAAGGAAAGAACCCTCTAGCAGAAGCAGGCTCAGGCTGGGGAGCAATCTGGGGGCTGAGAGAACAAGAAAGAGACACAAAAACACTCAAGCACAGGGCGAGGTGTAGTTTCTATGAAAAGTAAAACAAACAGGATACAAAGATAGCATTGCCAACATTAGAAATATCCTATCCAGGAGTGATGCTGAAAAACTAGTCCATGCATTTGTTACTTCAAGGCTGGACTATTGTAAGTCTTTACTATCAGGATGTCCACAAAATGCAGTTAAAAGCCTTCAGCTGATTCAAAATGCTGCAGCAAGAGTTCTGATGAAAATTAAAAAGGGGGATCATATTTCCCCTACTTTAGCTTCCCTTCATTGGCTCCCTGTTAAATCCAGAATAGAATTTAAAATTCTCCTCCTCACATATAAAGCCCTTAATGATCTAGCTCTATCATACATCAGAGATCTGATTGTTCCATACATTCCTAACAGGGTACTTCGTTCTCAGACTGCAGGTTTACTGGTGGTTCCTAGAGTCTCTAGAAGTAGAATGGGAGGCAGATCCTTTAGTTATCAGGCTCCTCTCCTGTGGAACCAGCTCCCGGTCTTGGTCCGTGAGGTGGACACCCTGTCTACTTTTAAGGCTAGGCTTAAAACTTTCCTTTTTGATAAAGCTTATAGTTAGAGTTACTTAGTTTATCAGGGAGGGAGCCTTCCTCCCTCCCTGTTGAATGGAGTAAGGGGGAGTCAGGTTTAGCCTAAACCGGCTCAGTTATGGTTGAGGTGCAAACACACCCTCCATTTCTGCTACCTGTATGACCCCTTCTCTTTTCCAATGGTTATAATCAGTCTGACAGAGAGAGGTATCCCAATCCTTGCGGTTTTTAGTGTAACAATGACCATCAGTGGGACCCTTTGTTGGGTGCCTTGAGATGACATTGTTGTAATTAAGCGGCGTCTAACTAAATAATCTGAACTGAAACTTTCTGTGTAGTTATGCTGCTATAAGCTTAGGCTGCTAGAGGACATAATGACCACTTTCACCCTCTTCGCTACATTCTCACACTACTCTCCAATTTTGCATTATATGCTGTTATTTCAGCTTTTAACTTTGTTCTCTCTTTTTTTCTTCCTAGAAGCTACACCTGGCCTGGCTCTGTGTCTACCAGTGACACCTTTCTGGAGAGGGGAATTGTCCGAGCTTCTGCTGGCAACAATAATGCTCACCCTCTACCGATGATCCACATGGGCCTGTCTTTCAGTGTTTAACCCTTTCTCTCTCCTAGACATGGCGATTGACTGAGCTTTTACTGTAACTAACTATGTGCTCTCTTCGGACTCTAAACTTGAAAACTGTCTCAGAGTTTTTCTGTTCTTTCTTTCTAGGTGAAACGACTAAAGGAGCTACATCCATTAACATTTACCTTTTCCTTCCCATAGAAAGTACTCCATGATCAGTGCTTCTTTGTTCTTTTTGTGTCTCTGCTCTGTTCTCTCTAACCCCCAGTCGGTCGTGGCAGATGGCCGCTCACACTGAGCCTGGCTCTGCTGGAGGTTTCTTCCTGTTAAAAGGGAGTTTTTCCTCTCCACTGTCGCTACATGCATGCTCAGTATGAGGGATTGCTTCAAAGTCAACGCCAGTGACTATCCACTGTCTCTACATGCTCATCCAGGAGGAGTGAATGCTACAAGTGTCTGACTCGATGCAATCTTCTGGGTTTCCTTAGATAGAAAAACCTTTTATCCAATTTAAACAAATAATTGAACTGCACTGTTCAATGGTTAGGATTAATTGGAATGTATGTATCTGACTTTTGTGTAGTGCCTTGAGACAACATGTGTTGTGAACTGGCGCTATATAAATAAACTAAATTGAATTGAATTGAATATATATTTACACATCATTCCAATCATTCCAAAGCTGTTTTATGGAAAACAGTTGGAGCTGCACAGTATGTATGATGTTTGACTGTCTGAAACAGAGAAACTTGCTGGTAATTGTACACTCGTAAACCCATTTCTTGTTTTTGTAATTTTTGCTTGACAAAGCAAAACGTACGCTGTATAACTAAAAGGTGAAAAATGCAAACACCTTTACTGAAGCCAACCTTATTAATTTGAGATCTATTCTTCCTAAAAAATGCAAATTAAAAACCAAACTAGGATAAAACTGTGAAATCCACAGAGCACTGTAATCATTACTCTTCATTTACCTGACATTTAATGCTTTCATATAACCATTTGTAAAGACATTTGGGTACAGGAACTTGCAGAATGATTATCCCCGAAGATGCAGACCCTGAAAAGATTGTAGAAAGCAGTAACCTCTAATCTGCAACCTCATTCAAACAGCAACCAACTTAGTTTAATCATGTCAAGCAAAAAGTACATCAATAGTTTACTGACAATACCTTCTAATTGGTTGCTGAAAGCGTTTTCCTGATAATGCTGCTCTCAGCAGGTCTTATTGACTCCTTATGCTGCTCAGTTTTCCTCACAGAGCTGAGATCCAAACTACAAATGCATATAATCATATCATGCCACATTTCCTCTTCCAGCAGAAAAACACAATAAACTAATCCTGACATTCTCACTGCTATAACAAACACCATATCGCTTTCTTACATTTTCTTTAGAGTGCACAAACAATGATTATTTGTGATCAGTAAAGCTATCTGTGGACAAGACGAGGTCTAGACACAGAGTACGCGAACACAGCAGGGCGGGAGAGGAGGTCACGATTAAACGAGATTAGTTAATAATCACTAAATGACAGGCGACCCTAGTCTCATTTTGTGACCAATGACTTCCTCTGCATGCTCGTTATTTGGGAGGATGAGAACAACGGGTCAGTGTGTTCGGATGGGGCCTAATTATATTCACTGGGGACTCTGTCTCATTTCAGAGAAGATACCGTCAGTGAGCTTTCCTCAGAGCTGGTGCTCATTGGGAGCATTTCTGCCTTCTGTTAAATAAGCAGTCACATTCAACAGTTTGTTTCTTTATGTTGTTTTCAGTCTCTTGCTGTCAGTGCTCTGTTCAACATCCTCCTTTCTGTACATTTCAGTGAATCAAGACCAAACAGAACGCACTCAGAGGAAATAAACAGTGACCTCCAGAGCTTGGCCATCCATTTGGTCTCACCCATGACATGGTGCCACCAGTTTTTGTAGAAATTGGCCTCCTGGCTGAATTAGGATATGTGAACTGTTTTCTATCCATCACAACCAGAAGATGGATGAAATTGGCAGCTGGTGAAGATAGACAAGACTCGGCTTCATATCGAAATCCATTTTGTTGCCCTCAAGCTAATTGGGTCGTCGTGTCATTTGTGTATCTGCCGACCTCAAAGTCTTAACTTTTAAGACTAAACTTAGTGTAATTCTTTCTCAAGTTTGTGTTGAGGATAATTTTAAATAAAGTACTTTTCATTTAAGCTGTCTCTGTGCATTCTTATGTATCATAAAATCCTTGAAATAGTAGAGTAGCATAATCCCACAGTTATTTTTTTTTTTAAATTCAACATTTAGATAAAATACATGTTATATATGATAAAATATATATTTTAAATATAAAAATATATTTTTAAATATATATTTTTTATTTTCTAAAATAATTTATGCTATTCATCTGAGAGTCTGGGAACGTTTTATACTTGCATTCATCATTACCTTTGGGTATAAATATTGCATGGAACACAGGCTATTTGTCTTAGCCATACATTTCAAGTTTTGGAGAGGTGAAAAGAAATTCCCAAAGCATACTGTTTAAGAGCTCCCACAATGAGTGGCATCTTGGGGTCACAAAGTCTCTATTACAAACATTTGATGCTCTCTAAAAGCTTGGTTGGTTGAGGGTGCCCCTAAGAAAAAGCCTCTTCTGTCCTACCAACACAAACATTAACATCAAGTTTGCTAAACTACACTTCACAGGAACTGCCTTTTGACATCCATGAGCATCTTTTTTTAAAAGGTTTTTCAGTCCTTATATTTGTTTCATCCAGAACATTAGGTAAAATATTTGCTTTAAGGCCAAAAACAATTAAAATTTTGGCTTGGTAAGCACATTTGATCAACCATGACTCCCTTTCAATCACATTTAGATGCCAGTTGGCATCTTTATGTTGACATCTTTTTCCCTTTTTAATTTTCAGCCACAACTTCACATTGTTTAGACATAAAGGACTGTGGATGTTTTGGCCAAATGACACTAAGACTGAGCTTAGGTGCGTTGGATATGTGGAAGAGTACCTCATGCCCACAGTTAAGTGTAGTGGATGATCTGTAATGCTGTGGGCCCATTTTCTTTCAACAGGAAAATGATCTAAAAGAGTGAATGAAAGGACTGGATCAAACACTAGCTTTTTACCTAATGAGAAGTCAGTTCCACTCAGTAGGATCTACCAAAAACCCCAAATCTTTCATAACTCACCTCTGGCAGATTTAGGTTCAACGTTCATTACCGGTCAAAAGTTTTAGATAGACTTCCTCACTTAATGGGTCTCTTTATTTTCATCAACTATTTAAATTGTAGATTCTCACCAATGGCAACAAAACTGTGAATAAAAACATGGAATTATGTAGTAAACAAAACATGTGAAGTAACTCTAAACATTTTTATATTTTAGATTCTTCAAAATAGCCACCCTTTGGTTTGATGACTGCTTTGCTCTCTTAGCATTCTCTCCATGAGCTTCATGAGGTGGTCACCTGAAATGGTTTTCCAAAGAGTCTTGAAAGAACTTCCCAGAGGTTCATTTAAGGACGGTCAAAGTTAATATTTCAGTCATCACAGCAAAGGGCGGCTACTTTAAGGAATCTAAAATATAATACATATTTAAAGTTCTTTTACATTTTTTTGTTTGCTACATAGCTGCATATGTGTTTATTGACTCTTTTGATGCCTTCAGTGAGAATCTATGTACAATGTAAATAGTCATGAAAATAATGAAAACCTTTAAATGAGAAAGTGGTTCAAAGACTTTTGAGCAGTAGTGTCATCTTTTAATTTTACCAATATAATTCTTCTGACTGGAATTTATATTTATGTTCTGGATTTGTCCGGTCAGAATACAAACTTGAATCTAATAGAAACTGTGGTAAGAACTAAAGAATAGGATGATGGCAAGTTGGCCTTCCAACCTTAAATATATCTTAAAGATACATCTTCAAATTTACAGTAGAAACGTGAAAAAATTTGGTCAGTAGGCGGCTTTGATCAATGTTTCACAAATAAAGATTTTTTCATTGATTGATGAGAAGGGTAAAAAGAACTTTTGACATGATATTTTGTAATGTAATGTAAATAAAAACACTTTTTGTTTGAAAATTATACTCCTCTTACATTGCTTTTATTTCCAACGTTTTGTGTGACTCACTCTCATTTTGTACCAGAAACAATCATCTTGGCTCAATGAAGATATTTTTTAATCTAAACCTACCAGGGGTAGGAAATATTTTGGGTTCAGCTTCTGATGAAGTCCTCTAAAACAAATCCAAAAGTTAGAAGTTGGGACAGAACATTCTGTGAGACTCACATCACTTATTTCTAAACACATAAAAGTCTGTGGCTTTATTCAAGTGATTTGAGTATGTTGGGACCACAGCCATGGTTACAACGTGAAAGGCCAGTGAAGACTTGCCTGGAACTTTCAAAATAAATCGCATTAACCTATTTCCAGCACAGCCAGGAAACGAGGTAGCAGAGGACTTCCCATGATGCCACTGCCCACATAAAATCCCCACTTCTCCCACAAGTCTTTCTCTTCCACTGCTCCTCTGCGGGACCAGGACAGGGGAGGCAGCGTGCTAATGTCTCTTTGCTGGCAAAATACATAAACTCTTCAAACTGGATCCAAGGGTGTCATAAGATCACGCGATCATATGCACAAGTTAAGTACGAATGAATCACTGTTGCGTATCCGGTATTCATTCATAAAAAGGGGAAATTAAGGTATAAGCATTTTGCTTGACTTTCTCTCTGAGGCCTGCAGAAGCAAACTGTGTTCCAGAGAATCCCCTGCAGAGACGCTGTCTCTACAAGCCGAGTCTGAAGGAAGGACAAAGGCCCCGCATCACCGTGGTTACGGTAATGTGCAGTTGGTTGGCGGACAGAAAGAGACCGTTTGTCATCCACAGCTAAGGAGGTTAGCTGGAAGCTAACCCTTTGTTCACGGAGCTTTCTTCAAACGTCGTCGTTGCCCGGACAATTCCTCCTCAACACATCTCAAACGAGGTTAGGGTTTGGGCAGAGTAATAGAGAAGGATTTAGATTGAAATGATCTAAACCTTTTACATTTTATGAAGTTTGGTTTTGTTTGTGTTGAACTCAGCTATCTTGGTGCTAGCAGGCTATCTGCAGCACACGTTCCGTTTGTGTGTGTTTTTAAGTTAAGATAAACTTTACTTGAAGGGCGATTTTAAACACAGAAGATTGATCATAACGCTTACGCATTTTAACCCTTTTACTGACGGTATTTTAAAGGTGTGTGTTTGATTCTGGTGCTAAGCTATCAGCTTATTTTGTTAGCTTTAACTGCTAACAGCTTAGGACACGTGCTTGCCTGTTAAAGAATATTGACCCAGAAAGGTTTAGTTTTCAATCCAGTAAATAATATTTCCCTAACATCATTTGACTAAATTTGATAACTAAGTAAACGCCATTAAGCCACATTTCTACAGAAAGATTTGGCTCTTTTCCAAAATATTTCCTTAAATATTTTACCATTTCCTTAATATTTCTTTGAATATTATTTTAATAAATAAAGGCAGCTAATGAGACACCGTTGAGAATTAGTCATCCAGAAGGTTGGTTTTATTCAGCAGATCATTCTTTAAAACATTATTTTATTAAAATAATATTTTATCTGATCTTGCATTGTGAATGGTTGTCTAAAGGTATACTGATTATTGCCTAAGTTAGTTCCAAGACTATGGAAGTAAAATAGTCCCATAAGAATCAGACATTTTTTAGACATAGAATTTTTATCCTGTGCAATTATGTATGTGAATCTTTTTTGTACTTAAAATTTGCCAGCAAAAATTCCCCTGCAAGAATTCACCTGAAAAAATTCATCTGCAGAAATTCGCTTGCAAAAATTCACCTGCAGAAATTCACCTGCAAAAATTCGCCTGCAAATGTGTTGCAGCTTCTTCCGGTCACTTCAAAACAAGAGCATCTTTGATGCCTGAGAACAGGCCTAAGAAGAAGCGCAAAGTAACTTCCCAAGTGATGCAACAGAACTAGGGGAGTGGGAACTGGCGTCAGCCAAAAGACAAACCATCAGTTAAAAGACAAACACCTTTTCACAGTGCAACATCGAACTGTAAGGTTGGTGGTAAAGAGTGGAGCCACTCCAAAGATGTCATCACAAAGGAGGAGTTTGAGATGATCTGCAGGTGCGTTATAACTGAGGTAACGGTGTTCCTAAAAGACATGGCAAGCCGTTGCAGTCCAGAATCAAATATGACAACAAGTATTTTGATAAATATTCTGCTTTTCATTTCTTCTGATAACTTTTGCAGAAATGTGGCCACTGTTTTGTGCTAACTGGTAATTAAAATCAATAAAACCAGATTAGAATTGTTTCCTCACTCAAATATCAGACAGGCTCATTTAAAATTCACTTTACTTGAATGTTTACCTCTGATGTTTTCTGATTAAATGATTGGCTTGGCAATAATGTCACTGTTGACGCTTGTCTCGTTTAGACATTATCTCTCGTAAAGCTTCTAGGTACCTGGAAATCCGCCCGTTTTGACTGACAGTTCGATTTCAGGTGGTATACAGCACACACTGCAAAGGATTGTTCATCCTCTTTGCTAAATCCAGCTTGTTATCTAAATCCATTGAGTGTTTTCTTTATGATTGAAAAGGGATAGCGATGTGTGTGAGAGCTTACAGCTGAATGGAAATTTGCGTACTTTGATGTGGGTTTTTTTCTGAAGGTGTGTGTGTCCTCCAAAACCCGTGTTAGCTCACCTGAATGGATGTGCAGTCATAGAAACATGCATGCTTACTGGTGTGTGTGTGTGTGTGTCGTTTATGGAGATTCATTAGCAGCAGAGGTGACAGCAGGCTGCATTATGGGAAAATAAATAAAACAGCACAGACACGCACATGCATGTCCGCATCCCGGACCTCTAAGGAATAAAAGCATCTATCATCCTGCGCTGCGGATCGAGAGGCGCGCCTGAGATCCTGCGAGCTGAAACGACGAGAAACAAATCACCCGAACACATCCCCGTCGGCTACACCACAATTTCATTGGCTGGAGGCCTCTGCGGCAAATCACTGCCTCACAGTCATGTCATTAGTAAAGAAAAATCAGTCGTGATTGAGCTTTATTAAAATAGCAGTGTTTCGGCTGCAAATAGATCACAGTGGTGACCAGGGGGCAAACTTTCATTACATCCAGGGACCATTTTAGCGGCTTTGCTCTTAATGCAGATAAACCCACAGTCCTCATTTGATCAATAGAGATTGATCATCATAGCTAGATCCATAGTGTAACTAAACTGCGCCTCCTGAGGCGCCGACACCTGTCTTTATTTATAACTTTGTCCAATTAAGCAAAAAAGGAAAATAGTTGTCCTTCAAAACTGTTCAAGCCCCTAGAACTTTCTTTTTGAGATATGAATAATTTTAGGGTCCATATATCGGCAGTCATTGTGGGAACATCTGCAGCATAAAAGTGGGAATTAGCTTACGTGTTTGCAACAGGGACAATGAGCAGTTGAAGCAAATCATTTTTAACTGTGTCAGGGCATAAATTATGTAAAAATGTGTGGTTTAAATCCTGATAAAGGAGGCCTGCATGTATCCAGTTCTTCCACAAAAAGAATAAAGTGGATTTTAGTTAAAACACAAACAAGCACAGCACATTAATTATGGGTACACAGACACAGTTTCTTGAAAAGTAGGTCTTACCAATAAAAAATCATTTGTTTTTTCTCATTCTTGCTGAGCTCTGGGTGTTGTTTTGTATACTGTGTTTTCTTTGTTCTGAGAAATTTGCTACAAATGAGGCTGGGGGGTTGTTTCGGTGCGTCTGAGCTGCGAGTGTACCAGGGGTCATGTTCATGAGATAAACACAGGACATTAGCTTCAGGCTGGAAGAGACCCTGGGGCAACATGAACCAATCGGCTGTAATAGACTGAGCACATTCACTCATTAAAGCGGCGGTCACTTCCTCTTTGTTTCAGACAATCAGCAATGCTCACTGTGAGTTGAGGGGTGGGTTATAAAAAAGAAGGTGTTGAAAGGTAACCCCCACTGGCAAGGATTACAGATAATAATCAGTACGTTCCTTTTCTGACATTTAAGGAACTCAACCTTGATAAAACATTTTAAAACTAAGAGATTTATTGTTAAACATCTGTCGGGGGAAACTTTCTGGAGCGTTCTGAAGAAACTTTACCTTGTTGTGGTCTTTAAGGGTCCTTCATTTTAACTTGTAATGTTAGAAATGCAAGAATTAGAAATAATTATTTATATAATCTGATTTGAGGGGACTAAGTCCAATATAGTATCTTTCTAAAATATTCATAGCTGTAGAGGTTTTTGAAACATTGTGATAGACCAACACAAAGTGGATCATAATTGTGAACTGGAATGAAAAGGATACAAGATTTTTGGATTTTCTTTACAAATAAAAATCTGAAAAGTGTGGCATGTATTTGTATCCAGCCCCCCTGAGTCAGGACAACCGCCTCATGCTGCAAATAACTCTGCAAGTCTTTCGAGTGTATCTCTACTAACTGTGCACATCTATAGAGAATGACTGTGAAAATTTTTTTCAGTGGTGCCATAGAATCTCAGTAGGATTTAGGTCTGGGCCATTCGTACACGTGGACATGCTTTGATTTAAACCATTCCATTGCATCTCTAGCTGTTTGATTAAGATTGTTGTCCTGCTGGAAAGTGAATTTCTGCCTCCTAACATGTTTTCTTCTGGGACTGATCTGTATGCAGCATCCATCCTTCCATCACTTCTAACCAACTTCCCTGTTGAAGAAAGGCCTCCCCAGAGCATGACGGTACCACCACCATGGGTCAGAGTGGGTGTTTTCATGGTGATGTGAAGTGTTAGTTTTCCACAAAAACTGCATATTTGATGTAGCCAAAAGACTTAGATTTTTTTAGTTCACATGTTTGCTGTGTCCCCTCCATAGCTTATGGCAAACTGCAAATATGACATATTATGGCTTTTTTACAACAATGGCTTTCTTCTTGCTACTTAAATGCCGGATGTGCCAAGTTTTGACAAATTGTTCTCTCTTGTCAGTTTAGGTAGGCTTCCATGTGTTAGGTAGGTCTTTAGCTGTCCCATATGCTCTCTATCTTCGGATGATTTTGCTCTGTAAGATGTCAAATCTTTGACTATTGATTTTTTTTTCACCAAACAAATAACTACATTTTTTATTTTTTTATTCAACAGCCATGTATCATATTCCTTCCATTTCATTATTATGTGATAATTTCTGTTGGTCAATCACATAAAATCCCAATAAAACACACTAAAGTTTGCGGTGATTTTGTGTTTTTTGGGGAACTTTATATCCTTTAATGATTACATAATCACATATATCTATTGTGACCTGGAAAATAGTTTGAAATATAAGCTGTCTAGTTAAAAACAGGAAAATAAAAAGCAGAAGAAATGTTGTTTAGAGGAACTGCTTGATGTAGAGTGGGTTACCCTACCCTAACAAAGAGCATCATTTTTGTTGTTTGTTTTCAAAAGCCAGAAAAGACTGAAAACAGCATTTGCCTCCTTAATCTTGTAGTGAAGTGGCACTTTACTTGTGCCGACAGCTGCTGACACTGAGCAACTTCCATCAGCATCAAGGAGAGCACCTGAGAGAGGTATTTGTATAGATTTGTAATATTCTAACCTGTAAAAACAAACTGCAATGTTTGATTTTAGCGTCACTGGTTTAAAGTATGGAGGTTCTTATTTCTACAAATTCTCAAGAGTGCTGCAGTGACCATTAATGCACCAGCAGTGACTGACCATATTTCCCCTGGAACGAAAGTGTCTGAACTTCTTCACATGCATCACCGCAGCAAGCCCGGAGCCCTCTGATAAACCTGCAACAGCCTGATTACCTGCCCGCTAGATTCACTCACTCAACAAATCCCTCTTAGGGCCGAGGTCACTTTGCAGATGTGTATTCATCAATGCACATTTTTTTTCCCAGAGTCAGTCTCACCGGTGCGCGATAATCAGGACCTTCACAACAGCGCTGAAGACTATTAAGCAAGACTCGGCACAGCACAGCCCATTCCATTTACGAGAGCACGCCTGGCACCGATGGAGCCATCACCTCTGCCGGTTGTTAATTTACTCCTTTTCACGCTGCCGCCCCTTCTCTTCCGCTAAGTCTCTCTTGCGGTTAGTCTTCCTGTCTTTCTCCTGCTAACTGCTCCTCAGCAGTTTGCTCCTGCCAGCTTTGATTCTCTTGAACTTTCCCCGTGTCTCTCTATGATATTTGAGCTGAATTCCACTTCTGGCTTTTCTCTCCTTACTGTTTGCTGATGAGAGCGACTGCACATAGTTTGTGGCTGTATTAATCAGGGACACATGGAGCCGTTCCAGAGGCTCTGGGCCCATTACTGAAACAATTAATAATTGATCAAGTTACCCCGACACAGAGACACAATACAGCATATCTCCAGATAAACAGGGCATAGCAAGTTTTGTCAGCTCTGCAGTGCTGCCTTTTAACCCAGCAGTTGTCAGGTGTAGCGCTGACATAAATGGCAACAAAACTGACACTCAGGAAATTCACATAAAATCGTCACTTTAAAAAAAAAAAAAGAACAGTCCAATGTGCAACACCAGAAAGCTTTCAGTGTCATTCAATTTTATTTTTGTGCCATTTTTTGGTAAAAAAGGTAACCATTTCTTAAGAGTCAGACGTCAGTGCTAATTCAAAATGTCAGTCTCCAAAATCAGTCATATGAGGGACTATTCAGTTTAAGACATAAATGTGCTTTGCTGCTCTAGAGAGCAAGTGAAGAAAAAAAAATGTTTGAAACTATTTGAATAGTATTTACCAGGTCCATTTGGCTTCTATAGGCAAATATCATACATTAAAGCTAAATCATATGAACAAATAAAATATGAAATTGATGCAATATAAAACCTACTGCAACGAATCGAGTTTGGGAAAATTGGTCAAATTTGGTTTGGCCCATTTTATAGTTTTTCCTGATAATGTCTTTTGCTTTAATCTTTTTTCCGGACAGTTAAAGCCAGGGAAGATAAAGAATGCACCCTGCATTGTTATTTATGTCACTCTGTATATCAAAACCACTAGAAGGGAGTTTTCCTTTCCACTGTCGCTACATGCATGCTCAGTATGAGGGATTACTGCAGAGTTAATGCAAGAGACTGTCCACGGTCTCTACATGTTCTTCGGGGAGGAGTGAATGCTGCAAGTCACTGACTCGATGGAATCTGCTGGGTTCCCTTAGAAAGGAAAACTTTTTTAACCAATTTGCGTAATAAACTGAATCTGACTTCACTGTTCGATAGTTAGGATTAATTGAAATGTATGTAGCTGATTTGAAATCTGTATGAATATACTAAATTGACTTTGTAAAGTGCCTTAAGACGACATGTGTTGTGAATTGGCGCTATATAAATAAAATGAAATGAATTAAAGGATTTATGACTTTCAAATGTTGTAAAGTATGCCCTTTCGTTCATGGTTTCACATGTAGATAATGTAAAGGGAAGAGAGAGCAAATTCAAACTTAGGTGATGATTGTTTACATTTTCTTTTTCCTTAGAATAAATAAAATACCTGTTATTTTCCAATGCGATGTCACTTTGCAGCTGTAAAGCTCTAGGGTGGCACAAACAGTGTCAGGATCAGACTGTTCACAGCTGGAAGCTTTCACACAAACACCTAGTTCTCCCTGAACACCTTCAAGCACTGATGTTAGCGGCTTACACACACAAAGCACTTGAACTGGTTTAAAATGTTACAACATTTTTTGAGAACCAAACTGTTTTGAAACAACCTGTTTCTAGAAGCTGTAAAAATGAGCTTCTTTATGGTGATCAAGAGTGCTAAACAGCTTACAGTGAAGGAAAACACCTGGAAATTCACAGCACCTGGTGCTTAATATGCATGCAGTTCACGAAAGTAAGAATATTTCATGTTGTCGCAGCTTACATATTGTGTGGAATGCCATTTGACATAGTCTGTGAAAATTATGCAGCAGTGAACTGTAGTTTGATTTTTTCAGATGGCAAAAAAATGCTTTTGCCAATGCTGTAATATGAATATTGATTTGCCCTGTATTCCCAATCATAGATCCCCAACAAGTGCCTTGAAAACACTGTTACCTTCCTGAAACAAGTACAGATTTTGCATTTACTCACACATATATAAAAACATACACTGCCTTTTAAACTGGAAATTCCTTAGTTCTTTTGATATAAAATAGGACGTAAAGACCAGCAGGTGATTTTCCACAGATGCAAATAGTCAGTATCACACCATAAAATCTGTTTAAAAGCAGACAATGTAGCCTCACTTACAACACACACACAGACACACGAGTGGTCGTACTTTTAAACCTTGCTCTCTCATCCATCAGCTCCGGTGACAGAGCGTCGACCTCTGACAGTGTTTGAATAACATATCCTGATCAACTCAGTGACAACAGCAGCAGCAATCGTGCTGTGACCCCTGCCCTGCCAGACACACTCCAGATAACATCACTAACCCTGTGGTATGCATCTCTTCTGTGAACGGGAAAAATCTAAGTTTCATGGAACTAATTTCCCCTTTTTTCTGTTACTCAACTTTTGTTACATTCCCCCTGCTTTGAAATGCACTCACACACTATAAATATGCTGCCATTCACAAAGAAAGATGGGATACTTTGAATGTATTTTTTGTACTCACATTATAAATATACAGAGCCTTCAAAAGTATTTATTCCCTCTGACCTTTTTTCAGATTTTGTCACCCTCCAAACACAAACATCCACGTCTTTACTGGGATTCAATATAATAAACCGACACTTAATAGTGCATAATTGTGACATAGAAGAAGCCAAATGCCTTTGGAAATGACATAATTAGTAGACAGAGTCCACCTCTGGGCAATTTAATCTTAGGGTTAGGTTATTAGCTTTAAACATCTCACAGAGCACTGTTCAATGCATCACCTGAAAATGGCACAACTGCAAACCTACTAAGAGATGGTCATCAACTTAAACTTACAGGCTGGGCAAAAAGGGTATTAATCTGAGAAATAGCCAAGATGCCCATAGTAACTCTGGAGGAGCTGTAGAGACATGACAACTATTAGTTGTGCACTTCTGGACTTTATAGAAGAGGTGTAGGAAAAATAAAAATAGTGGAGGCAGCATCATGCTGTGGGTATGCATTTTTCCAGGAGGGACAGGAAATAAATTTGAATATAGCTAAATGCAATGTAATGCAAAACTTATTAGAAGCCGCAAAAGATTAGAGACTGGTTCACCTCTAGCAGAAGAATGACCCTAAACATACAGCAGGGCTGCATTTGAATAGGTAAATCAAAGCATTTATTAGAGTGGCCCAGTCAAAGTCCAGACGTAAATCGAGTAGAAAATCTGTGGCAAGAAATGAAAACCGATGTGGATCAACGGTCCCCAATTTGGCTAGGTTTTTGGCAAGGCCCTGTAAGTCTTTATAATGTTTTTTACTTATAATTTGATTAGACTTTATATTTCTGTTCCAAACATGTTACTTGGTATTACATTTTTTTGCTTGTTAAAAAACAGCTTGATGAACAAATACATTTTAAGAATATTAAAGCTGGGTATCTAACATGCCTTCATTGAAGTGATTTAAATCTTGCTGCTCCAGTTTAGCCCCCAAACATGAAATGAAAAAGGAGTTTCATAAAAACCTATCTTGTGCTTTATGGGCCTCAGAGAAGTAATAATCTGCCTCACAGACTTATTCCCACTCCCTCCCCGGGAAACTACGGCTCCTGTAGATGTTTACTTTTACTCGTAATCCAAATTACCAGGGGAACAACTCATTCCCTCTGTCAGCATTTCAACCCACACATTCCATCTTCCGGACACAGACCAGATGTCAGAGCCCTCTCCTGTGAAAAAGTGGGGATATTCCCACGTTGTAAAGATGATGGAGAAGATAAACAACATGGATGAGGAGGAAGCCGGGGAGCCAGTGGGAGAGGCCAGGGTCCCTGGTTGTTTCACTTGAGCAGCCATTCATCAGGTGTTCAAGTCGTTGGGTAATCCATTTCTCGATCCTTTTAGCCATGTCGTTGAGATATGGCCTGGCAAACCTGTGGGCGAAGGGAAATGGGCTGTCTTTCTGTTTCCTCCAGGGAGAGGGATTTATTTCCTTCAGAGTGAGGCTTAGGACAGATCCAACCAAACAAGACTGGAAACAAATAATTCTAGATTTGACGTAGAAAGTTTGGCAAGATTGGACAAAAAGAAAGTCTTCATGTGAAAACAGTTTAAATCAGCTGTTTGTTGGCATGACTTCTAGAGCACCTGATGACCTTTTGTAGTCATGCATTGAACCACTTCTGTATAAGTACCAACGGCCGATGTAGTGCTTTTTTGTATACAGCTGTACATATGTGAGGAAGTAAGCTAAAGAGGGTGGCTGGGCATGAGGGCAAACCTGCGGCTATCCCCAGTGTCCCCTGCCTAGAGCACCACAAAATCTCCAAAAACTCAAATGAGAGAAATGTACAAGATCATATAATAACTTTTAATTAAAACAACAAAGTGACATTTTTTCCTACCACACTCCAAAATAATATAAAATGGTTGTAACAGCCTATCTATGAGATTTTTCTATTGAGATTTTCTTACTATGTAAAGGTGAACCCATCAGAACCTTGTTCCCATATACTGATTTCCTATTGTTTAAAGGCTTTGACTTAACATCCATTTCATAAAATATCAATTTCCCTTTAAGAACAAGAATATAATAAGACATAAGAAAAACATTCAAAATATTGTTTCAGCCTTCGTACCGTTAGAGGTCTTCAGTTCTTTATATTAGGAGCAGAGGCAACTTCATAAACAGTATGTTATATGTGTGTGAGAGCAGTCGCTGTTAAAGTATTATTTTCAAACAAATCTGGAATGGAGTTGACCTTTTAAATTGGCTTTAACATCCAATATTAGCGATTAGCATGTTTAGAATGGCTATTAATAAAACAGCGGTTTTGTTGTGCATTCCTTAGAAAATGTCAACCCTTTGTCAGATATTTTAAAAAGGCTGCCAACGTGTCTATATCCAGCATGCTCCAAGACAAACAGAGGCTTTAAAGGTTGAAATGCAGCTATTTTGCAGTGCTATGTTTGGCCTTCCTGTCATCTGCTAAATGTCTTGCTCTCTTTTGTAGTCTCAATATGTGTCAGTATGTGTAAGACTGCATTTTTGTCACATTCTGTGGTTGCAGTAGTGGCCTTTATTGCTTAGAAGCCGGACAGGAAACTTAAGGGAGAAGGACAAGACATGTAGTACATGGCCTGGAGTTGAAAATTAAACCAGAGATCACTGTGTCGAGGACTATAGCGTCGATCTATGGTGCACCTGCCATACCACTGAACCACATGGCGCCTCCATCGTTTCCTTTTAAATAGCTTCTTAAATCTCAACTTCTTTCTCTGAGTTAAATATAAAACACCTCTCTGGCTCCCTAACAATAGATAACTTTGAGTTTTCCTCCCTAAGTAAAAACTTCCCCACCAATCAAGTGTTATCAACATGATTATGAGTATTGTGTCGACTGAACAGAAAAATATTGGAACTTTGAGCTTAGGAACAGATAATCGAGCTGAAATTCCTTGGATCCCAGTCTCAGGCTGGTTTTACAGATCATCTTATAGTCTACTTTTTTGACATTCTCTTCTTTATAAAAACACAGATCATAACAGGTACATCTTAGCTTAGCTCACCAGTGCTATCTGCTCGGTATCAGAACTATAGTGGGTTGCTTAACTGACATACTGACTGTAGTTAACCAACTTTAGTCATAAAGCAGCATTACTTTAAGTGAGGCCAGACTTCTGAAACCCTTTTTCATCCAGCTGATGTCGGTCATGGCAGATGGCCGCTCACACTGAGCCTGGTTCTGCTGGAGGTTTCTTCCTGTTAAAAGGGAGTTTTTCCTCTCCACTGTCGCTACATGCATGCTCATTTTGAGGGATTGCTGCAAAGTCAACGCCAGTGACTGTCCACTGTCTCTACTTGCTCATCCAGGAGGAGTGAATGCTGCAAGTCACTGACTCGATGCAATCTGCTGGGTTTCCTTCGATAGAAAAACTTTTTATCCAATTTGAATAAATAACAGAATCTGACTGCACTGTTCAATGATTAGGATTAATTGGAATGTATGAACCTGACTTTTGTGAAGTGCCTTGAGACAACATGTGTTGTGAACTGGCGCTATATAAATAAACGAAATTGAATTGAATTGAATTGAATTGATGAGTAGTGTGCAGCAACAAGAGAGTGGTGAGATGCTATGCTGCTCTATCCTCTACATAGCTGGCGAAAGCTCCAGACACTCAAACCTTTTCTCCGGCAGTACCAGTAACATGCCAGTGCCTACCCATGACTGAGTTGGGCAAAGAATTTTACCTTTTCAAGCACAATAGTAAGTTTCATCTGAGCTGATGGTCTAAAAGAAATGAGATAAGCTGCTAAAACACCTGACTAATTGCTGCCCTGCTAGCTTACATGTAAATAATATGTTTCCCAAGACTATTCATTAAGCCAGAGCTGCTCTTGCTTCTCAAGCGTTAAGATTACCTGACAGGCTTTCCAGCTGTGAAATATGATTTCAGTCTATCTGAATGGGGTGACTGTGTCTACTCTGCTCTGGGTCTCGGTACACCTTGTGTGGTTGTCTGGGAGGGACAGGAGGTGGGAGCAGCAGAAAATGGAGGTAGTGGGTGACAGGTGCACGGTCACCTGCTGAGTGTTTGATGTGTTTGAGTGGCCTGATGAACACGATCGCTGCAGGAAACAAAAGAAGTGGTCTGTCGGGAGCTTTGGAACTGAAGCAGGCTGAATATGGAGTGCTATTAAAGAACAGGTGAGGGTCTTTTCTATGTAAAAGATGACTGAAACATGAGGAAAACAGGGCAAAGAAAGGGAAAGGTCCTGAACCGAGAGAAAGAAAAACACCAAAGTAGCTTCTGAACTTTATTGGTCAGCTTTTTTAAAGAACAAAACAGACTTCTAGATTCAATGCACGTGAGAAGTCTCATCACACCCATTTTGCTTCCAACTATTTAGGCAAGAGTGTGAAACAAAGTTAACTTTTATTATCAAGGTTATCTCCAATAATCCCTCCTAGAAAAAAGAAAGTATTTGAGGAAGAAACCGCTTTATTTATTCAATTAAAACAGACAATGTTGGAGTGGAGTATTAATTCTCTTTTAACCGCTGCCAGTGCAATATGGCTCAACCGACATCCATATTAAAGACCCAAGTGCATTAATTAAAATGAGAGGCAACCAGTGCTCTCAACTGTAATTCTAGCACACAAAAGAAATTATTCATTTGGCCTAAAATAACCATTAAATAGTTTATATCTGGTTCCATAAGTAGGTGTTGGGTTTTCCTCTGTCTTATTTATTTTCTGAATGTCAGTTAACTTAAAGGTGTTTCATAGAGAGCAATTTTCAATACCTGAATTTCCCCACTGAGGGATAATAAAGGTTATTTCTATTCTATTCTATTCTATTCTATTCTATTCTATTCTATTCTATTCTATGCACTCGATTAATTTATCAGACTAGGAAGTGTGACCATATCATTAAAACAGGAGATTTTGCTGTTTGCTGATATAGAGCATACAGGTGTGGACATAAATCAGCAATGGCTGATAAACATAGGTTGTTTTTCCATATCGATCAAGGAAAGTTTTTTCTAATTAATTTGATATTACTCGTTATACTCTAGAGAAAGAAATTCAAATGTGGAAAACATGACTAGACAACATCAAATCATTTCATAATCACAAGCCCAAGTGTTGTAGCTGAAACTCTACAGGCTTCAGTTAGCACGGTAAATGTCAAAGTTCATCACAGAACAATTAGAAAAGGGCTGAAAAAGAGCAGCTCGTTTGGAAGGGTTGGAAGGAGAAAGTCACTTCTCACAAAAAAATACAGCAGCTCAACTTAGGGGGAAAAGTTGCATCCAAATGAACCACCAGACTTCGGACAGATGAGAACAATGGAAAAATGTTTGGCGTAACACACATAAACATGTGTAGTGAAAACCAAACACTACATCAGCATGTTGGGACCTACAGCCATGGATTTCAACTTTAAAACTCCAGTATACACTTTTCTGGAGTTTTCAAAATAAAGTGCTTAACCTTCCGGCACAGCCAAAAACAGGATAACTGCGGACTTCCTGTGACGTCAACACCCAAATAAAAGCACAGCTGTTGCTACATTCACCGCCTCTTTCCACACGGCCTCTAGAGGGAACAGTCAGGAGAGGAACAGCACGCTAATGTCTTTTGCTGGCAAAAAGACATAAACTCTTCAAACTGGATCCAAGAGTGTCATACGATCACGCGATCATATGCACAAGTTAAGTATGAGTGAAGCACTGTTTGTGTACCTGGTGATTTCATTCATAAAGAGGGGAAATTAAGGTATAAGCATTGCTTTACTTTGTTTCTGAGGCCTGCAGAAGCAAACTGTGTCGCAGAGAAGTTCCCAGTAGAGAAGCTGTTTCTACAAGCCGAGTCAGGAGGAAGGACAGCGGCCCGTATCACCGTGGTTACGGTAATGAACAGCTGGTTGACGGACAGAACGAGCCGTCTTTCAAGCCACAGCTCCGGAGGTCAGGTTAGCTGAAAACTAACCGCTTGTTGAGTGTGGACGTTTCTTCAAACATCGCCCCTTGGACAACGTTTCCTCATCACGGTTCATGAGGTTAGGTGTTTGGGCAGAGAAAGATTTAGAATGAAATGATCTAAACGTTTTTCATTTTATGAAGTTTTGGTTTTGTTTGTGTTGAACTCAGCTATCTGGGTGCTAGCAGGCTATCTGCAGCACACGTGCTCAGTTTGTGTTCTGTGTTTGTGTGTTTTTAAAGTTAAGACAAACTTTATTTAAAGGGTGATTTTAAACACGGAAGATTGCTCATAAAGCGCCGTCCGCGCTTATGCATTTTAACCCTTTTATTGATGGTATTTTTAAAGGTGTGTGTTTGATTCTGTTGCTAAGCTATCAGCTTCTTTTGTTAGCTTCAACTGCTAACAGGTAAGAACACGTGCTTGCTACTAAAGAGTATTTAACAGAAAGGTTGTTAGTTTTCAAGCTAGTGAATAATAGTCCCTAAACATTATTTTACTAAACTTGATAACTAAGTAAACACCATTAAGCCCCATTTCTCCAGAAAGATTTGGCTCTTTTCCAAAATATTTCCTTAAATATTTTACCATTTCCTTAATATTTCTTTAAATATTATTTAATATATAAAGGCAGCTAATGAGACACCATTGAGAATTAGTCATCCAGAAGGCTGGTTTTATTCAGCAGATCATTCTTTGAAACATTATTTTATTAAAATATTTTATCTGATCTTGCATTGTGAATGGTTGTCTAAACGTTTGCTGATTATTGCTTAAGTTGGTTCCAAGACTAACTTAACTTCATTTCCAGATTCTTCAAGATAATCCTTGGTTCTCAAACATAAATAACATTGCATGGTAATGTTGCATCACTCTTCTGGTCATGGTTTCCACCACCTTTAATCAACTTGTTTATATTGTACATAGCCCATTAGTCTTTAATTCTGCTTGGTATTTAGTTGGATTGTTTTAGCATAGTAAAGAGTTTGTTGATTGAAATATGTTTGACTTTGAGTTGACTTATTTTTGTTAATAAATTCTTGTATTTTAAGAAATTGTGTTAATTCATTCCATGTGTGTGCAGAGTTATGCTTTTCAATAATGTCAGAGCTAGGCTCACCCTTTTCGATTTTGTCCTAATACCATCGCCTTACTGGGCTGGTATTCACAGGACAGCCCTTAACAGACCGAAATATTATTTGATAAAATATTAAAATATTAATATTAAATATTAAATAATATTGTCAGATTAATATTCCTTACAAGCATCTCACAGCAAATGCGAAACATGATGGTTGGTGGCTGATGATCTGGGGTTCCACAGGACCTGGGCACCTTGCAGACATTGGTTCAACCATGAATTCCTCCTGTGTTTTCCAGATGTGAGGTGATCTGTCCAACTGCTAAAGTCTGGCCAAATGTTGGTCATTAATGAGCCAACGCTCCCCCAAATAAATAAATCTAGAGAAAGAAATGGCCTATTCAAAGTTTAGACCTCAACTTGATGAATATACTGTGCTGGGACTTTAAAAAAGCCTCATTCGGGAGCTCAATTATCCACAAATATGTAGTAAAGAAGAGTGAGCCAAAAACGAAGGAAAGTCATTCAAAACACAAACCCGATTTTTTGCTAATGAAGTTTTACACTGTACTGAATAATGGGTTGCGCACAATTTCTATTTCAGCCTCACCTTTGTTTAATAAATGTGTGAAATCAATTGAGGATTTTTGTACACTTGCTAGATTTAAATAGTTTTACAGCCTGGTAGTGATTAGATCACGATTATATCCTGATACATAAAACTCTAGGAATGAAAAAGAGTGTACTTTTTTTCTCGACTGCTGGACAAAGAAGCGTCGGAGGGAGGACTCTGAAAAGACTTCACTATAAAACAATGGACGAGTATTGACAAACTAGTATTTTTGTCTGCTCTGTAAGATAGTAAACATTTCTGACAATAATGTGATTTTAGGTCCCGAGGCGGAAACTCACCAGCGCAGTTTCATGTGTTATTGACTGTCTAATTTGGTGGACATGCTTTGACCTTGACACACACACACAGATCTGGGTCATAGAGGTGCACACTCTAGTATGAATACAGCATACACACATGATAAAGACATATCCACTTACTGTAACTATAGTTTGATCAAATCTGCAGCTCAAGCTCCTTCAACAAATACTTTATTTCACTCTCTCAAATGTAATAAACGCATGCAGAGGCACAACTGGGGTATGTTGCAAATAATATCAGGAAATTACACTAAATGTATCTAAATTGGAATCAAATCTAACAACACCAACAGTGCTGCATCGCAGAGACTTTTAATCTCTTATTGAGTTCTTGGAATCACCTCTGCCACCGTTTACATGGAGAAAGTACCCAGTGATTGTGGAAAAAATCAGTGGGCCACTAAAACTTAATGATGGCTTTGTAAGTCAAACAACAGTTAAGTCACAGCAGCAGCAGCTAGCTTTGTGTTTACAGATGTAGAGGCTGTAATGGTTTCCAGCAGGGGTTGAAAGTGGACTGGAGAACAAAACAGGGACATGAAGCACTCCAAAAAATAAATCTGTGCAAGAAAAGAAAAAGCACAGAATTAACACTGGTGTCAAATTGATTCCTCATTATTCTACTATATAATGTTTTTCGCTCTATTCATGTTCTGTGCTGACACTCAACAAAGATGTCGCCAATTTCAAGAGTCAATAAGGTCAGCTCCAGCTCAAGTTGCAACTTCACTAATTTTTACCCCAATTTTGTACAGTTGCCAATTTGTCCTACTTCCACCTTTAAATAATTTAGATAAATTATAATAGTGAAATTACATAAAAATGCTTAGATCTCATATAATTACCTGCATATATAAATTTCATGATGCTTTTATGGTCAAAACAATTTAACAATTATTGAGAGATCACCTGGTAGTAGTTCAATATTTACTGAAGTCACATAACCACAATTCCATAGAGTCCATTTTTAAGGGGGATGAGATATATCAAAGATGGGCATAAACAGATGCATGGGGAAAAAACTCCTGTGGCAGATGGTGTCTTTTCATTTTGAGTACAAAAACACCAAAGTTGCAAATGCATGAAGGGCAAAAGTACAAAATGGCCAGCGTCTGTGAGGGCACATCTAAGGCATTATAAAACCGACAGTTACTTTACTGTGGTCCAAATCAGTTGGTGAATTTGTTGAACCGGTAGGCTTTTCCGATGGTTCAGTTTCTTTTCACACAGAAAACTTCGAGTGAACCAAAGCCTGTCACCCCGAAACAAATGAGAACTTTCACAATGCCACAATGCAATGCAAAACTGCCTACAGGAAGGTGTGATCAAGCTTGCAGCGAACACCTGGTGGCTGTGTTGGGTCGAGTTCGGATCACATTCACACCATAAACCACAGGTGTCAAACTCCAGTCTTCAAGGGCAGATGTCCTTCAACTTTTAGTTGTGTCTCAGCTTTAATACGCCTGAATCAAATAATTAAATCATTAGCTGGCCTCTGGAGAACTTGACTGCATACTGATGAGATCATTCACCCATTTGATTCAAGTGTGTTGGATCAAGGACACATCTAAACATTACAGGACACCAGAGCTTGAGGGCTGGAGTTTGACATCCCTGCCATAAACAAACCGGTCTATGGTTTGTTTGGAATCATACCAAGACTACCTCCCCCAAATGATCAACGTACAGTTGTTCTGATCCGCACCCTTGCTGTGTTCTCATCTACACAAACGAACCGAACTAAGGGGGGAACAAACAAGAGTTCACTTTAAACGGACTAAATACCTTAGGTGTGAGAAGACCTATAGATACTCAGGGCCTGTCCACAAATTTTATAAAGCAGAGATGTTCTGCTCTCTTTCCACCTTCAACCCCCCTGTTAAACAGATTTTATTTAGCTCTTTTTTAAGTACAGATTTATAAAAAACTGCCTGTTGTGAGCAACAGGTGTGCACATAGTCTAAAAAGAATGATGCAGATGTCCAATCCGTGCATGTTTTTGCGGGTGGTTTTTGCCACATTTGCTTCATGTTGTCTTGACTCTGTTTCCGTTGAACTTCTGATATAAGCTCAACAAGTTAAGGACTCAAGGTGCATAGTTAAAACTGTCGAAGAAAACACATGCTACATTTGTTTTGGAAGAACCTTTCAAGCTGTTAGTCTAGCCTTGCTATAGCTATAACTAGTATATAGTTGGCAGACTCTGCAGACTTTCAACATTACTGACTGAAACCCTTCCTGGTTTACAACCTGTCCAAGTTTTCTAACTTCTGACAACTAAGACTGATAATACATAATTTAATGACTTATTAATGCAGGTTGTTTTATGCATTAGGCTAACGGGCCAGGCTCTGGTTTCAAGGTTCAGGCATTATGGAATAAAAGTAAGGGATTTTGTACCTGGAAAAGGTCTGTGGAACTGTGGTGTGCCTAAAATGGGTGTCTAGTTTAGGGTTGGGTTACTTTTCATTGGCATGCTCAGGGCTCTTCTGCTGTTAATGTTTTAGTGTTAATGTTGCTGCTTACCTGCCGGAGCAGAATAAATACTACAGCAGTACAAACTCAACAGAAACAACTTTCATATAAGAAATACGAAAAATATATAAGAAATATGAAAAATCAGCTTTAAAGATTATTCAGTGTATTGTAGCCAGTGCTTAATTCCTTTAACAATTCAAAATGCAATTTTGTCTCAGGGAAAATAAATTTTCGTTCCTTGAATCCACACATAGCAGCTGAGATTCTACAAAATGATCATTTTGCTTCCAAAAATTTTTGATAAAACCAGTATCCAAAAGCACAAGGGTGCTAAACATTCTGCTTATCTGTTTTGATATTTTCAGGACAACCACGAAATAGGTACAATATTTCAGAGTGCAACAAAAACTTTGTCTTTCTTCTCCATAAAGCTGCCTTTTACCAAATCTTACCCCGAATATTGAGAACCAGTTTAATCTTTTAATGTAAGAAACTTTGCTTGAATGTGCAATTAAAACAGATAATTACATACAAAACCATCATTTTGTCTCTGTCTGATAGAGCAGACTAAACCTGTTTTAACTCAGTCAAGATGACCAAAATCCTTTTTATTTGCTTAATGCCAAAACAATGTAGTCAGTCAGTCAGTCAGTCTTTTTCTACCGCTTATTCCATAGTGGGTCGCGGGGGAGCTGGTGCCTATCTCCAGCAGTCTATTGGCGAGACAATATTAGTCATTTTTTAAAACTTTCTTTAAAATCTAAATATTAATCACATTCCATTAGTATTTGATAAAATTGTCTATAAACTGTATAACTTGGGTCAAATGTTTTGGTTACCCTTCAACAAGTTTCTCACCATACAGGACTGAGATCAGAGTTTTAAGATGGCCCCTCCAAACACTGACTTTGTTGTCCCTAAGCTACTTTTTAACTAATTTAGTGTAAATGCATGGGGTTATTAACCACTTGGAAGACCCATTTGCACAGGCTTTAACTTCCTGGCTGATGTCTTGACTCATTGTTTCTGTATTTCCCCATCATGTTCTTTCCCCACTTTTTTTGTGAAGTGCACCAGTCCCTCCTGCAGCAAAACAGCCCCAGAACGTGATGCCACTTCATACTTCACAGCTGGGAAGTTGTTCTCTGGCTACCAAGCTTCCTCCTTTTTCCTCTGACCTTCACAGGAACTGATGTAGCCCAACACTAAACCATGACGATACATGGTTTGTGTGACCAGCCAACCGCAGGATTTAGAAGTGTAAACAACATGCAGAAATCATTTTCAATAAGAAGAGCCGGAAAGTCAGATAATTAATTTAAAATTTGAAGAATTTGCTCGGTCAACAACACACTCAGTTTGTTCGCCATTATTGTTTTAAAAAGAATGGTATGGGTAAACTTCAGACAGATTTCATGAGCTGTGCTACTGTCAATAATGCACCAAACTTCCTGTCGTCCTGCAAAAACTCACCGGCAATTTATGAAAGATCAGAGGTCAGGGGTAGCACTTCTCTTTTAAAGGCACAGTGATCTCATTGTGTAAAATTCTGAGTTTGAAGAAATTACAAGAAAATCTACAAAAATGATCTCTCTCATTATTCTGGAGTTAACGAAAAGAAATAACTGTAGGAATCCCAACTGACCTAAAACAGGACCAGTCAGATTCATTGTCAGTTAATGAGAAAAACTAAATAAAAGTTATGTGTCTTTTTATACAGTATACTTTTTATAATATGTGGTACCAACTGTACATTTGAAAATTGCAAATGCTAAGCATTGGAGATACGCAAAAGGAGCACAAACTAAAAAGATTAAATTATATATTAAATATTTTAAAGGTTGGTTCATTTCTTTAAAATTCCAGTACCGTTCAATCAGTTTTTAAGCTTTTGATTTTAATTATTCTAAGTTTAGTAATTGCTGAGGGGAATAATGCATTTTTGTGCTCTGTTAAACCATTACTGGACAAAACGTCTACCTTTTTATTGCCTGAGAGGGCTTAAAATGCTTTTCTTTACACTCCAAACAGTGTAAAAAGTGGACCACGGCACCGACTAGAGCTAAAGTGCAATCCTTATCATTTTCTCTACTTTCCTGCAGATAAATGCAAGTCATCCCACCCAAGTGCACTCCAAGCCAATTGTAGTAAAAGTAATAGTAAAAAAAAAAGACTCCATTATTTTCTTGGCCTTCATCCAGGGTTTGGATATGTTTCAGCATTTAGTGAGGGGAGATAAAACAAGCCCACACCAAACTGTTTCTGTCAAATTTCCAAACGTGCTGGATGCTGATAGCTGCAGGTGGGGAGCACAGCTCTCTGGAAATCTCTCTTTAATTTCCCAGGCTGCCCTGCCTGCTTGCATGCCATCCTCAGAGGATATGTTAAATGTGCTTGGCCTGGGGATGTTTGATTTCTCTCTGCTGTGCTCTCTTCCATCTGACAGATTGGAATAATAAGGGGAGCTAATTGGAGAGGCTGCTCGTATGCTGATTAGATGTAATTTTTTAAAAGAAACATCACCCTCCCACTCTCTGCGTATTCTGAGCTTAGTCTCAGCTTTGGGATTTCCTGCAGTTTCCTGGGTCTTTGAAAAATTAATAAAATAGCAAATATACTGTGACAAAAATGTATTTATTTTTTCTGTGTGTGTGTGTGTTTGTACAGTACACGTGCTCTTTAATTTATCTGGCCATTGCCTTGACTGTGTTTAGTTTCCTGTAGCCAGCTAGTACAGCATATCTGGACACATTTCCAGTTTCTAATGCTTAGCATCTTGACGCTTCTTAATCCAGAGGAAAATCAATGCCTGATAACCTATGAAAATCTACAACTGCTGTTTTAACACTACCAGAGGCCTTGTCTGCCTCCCCAGAGCATTAGCTTATAAATATCCCTGCATTAGCGTTTAGATTCCCGAGGCCAGTGTAACGGGGGGGCATACGGGAACAGGGAAATTTTAAAAATATCTACCGTTTCATTAAACCAAGAGGAAGAAAAAATTCTGAAAACCTAATGAAAAATCTCAACCTGCGTTTAAAACAACAACCCGGGGGGAAGGCCTTGCCTTGCCTCCCCAAAAGCAAAAACCTTTAAAAACCCCCTCTTTAAAAAAGGGGGTTGGGGGTTTTTAAAAAGGGAAAAAAATTAAGAAAAAGGTTGAATTTTCCAAAACACATTTATTTTGATGTTAAAGGTGATGAAAGGTTGTTGTAAACTACTTATATAGCACTTTGTGCCTCGACTGTTCCTCTTCAATGTATTTTAACATAGAGTTTGTAAGAGAGTTAGACCAGAAAAAAATATCACATGGCTATAGGTATGCACAGGTATGTTTGCAGGTATGTTTGCATCTACTGTAGAGTTTAATTTTAGAATTCAATAGAGAATAGCACTTCACTGTACACGGATTTCCATAAAACTGTTTCACATAAAGCAAACTTAGCCTGTCATTAAGGTTTCATTTTCATTTTGCACATGTTCTTGTGTAGTGAGGACAGCTCGGAACATGGATAGTTACACCCCTGTTTGGAATGTATGGAACGCCAAAGTACTCAAAATTAAATAAATAAATAAAACATTATAAAATAAGTATCTACATCATAAATACAAATAAACGTATAATGTCACAATGAAATTGTGAAATAATTAAATAATGCAATGTGAAATAATGCATATTAAATTCTCAGCTCATTATTATGAAATATATTTCATTTTCCTTTTAAAATCAGCTTTGTAATATAAAAGAATTTACATATAGAATTTTTACCTAATAATTGAAATTATTTTTGAGGCTATTTTTATATAATTCCGGCAGTTTGTTTTATTTTAAATTGTCATTTTTTAAAAGTCAGCTTTCATTTCAAAAAGCCAGCTTTAATAAGGGTGATTTCTCCCCATGGCCTTTTTTTTTTTTTAATGCAAAACCTTTAACTGAATGACGGTGTTGGCCAATCAACGTCAAAGGGCTGGAGCTGCATCCTCATTCGCTGATCCTTACATAGCAATTAGTTCTATTTCATATAGGCTTCGCCCTTTAAGCTATCGCTTGTAGGTTTATTCCTTCACGCGCAGCCATTTACTCTCCGCTAGAAGGAAAATTCCCCAAAGCGGACCAATGCTCACTGGAAGAAGCACTGAATATCTCCGATGCTGGGTGGGATCACCAGCCTTATTTGAATTGCACCTTTAGCCCTAACTCGAGATTGCTTCTGTCTTGGTAAAGGAGCAGCCAATCAAAATACTGGTCCCACCCCTTTTACCCCTGAATGACAGGTCAACAGTCATTCGGTTGAAAAGTAGCATTATGAAATAAATAGGCCATGAGGAAATATGACCCTTTTGAAATAAAAGCTGACTTTTAAAAAATTTTGAAATGAAAAACTGCTGGAATTACATAAAAATAGCCTCAACAATAATTTCAATTATTGGGTAAAAATGTTATATATACAAAAAAGCTACATTACAAAGTTGATTTTAAAAAGAAATTAAATATATTTCATAATAATGAGCTGAGAATTTCATATGCATTCAATTTTTTCACAATTTCATTGTCACTTTATATGTTTTCCAAATATTTATTGATGTAGATATTTCATAATGTTCTATTTATTTATGTAATTTTGAGCACCTTGGAGTTCCATAAATAGGGGGCACTAGCACGAGATTAAATAGGGACACTGAGAAAATCTGACAATTTCCAGCCAATGATTGAATTGTTGGAAACTCTTAAAAAAAGCTCTTTATCTTTTTCCAGTCATTTAATATATTCAAGAAGCATCAGGGCAAGCAGACAATCAATCTCCAGTGTGGACTCTGGGAAGAAGTCTTACGGTTAGCTAATTTCAAAATCAGTTACATTTTTCAAATTATGCATGCAAAAGTAAATTGATCTTTAGAAGACAACTGTATTTTCTCCAGCATAGAGGGATATCTGTGTGGTTCAGGTGTCGAGAGAGAGGGAAACTTTAGGCACAAAACAGGAAGGCTGAACAAAATTCCAAAATATTTGCTGTCTTTACTCTTTGAAGCTTGTAACAAAAACTTGTCATGGAACAAGAGTGTTTTGGACAGCTTTGTGGAAATCTCAGTGTAAATCTCAAGGTAAGGACCTACATTCTCTAGGGAGACTGTTCTTTAAGCTATGCTGTCTGTGCTAATTGTACTAACAGGTAATAGAAGATACTAAAGATGGTTTAAATGCAAACTCCATAACCATTTGTCCTAGTTTTGAAATAATAAAACCCTGTTTTAAAGCAGCTGCTGTCTTTCACTCACAATGTGACTTCACCTCTACTTCTAATTAATGACTACTCATGGCAGGTAGGCTAGAAAAAAAATATTTAAAATGCTGTTCTGAAGAAAAAGAGGAATTAAGTAAAGTTGATACAGGCAACCTAAAGCTATAGAAAACTGATGATTTTAAATCTGCCATAAAATTCTCCTGCTTCTAATCTTATGAAAAAACATCAATCCTGAGCATAGCAAGTGATGATCCAAAAATGGTCTTTTAATGTTTCACATTACCTGTCATTGACATTGAGTAAATAACCTTTACAGCAGTTGGCCAATGTTTAATGGTGACAAGACAACTTGAACCAAATGTAAAAAAAAATATGTAAAATAAAAAAAGTCAACATCATGGCTTTGATGAAGCAGTTTAGTGGACACACTCAATACATAGTAAGGCATCCATGAAGTAGGCTAACATATGCTTTAATGCGACTGATCCTATGCATCCTCACATAGATACAAAAAAATAATGCTTTCAGCCTTGGAAACAAGCTTAAAAAGATTTTAAATCCAAGTAGTCCAAATTCCTGGTCCAAAAAAGTTGTGTGAGCTCATTACACTCAATAGAAAAGTTTCTTTTCAACCAGTCCTCGATATTAATATTGCAAATACTGCAATGACATCAGAGGCCTTGTAGTGAACCATTGATTTGATCCAGGTGTCTTGAACCAAGGGAACATCTACTCTTGAGGCCTGGAGTTGGTCACCCCTCAAGGCTTCAGTCTCAGCCGATTTACTTTATCAACTCTAACCATTTTCAACAATGCCTTTCTTCTTAATACTGTCTCAAAAGGCCAAATTGTTGGAGACCATTAATAATAGTTGTCCTGTCAACACCTTCTCCAACATTATGTCTTCATTTGGATTATTTAGTTTTCTAAATATGTGAATTAATGTTTTTTCTCTTTCAGATACCATCTTAGACATATTTCTGCCAGAAAGGAGCATCACTTATTTACGTATATCATACAGTTCAGCACTGACAGCTTATACAAAAACTCATTTGCAAACTTCAGAATTTGAGACTTATATTCCACCAATGTAATTGTAATTGTTTCTCCTGACAGAATCTTTCTGTAAGCTTGTGCTGAGCTCATGGTTGTGCATAGATTTTGCATGTCTGGGTCTCCATATTAGCTAATCGGACCTTTAGGTGATTTATGGGACAGACTGTCGCTGGTGATGCTGAGCAGTTAAAGGCCTGGCTCCAATGGATGCAATCAGGCTCGGATAAATGCAACCGGCTTAGCGGGCAGCCAGGCTGGAAGGAGTTTAGTAATAGCCTCCATCAACACGCCTTACCACACATCACAAACAGTGTGTTGAATATAATCTGCAACATTCCTGAAACTAAACGTCATAATTTGGAATGAGGCAAAGTTTTAATAATTTCTGTGAAACCCAGATGTGTATGGTCTACAATGTATCATCCATCTTCCAAAGCCTCTTCTTAATATTTTGATAAAATGCCTGGATATGACAACTTTGACACCTTTTTGGAAAAATTGATTCTCAGACTGGACTGAATCAGAGCCTCTAGGTGAAGCTAAGAGATTTATGTCATGTGATATTGTTGAAAGAAAAACAAGTGAGGAGAGAAAGGCTGGAGAGCTGATGAATTAGGACATTAAAGAAAAGCACTATATTCTGTATGTGAACATATTAAGCTCCCTTAAAATGAATGTTTGCGAAGCTTTTCACAATGATTAGGAGTGCATGTAAAGTAATTTTTGACCATTCATCCAGAACCCCATTTGTGAGGTCAGACACTAATGTTGGACAAGAAGGCCTGGCTCGCAGTCTCTGCTCTAATTCCTCCCGGGGATGCTCTGCTGTGCAGGTCAGTCAAGTTCTTCCACAGCAAACTTGCCCTTCTATGTCTTTATGGACCTTGCTCTGTGCATTTCTGTGCAGTCATGCTGGAACATAAAGGGGCCATCCCCAAACTGTTCCCACAAAGTTGGGCAACATTACAGCAACCCCCAAACAGTTCGTACTACGCCGCACCTTATGCTTGACAGATATAGATTGCAGTCAAGTGCTGGTCTCCTGGCAAAAGCCAAAGCCCAACTGATTGACTGAGAAGCCTGATTTATGACTCCAGAGAGCATGCTTTACACCATTGCATCCAACCCTCTCTATTGCATTCGGTGATGTTAGGCTTGGATATAGCTGCTCCGTCATGCAAAAAACCTATTCCATGAAGCCCTGCTCCTTAACTAATCTGAAAGGTACATCAAGTTTGATGGTCTGTTAGCTACTGACTCTACAGAAACTTAGCAACCCCTGTGCACTAAGGGTCTTTGCATACCATGACCCTGCTCTGCGGTATATTTTGGCTTACAAGCTTGTTGCCAAGATGCTGTCCTTCCCAACTGCTTTCATTTAGTTATATCGCTAACAGCTTACTGTGGAATATTTAGTAACAAGAAAGTTTTTTGGAGTTTGCATCTACTGGCTGAAATTATTATATGGTTTGTGGAGCCAATTTTTTAAAATCATGACTTGATCTCCTGTACACGACTTGGAAATTAATATTACAAACCACAAACATTGATTATGGATCGAGAGATTTTTGTTTTCCCCTTCTAATCAAAGTGTTTTCACCTTTGGAAAGACCCTGATAGTGAAATATATACTATATTGGCTGCTGAAGCTTCCTGTGTGTTTGTGTCATGTGATCTGTAATATGATGTGCTCAGACAGCTGTCTGTGTAAGGTGAGTTATACACAGCAGAAATACTACAAGGTTCATAGCAAAGTTTTAATTTAAACTTTTTCTGTAACATTTCTGTCCACACACAATTACCTTGAAGAACACCGATAAAGGTTATAATCCTTGAGTCATCTTATAACATACTTAATCTAGCCTAGCACTTTAGCTAACATGAAAACAATAGTCACAAAACACATCAAGGTGGGTTTAAGTGTTCTTTTTGCTGTCTCCATGTGTTTTTTTAAAGGACCAATGCAATGAGAGGGTAGAGGTCAACCCGCATCTGTTACACCCCTAGCTCACCAAGCGAGAAAGTCAAAGCCGTCATCAGCTGACTTGTATAAAGGGAAGTGGGCTTTGCAGGTCAAGGGCTTAATGATGTATGGTTTGCACAACCAGCCACCAGCAGGAAGGCCTGGAAATCATTTCCAATGAGAAGACCAAGAAGGTGATTATTAAATTTGAAGCATGTAATGGCCAACAACAAGATCCCTACACTGATCTTGCCTACCATTATTGTTACTGTGAAGGGAATGGTTTGGGCAAATTTCTGACAGATTTTCTGTGTCGTGCAGAGGGCAATGTTGTACCACACCTCCTGTCATCCTGCACTGTGTAGCTTCTTATCCCGTAAGCCCATGTTAAAGCAGCTAAAATTCTATAGATAAACAAGCGACTTACAGCCCAATGTTAATGTACTTTACAAAATAATTCTTCATTTAACAAAAGTTTTAAAACTTAGATTTCCTTTTCTATGGTTAAGAATACTAGAGACAAGAAGGAGTGATTAAAACTCAAAATCCTATCATGTTCAGGTAAATGACTGGACAGAAGATGAGTGAAAAAGCAGTCAAAGGGCAAAGAACAACTTTTTGCTCAAAGACTATTGATCAAGACTGAAGAATGGACTGAAGAATGGACACCACTATATGTAGCTCATAGAAAAAAATACAGCAATCTTTTCACTAACAATCAGAGTTAGGGTGTATTCACACCAGGAAAGTCCTTTAGTCCCCTTGTTTGGTCTGGACCAAAAGTGGACTTTTTTGTTTGGTGCGATTTGCTTTCACTTTGTACTTTTTCAAAGTGAACTATTACTTGTAAACAATACGATCATTGCTCCCATTAAACAGAAATGACACGGCGGGACACAGCACAGACCTGGAAATTTAGGTAAATAACTGTAGACGTGCTGCGTGCAGCAACTCTGTTCTGCATATTTGTGCCATTATTACAGCTGCAATTTTATTGTGAGAGTCAAGAGCAGCTCATTCAACACAGATTTTGCACAGTTCTATTTATAATTTTGGAACAGCATTGGAGAATGCATCTGCCCTGTCCCACAACATGCCAGTAGCATTGCCAAGCAACATACAGCTTATCAGGCATGATTTCAGTACAACGTACACCTTTGCTACCGGCTACGGTGGCCTGTTAAGTCCATAATATTCACACCTGCACAAAGGTCTGGACCAACGGGGGAAATGAACTCTGGTCCGTTTAAAGCGGACCAAAAGTGGCAGGTGTGCTTGCACCCTAAGTTAAAGTATGCTTATTTCACCCACGCTTTATTCATTGCCTACGCACAATGTGTAGAGAACTACAATTTCGACAAATAACAAATGTTATTGATGTACAATATAAACAAGTTTGGCCCGAGTATGGAACCTTGTTGGACTCCATGTATGATCTTTAGCTAATACAATTTTTTTGTCATTAGTTACACATGCTGCCATCTTCAACTGAGAAAGTATCTGAGGCAGGCTTCTGCTACTTTTAGAATCTCTTTTTCTATCAGGAATTGCTGATCTTTATTTTGTCAAAAGCCTTTTTATATCTGTCAACACTCTTGCTCTAAACTCATTTTCAGTTGCAGTGGTTATATCTTCTGTCAGTTGTGTTAATGCCATTGCTGTTGATGTATTTATCCTAAAGCCTACTGACATTCATCCAAAACGGTCATCGCTGCAAGCAAATAATGTTTATAAAATGGGATTATAGTGAGAGAGAATTCAACAGATTACTTTGCGAACTACTTCTTCCATATTAAAATCAGTCCACCAGTTGAGAATTCCTAGTCCCAAGTTCTTTTAAAAGGTACAATCCTTCTATTCCACATGAAATGCCGATCATATCTGGGATTTAGTTGAGTTCATCTTTTTCTCTCCTACCCATACTATAAAATACCTGTTAGGAGAAGACAAATAGTGGTAAACAAACAGCCTATTTACCCTATAATGCAGGCATAAGTCAATCTAAAGTGTCTGTGAAGAGATCCAAAGCCTTCCTAACTAAAATTGGCAGCCGGAGCGTGCATGGTTGTGAAAATGAGAGATTATATGTGCTCATTTATATTTCTGTTCATCCACATTAGTTTGGATGATGTGTTTGCATTTATCTTTAAGATGTCTTCTCCCGATTCACATCGCTTACTGCGCACAGACGTAAACGACCTCCTCTCCACCCGTCAATCAAGCGGTTGATTAGATCGAAGTGTCAGCACCTAAACAGATTATACCGGCAAGAGGCAGGCAAGAAAGCAATTTCTTCTTCCAACCTCCAACTGTTGCTTTTAACTTCGTTTCCCAAATAGACTCCTCTCACTCTCAATATCTCCACCAGCATTCACATAAAAAACAATTGACGGCAGGGTTTATTGGGATCAATCGTCAAGCCACTGGCTCACCAACGTCTATTCACATCAACATACCTTCAGAGAAATCTAAAAATAAAGAGATCATGTTTAAATTTGCTATAAAATTATAATAATTGTACATCTCTTCATTTGGCTCTGTATAGAATTTATTTCATTTTCTGTTGTAAATCATGACAAAGAGAAAACAACAACCCAATCAATTCCGTCTAAAAAGGTTCTCCAAGTAAGCAAGAGCTTGAGAACCATCCCTTCTGGTAACTAAAGAAAGTCAAACATAAAAATGCTTTTAGTTTTAGAAATAAAAACAAGCAAGAAAAGGTGGCTCGGGCATCTATACCGGATACCTCCTAGACGCCTTCCTCGGGAGGTGTTCCAGGCACGTCCCACCGGGAGGAGGCCCAGGGGATGGCCCAGGACACCCTAGAGGGACTATGTCGTTCGGCTGGCCTGGGAACGCCTTGGGCTCCCCCCAGAGGAGTTGGAGGAGGTGTCTGGGGAGAGGCACGTCTGGGTGTCTCTGCTGAGTCTGGTGCCCCCGTGACCCGGTCCCGGATAAGCGGAAGACGACGAGTACAAGTACGAGTACAAGCAAGAAAAAAAATCACTGACATCATGCCATTTTTCTAGGAATAATACAGTTTCCAAGAAATCTCTAAACCGAAAAAAGCTTTCAGCAAGCATCTGTGAGCATCTTCCTATCATTTCCAAAGCAATAAAATCAATCTGCTTCACCTACATCTTTGTTTTTTTTTTATCTTTCCTTATTTACGGGCACCATATGGTATTTTTTTCAAACAATGAGGTCTTTTGCTAGTTACACTACCTGCAAAAGACATATTGAACTGAGCAAACATGATTAGACTTTGCATAAGAAACATTACATTGCATTGTTACATTTTTTAACTAGCTTTTGTTCTCCCATCAATCCCCAACTTTTCCTGCTGCATCCCCTATATGTTGGGCAAGTACGTAACAATGACACTTCTGAAATTACCCTTTAGACTATCTTTTGCATACATTGATAAAGTGCGCATAAAAACATCCGTGACTTATGTTGTCAAAGCCTCCCTGCGGTGAGCTTCTCTAATTGGCCAAGTGTCTTCAAGACCAATCAAAAGGGCAGATAATTGGACCAGGGGGCGTGTGGACAAAAGGTCACACAGGACGTGGTCTCAGATGGCTGGATTGGTCTTTAGCTCCCTCTTCTCCTGCTTGTGCTTTCTGTCTTTTTCTGGTTTCCTAGGGTGAAATTACATCCTTTATTTGGCTGCTGCAACAACAGTAGCAACTTCCATATGCCATGTCTCTTTTGTTTCTAGTGTGAAGGACCATTCGGCTTTGTCTGAAGCTTATCTCAGGCCCTGTTCACATGAGAATGTCAGTCAGTCAGTCATTTTCTACCGCTTATTCCATAGTGGGTCGCGGGGGAGCTGGTGCCTATCTCCAGCAGTCTATGGGCGAGAAGCGGGGTACACCCTGGACAGGTCGCCAGTCCATCGCAGGGCACATGAGAATGTTTTCCGATAAAAAATTAAAAAGTCAAGTTGCTTTTCTACTGTTTGTTTACGAGCATGTTTTCTCTGAAAATGGCAAAATTTGAAAACGGGTTTGAAAACGTTCCGGTCTCCGTTGCCACGTAGTTCTCATGCAGAAATCTTTCTTATGCCCTCATGCGCAGTTTCACTGAAATCAGTAAAATTAATGCACAACATATTGGCTGCTGACCAGTTTAAAACCTACAGAAGATGAAGATATCAACAAGAACAAAGGCGGATTGCAGTGAACCTACTTGTGCTGCTGACTCTTGATTCTAACAGTGGTTCTCCATCAAAGTGCTCATTTTCTCCCACATTTCAAAATAGTAAGTGTGTGTACATGTTGAGTGTCAAAGAACATACCGACAATGAGTGGCGTGGCAGGATTATATGTGCAAGTCTCATGTCACCTTGGTTTGTTCAGATTAAAAATCCAATTTAGCCAATTTTTGATGCTGTTACTGGCAGCTGCAAATAACCACATCCCTTTGATTAAATTACAAATAATTTTATTAACAAACTGCAGGGAAATATATGTAGGCTTGAAAAGGGAAACTAGTATCTTTAAACAAATCAAGCTGATTATTTTTAAATTTCCTTTAATATGATTTACTTCGCTAATTGTACCAAATCACCTTGAATTACTAGAGGTGTCTTTCTTTAGAATAACCGAAGAGGTTGAATTAAATCAGCTTGAAGTGCAAAGTAGAAACCTGGACTTAGCTGACTAAATTAAACAGTATTTATATGAATATAGATGAATTATAATTTGTTTATTGGATTTCCTTTATTTCTGTTCAAATTGAACATAATTGGACCATATTCACCTAAATTAAATAGTAATAATCTGAAATAAACTGGATAAAATTAGAAAACAAATTACTTTATAACAATTTTCAATCAATTGAAATGGATTATAATTTAACTGAGCAGCACTGGAATGGTATAGATGGTTTATAATTGGTTCATTAGACTGCAGTGATATTTTTAACGTATTGGATTACATTGAACTAATTCGAGTTGTTTTAAGTCAAATTTATAGACGTACTTTATTTGAAATTCAGTGATTAAAGTGTATCATAGTTAGCTTGAACCAAAATCTAATGACTTTTTAAATTAACAGTGAATTTCATAGCTGGATTAATTTTTACTGAACTGAACTTTATTGGTTTCAATTACAAACTAGAATTAAATGGTTTAAATGATTGGATTTATCTTTAAACAAATTTGATTGATTTGGATAATTCAATCAACCTTATCATCATATTATTTTTCCTAAACAGGACTGATTTAACCTGAATGAGAATAATCTGTAATAAAGATAAAACTGAATTATAATTATCTGGACTCAACTGGACTGTGACCATTTTGAATAAAATGCATTAAATCTGTATTTAAACTGTATTTAGTACAATTTAAACAGTGTTCACTCTTAATAAATGGGGGAAAAACTACATTATGACAAAAGGCTGCATTTATGTTTAAATGAATTGAAAGAATGCCAATAAAAGGATTAAAAATTAAAGTTCCGGGTTGAGATTTATGTTGAATGAATTGGAGGATGTTGAATATAATTGAATTGGACTGAACTGCATTTGACTACAATGAAATAGAATGAACTGGTTTAAAAATATTGCTGGGATTGATTCCTGAAATGGGGTGTTTATGCATGGAGTTTGCATGTTCTCCCGTGCATGCGTAAGTTCTCTCCAGGTATTTTGGCTTCCTCCCACAGTCCACAAAAATAACTGTGAGGTTAACGTGTAGGTACAATTTGCCCTAAGGTATGAGTGTTTGCGTGCATGGCTGTCTGTCCTGTGTATCTCTGTATCTCTGTGTTGCCCTCTGATGTACTGCCGTTTACCCCGCTTCTTGCATGGTCTCGCCTAGCGACCACTGGAGAGAGCCTGCAAGAACAGCCAGAAATAAGAGATGGATGTGTTGTGATTATGAATATGAATATATTATTTAATATTAATACTTTAATATTTTATTAAATGATATTTCGGTCTGTTAAGCGTTGTCCTGTAAATACAAGCCCAGTAAGTCGGTGGTATTAGGACAAAATTGAAAGGGATGAGCCAAGCTCTGACATTATTGAACAGCAAAACTCTGCACACACATGGAATGAATTTACACAATTTCTTAAAATACAAGAATTTATTGACAAAAATAAGTCAACTCAAGTCAAACATATTTCAATCAACAAATTCTTTACTATGCAAAAACAATCCAACTAAACTAAAAGGCAGAATGAAAGACTAAGGAAGACTACTGGGCTATGTACAATATAAACAACTTGGTCAAAGATGGTTGAAAACCATGACTGAAAGAGTGATGCAACATTACCATGCAATGTTTATGTTTGAGAACCAAGGATTATCTTGAAGAATCTGGAAATGAAGTTAAGTTAGTCTTGGAACTAACTCAAGCAATAATTGGTACACCTTTAGGCAACCATTCACAATGCAAGATCAGATAAAATATTATCTTAATAAAATAATCTTTTAAAGAATGATCTGCTGAATAAAACCAACCTTCTGGATGACCAATTCTCAACGGTGTTTAAATAGCTGCCTTTATTTATAAAAAGAATATTTAAAGAAATATTATTTTGAATTAGAACCAAATCTTTGATAAATGGGCTTAATTGTGTTATTTAGTTATCAAGTTTAGTAAAATAAGATTTAGGGAAATATTATTTTACTAGATTGAAAACTAACAGCCCTTTGGGTAAATGATCTTTAGTCGGCAAACGCGTGTTCTTAGCTGTTAGCGGTTGAAGCTAACAAAAGAAGCTTATAGCTTATCATCAGAATCAAACACAAACCTTTAAAATACCACTAACAAAAGGGTTAAAATGCATAAGCGCGGACAACACGTTATGATCTTCTGTGTTTAAAATCACCCTTGCTCTGTCGGGCCGGCCAAACTGCACGTTACTGCTGTAGCCACGGTGATGCGACCCCGTTGTCCTTCCTTCAGACCGGGAAAACTGCTCCACTCGGCGTTGTAGAGGCAGGGTCTCTGCTGGGAACTCTCCGGAACACAGTTTGCTTGTGTAGAGCTCAGAGAGAAAAGTCAAGCAACGCTTGTACCTTAATTACCCCCGTTCATGAATGAATACCGGGTACATAAACAGCAACTCATTCCTACTTAACTTCGTGCATATGATCACATGATCGTATCACACTCTTGGATCCAGCTTGGAAGAGGTCAGTTCGTTGCAGAAGCGGTGTTTTTATTCAAACAGTGACGTCACGGGAAGTCCACTGTTACCCCGTTTCTAGCTGTGCTGGAAGTAGGTTAATGCGATTTATTTTGAAAGTTCCAAAAAGTTCTTACTGGCCCATCATGTTGTACCCATGGCTGCGGTCTAAACAGATGGATGGATGGATGGATGGATGGATGGATGGATGGATGGGTAGAAAACAATTAGATGTAAAAATCATATATTTATTATATTTGATTGATTGAATAGGATACCATTAAACCTAGATCTTTTGTCTTTAAGATACGCTCATAATCTGGGACCTGAAGTTTATATGTACTTCTTCTGCTGGCAACAGATTTCTGCCCCATGATGTATTTCAACAGCACTAAATCCACACATGATGCTACAATAGCCTAAATCCATTAACCATGCAGCTGGTGCAATCTCCCCATTACCATACTGATCCCAAATGGTTCAACAGGTATTTAATGAAGGAGCTGTTTCTTTTTCCCACAGCTGCATGATGATTTCATTTCAAATGAGATTGTTCCAACAGTAAAAAGCTTCAGCAAAGGAATAGTGGAGCTGTCCTTGTGATTACAAGTCTGTTTTGAGATTCATCAGGCAAATAAAATGTGGAGTAAACAGGGACTCAAGTGGTCATTGCTCCAATGAGAGTTCATGCTGCCTTATTGTGATTAACTTCACCCATGGGTAGCTGCTACATGAGCTGCTATATGATCTTCTGTGTAGACAATAGGATTAGCTACAGTGGCAGCACAGACCAAGATAAGTCTGACCCAGCAACATCTGTTTTTCCTCATCCTGATTTATGGTTAAGTCACAAAACCCCAAAAGATGCACTGGAGAAAGTTGTAGTCAACTTTATGAACTGCTTTCTTTTTCCAAACCTTAGGGACTGAAAATTTAAACAGAAAAGAAAGCTTCCCATATGGGATTCATAAGGCAACATATTCCTCCTTAAGCAGTTTGCACATTAAAAATGCCTCATGGTATATTTAGTACGCCACAGGAGCCTAATGGTTATATAAACTAATTCAGACCTCTGTCCAACTTATTCAGCTTCTTGTAAAAACACACTGCAGGCCTCAGAGCGCAACACAGCCGAACCTAGCATAACTGGCATCTTGAGCACATACTCCCAACTTCAACATTGCACAAAGGAGGAGAAAGGGGGATTAGGGGAAGAGGAAAGAGAACACAACAAAATGGAAAAAAGGTCTGAGGTGGAGAGAAGAAAGAAGCGCAAAAGAAGAAGCGATGCCGGATAATCCAAAGGTGACAGGAGGTAAAAGACATAAAGATCTGAGATTGATTCACAAAGCTTCTTGTTGGCATTTAAGAAACAAGATTGTCCCTGGAGGTTGTTATGTGAACGTGCTGCTAGCTTTGATCTATGTGACAATTTCAAGGAAACATCAAAAATAAAAGTGACAAAATAATCCTGTAAGTGTGCAATATCATACTTAAACTCTTAAAGTACAATATTAGTTTAAAATACAACTTCTGAATGTACAAATCACAAACTATTATGTTCTTACAGTCAGGTTAAAATATGTTGGTCCAACTATATATTTGACTTATGAATGAACTGGGGTTAAAGTTAGTATCTGGTGGTGTTTTTGCTTCACCAACAGACTTACACCAACAGTTAAAACACAGGAGTGGAATGAAGTTTGGATTTGTACAGCAGGATTTCAGAAAATCCAACGTTTTTATAAAGTGGACTGAGAAAATAGCACTAACTGTGTTTTGTACATTTTAGGTCAATGACATCACAGGAGGCAGAAGAATTGGGCCCATCTGCTGGAATCATTAAACATCATGACACATGAGCATTTTTTTCAGATTTCAACACAGATACTGAAGCCATGAAGTTGGAAGATGTTGAAACGTACATATTTTAATCTGAGTTTAAATCTGATGAGACTCACTACCACCATCTTACAAACTTTAACCTGTACAAATCAGTTAAATTCCTGCTTGAGCTTTTCCATTTGATCAGTTTCCGTACATATTCAACACTCGAAATTTGACTAAATGTAATTTTCTGCTTAAACAGTTACACAGTAAGACTGTACACCGCCATTGCATGTAGTCTGAACTATTATAGCTTACCACAACAGCTTTCCTCTTTCTGAGTGCCGAGCAATGGGATTATTTTCTCTTTGGCTTGTGGTAGCAGGTAGGGTTTAACTGGTGGGACTGGGCTCTGTATAAATCAGTCTGCCTGGTGATCATTTTTGGTGGAGAAAGCAGGTGATGCTACAGTTCCACACTTAAAAATCATCCAAATAGAATGCTTCTCCAGACTATATGTTTTTTAATAGAAGAAAAGAAGAAAAGAAAAGAACCTCTAAATAATCTCTGGCCTTTATTAATAAAATTTGCCCATTCCAATCTGCTCTGATTGTGTTTGTTAACCGGTTCCATGTGTTTTGTTTTTCTTTGTTGCCAAAGTTTTCTGAAATCTTTGCAGTGTTTTCACATATGACTCAAATGCTTTGCTGCAGTTGTACAGAATAAAACCAGGTCCAGAATTAGGAGAATGTGGGGCCGCTGGGCAAACTTTCCTCTTGACATGGAAATTACAATAGACTGACAAGTACACATCAACCTCATGGTTTTTTTAAGCTTTAACAACATAGAAATTAAATTTTTCCTAAATAATCTTTGTGTTTCTCACAAACAAAAATACTTGGCGGAAAATGTTCAGCCACACAAAAAAATTATTCACATTAGCCAATGTGAATCATTGCCAACCCTGTATGTGGCGATGTAACACAGTCACTGAAATATTCTTAATATGGGCTTAAAATCCTTCTTTGAAAAACCATTTTTCATTAGAAATTCATTAGAAATATAAAAACAATTAACTAAAAAAAAACGTTTGCAGCTGCCTTGCTGCCCTTGCTAAAGTTTTCCAGATAATAATCCTTTAAAGTTTTATCAAAACATGCAAATCAAGAGGACAGAAACAGGTAGAAAAATGCAAAAGGACAAAACAGTAATTAGTTCCTTTATGCCTTTTGTGATGTCACCAGAGTGGTAGATGTTTGTTATTGGGGTAGATTGTTGATGGTTGATGGTTGTATATCTCGATGGAATCAAGATATACAACCAAAAAAAAGCAAAACCAATTGAAAAACCATTATAATGGTATTATGTAAAGGAATGTGTTATGAGCACTATAAGGCAGGGAGAGGTAGATTTTCCTTCAAACCATCTCATTAAGCTTTTAACACAACACCATAATGGCTGCCTTGTCAGCATCTGCCATTTTGTTCTTTGTTTTTGTTTACTTTGCCGTTAAAGGTTTTGCCTGTTCCCGTAAATAGTAGTAGTCTTTTGTTTAGTTAATATTTGCTTAGATTCTTGTGCTTGTTTACATGTCCTTACATTTTGTTCTTTCTAGAGTTACTATTTATGTTAGATTATGTTTAGGTTTCTTTTCCCTGTTCCTCCCCTTGTCCTTAGATCCTGTTCAGTTATTGTTTACTCAAAGGTTTGTTTCCCTTTAGATTTGTTGTTCTCTGTGTTAGTCCCTTCTGTTTTAGGTCTTCTCTGGTAGTTATTATTATTTGATTATTTGTTCCTGCTAGGTTTAGTTTCCTCCTATTATTTATGTTTAGGTTATCTGTTATCTTAGGTCTTCGCTTTCTCTGCTTCCCCCTGCTAGTTCTGTATTTATTGTCTCTTTCTTACCCAGTCTACCACTTCCTGGTTTCTAGTTTGTTTACGTTTTCGGTCTAGTTTAGTTTCTTGTGTCCCTACGTCCCTCAGCATTTATCGCCATAGTAACCATTCATTCCCATGATCTCCACAGCCGGTTCCCACACCTGTCCCCCTTCCCTTCTGATTACCTTAGCCTTCCTTCTCATTGGTCCATTCTCCTACTCTCCCTGCTCTTATACCTGCTTGTACTCATTATTCTCTACTGGTTCCTCACGTCATACAAGCCATGAAAAGTCACGGCTCTTCTCGAGCTCCTAGTGTTTCCCTACGTTGTGCAAATAGAGTATTTCGTCTGTGAATCTCCAGCGAACCTGTAAGTGTTTTATTACGAGCCTTTATTAAAGTTGATTTCACTCATCATGCCTAGACCAGGTCCCTGTTTGCGTTTTGGTCCAAAACAACCTCAAACCTTGACATGCCTGGAATATTGATACTATTTAAGGTTACTAGTTTTATGCAAATTTCACCTTAATCAGATCATTCAAAAGTTATAAAACTAAAGAGCTCTCTATTCTCCTGTGAACTTTGGGCAAAATTACAAAAATGACTTTGGGCTACTTTGGGAAAAAAATTGCTCCTGTCCAGCCAAAGAACTGGTGCACTAATGCATACTTCCACATTAATCTACTCACAGCCTGAACCCTTGAATCCCTCCCTTCTCTTATTTTCATTTCACTAAAGCGACAAAGGGATGAAGTCACTGACTTGCCAAATAGAAATGATGCAGGCCAAAGAAATATGAAATAAAAAAACATTTCCCTACCAGCTCAGTGATCTCAGAGTGACTTCGCACTTTATTTATTTTTAATATTTACATTGGGTAAGTAATTCTGTCTGAAAGTGTAGCAGCTAAATAGCAGGAGACGAATTAAGTTAAATCGTAAATAGTGTGGCTATCCCACTGTGTAAATCTCTAGTCAGGGAAAACAAGTCAAACATCTTAAGATGGAGTGTGCTTGAGTGTAGGAATACATTACTTTGAGTTCCCACTTGTAAATGAAATTGGTTTCTTTTCCATTCGTAAGCGTATTTGCACTGAGTACATTTCAACCTTCACTTCCCCAAGTTAAGATGCCGGAGCAGCAGCGCTTTGCATGTAAATCTCCTAAGTTTAAGCACACAGCCTACGCTTGCTGGCTTGCTCTCTGTCTGTCCCCCGTTTTTTTTTTTTTTTTTAAACACCCATACACACACGGTCTGTCTCTCTCTCCCCCCCATAACAAAAACATATATGCAAAAAGCTGCACAGCAAATCCAACTCAAACTTACTAGAACTCCATAACTTGATTTCCCATAAATACACTGTAGGGCAATTCTGGATCAAGTCGCTGGCAGAGGTGCAAAATCAAGCGAGTACGCAGCGAAAACCCACACAGTCTACTCTGCAAAACTGCACAAAGTCTCAAAGAAGACACCCAGACACCTACACACACAAATCAGCATACACATGTCTGCTAAATAACTATGGAAGCTGCCTTTTTTATTTAAACATCCAATATCCTGATACAACTGAATATCAGACTCTGGCTCACTGTATTCCCTCTGATTACCAGCCCCATTTTAGATATGATTAATTTATCCTTAGTAAATGGATATGTACCACAGGCTTTTAAGGTAGCTGTAATTAAACCTTTACTTAAAAAACCTTCACTTGATCGAGATGACTTAATAAATTACAGACCTATATCCAATCTTCCATTCTTATCTAAAATTCTTGAGAAAATAGTTGCTAATCAAATGTGTGAGCATTTACAGAGCAATGACCTGTTTGAAGAGTTTCAGTCAGGATTCAGAGCTCATCATAGCACTGAAACAGCTCTGCTGAAAGTCACTAATGATATTCTTATGGCCTCAGATAATGGACTTGTGTCTGTACTGGTTCTGTTAGATCTCAGTGCTGCATTTGATACAGTCGACCATAATATTCTCTTAAAAAGGCTGGAATATGTTGTAGGGATCAGGGGAACAGCGCTAGGCTGGTTTAAATCTTATCTGTCTGACAGATTCCAGTTTGTTCATGTAAATGATAAATAGTCTTTAAACTCCAGGGTTAATTGTGGAGTACCACAAGGTTCAGTACTTGGGCCAATTCTCTTTACTACTCTTTACTAATAGGTCAAATTATCAGGCAGCATAGAATAAATTTTCACTGTTATGCTGATGATACTCAGCTTTACTTATCCATGAATCCTGATGAGCCCAACCAGTTAGATAGACTACAAGCATGTCTTGAAGACATAAAAACTTGGATGACTTTAAATTTTCTGCTTCTAAATTCAGACAAGACAAAAGTTGTTGTCTTTGGACCGGAGTCTTTAAAAAAGAAACTGCTTAGTCAATCATTTAACCTGGATGGCATTAAATTGACCTCCGGTAATAAAGTAAAAAACCTTGGTGTTACTTTTGACCAGGACATGTCCTTTAAATCCCATATTAAACAGGTTTCTAGGATTTCCTTTTTTCATCTCCGGAACATTGCCAAAATTAGAAATATCCTATCCAGGAGTGACGCTGAAAAACTAGTCCATGCATTTGTTACTTCATGGCTGGACTATTGTAATTCTTTACTATCAGGATGTCCACAAAATGCAGTTAAAAGCCTTCAGCTGATTCAAATGCTGCAGCAAGAGTTCTGATGAAAATTAAAAAGAGAGATCATATTTCTCCTATTTTAGCTTCCCTTCATTGGCTCCCTGTTAAATCCAGAATAAAATTTAAAATTCTCCTCCTCACATATAAAGCCCTTAATGATCTAGCTCCATCATACATCAGAGATCTGATTGTTCCATATGTTCCTAACAGAGCACTTCGTTCTCAGACTGCAGGTTTACTGGTGGTTCCTAGAGTCTCTAGAAGTAGAATGGGCAGCAGATCCTTTAGTTATCAGGCTCCTCTCCTGTGGAACCAGCTCCCGGTCTTGGTCCGTGAGGTGGACACCCTGTCTACTTTTAAGGCTAGGCTTAAAACTTTCCTTTTTGATAAAGCTTATAGTTAGAGTGGCTTAGTTTATCAGCGAGGGAGCCTTCCTCCCTCCCTGTTGGATGGAGTAAGGGGGAGTCAGGTTTAGCCTAAACCGGCTCAGTTATGGTTGAGGTGAAAACCCACCCTCCATTTCTGCTACCTGTATGACCCCTTCTCTTTTCCAATGGTTATAATCAGTCTGACAGAGAGAGGTATCCCAATCCTTGTGGTTTTTAGTATAACAATGACAGTCAGTGGGACCCTTTGTGGGGTGCCTTGAGATGACATTGTTGTAAATAAGCGCCTTTTAACTAAATAATCTGAACTGAAACTTTCTGTGTAGTTATGCTGCTATAGGCTTAGGCTGCTGGAGGACATAATGACCACTTTCACCTTCTTCGCTACATTCTCACACTACTCTCCAATTTTGCATTATTTGCTGTTATTTCAGCTTTTAACTTTGTTCTCTCTCTTTTGTCTTCCTAGAAGCTACACCTGGTCTGACTCTATGTCTACCTGTGACACCTTTCTGGAGAGGGGCATCGTCCGAGCTTCTGCTGGCAACAACTTAATGCTCACCCTCTACCGATTATCCACATGGCCCTGTCTTTTAGTGTTTAACCCTTTCTCTCTCCTAGACTTGGCGATTGACTGAGCTTTTACTGTAACTAATTATATGTGCTCTCTTTCAGACTCTAACCTTAAAAACCGGCTCAAAGTTTATCTGTTCTCTCTTTCTAGATGAAACAACTGAAGGACCTACATCCATTAACATTTACTTTTCCTTCCCATAGAAACTACTCCTGGATCAGTGCTTCTGTGTTCTCTTTGTGTCTCTGCTCTGTTCTCTCTAACCACCAGTCGGTCGTGGCAGATGGCCGCTCACACTGAGCCTGGTTCTGGTTCTGCTGGAGGTTTCTTCCTGTTAAAAGGGAGTTTTTCCTCTCCACTGTCGCTACATGCATGCTCAGTATGAGGGATTGCTGCAAAGTCAACGCCAGTGACTGTCCACTGTCTCTACATGCTCATCCGGGAGGAGGGAATGCTGCAAGTCACTGACTGGATCCAATCTGCTGGGTTTCCTTAGACAGAAAAACTTTTTATCCAATTTGAATAAATAACTAACTCTGACTGCACTGTTGAATGGTTAGGACTAATTGGAATGTATGAACCTGACTTTTGTGAAGTGCCTTGAGACAACATGTGTTGTGAATTGGCGCTATATAAATAAAACTGAATTGAATTGAGTTATTATGATAGAAAAAGTAAAGCAGAACACAATTTGCGAAGATTACAGTTACATGCTAGCTTGGTCACAGAAGACTCAGATAAAACTCCAAACATATTTGCCCTTGTTTGAACCCCTTATCCCTGTTACTCAGCCTTAACCCTATATTCAGTGCATCCATGCAAAAGACTTGTTTATTTATTGATAATGAGCTGAGGAAGAAAGAAAATCAGATGGGAATGTTTGGCCATAGAAACAGAATTTTTTGGACTGTACATGGGGAACACTACTTCTGTTGAGGATTGTAACAGAATGCATTGCAGATCACTGGCAAGAGTGCTAGCAAAGAAGTTATGAGTAACTTCTCCACAAACAAATGAATTAACTAATTTTGGTATCAACAAACGAGTATTTCATCTATAAAAATGTTTAATTTCACAACACTGGTGGTAATGTCAGATTTGATGTTTATCAGTGTTATTACATGCTGTATATCATAAGGCTTCTTTAACAAGAAAAACAACTTGTGTTGTGTTTCTAAATAAAGAAAATAGTGTTATTTCTTCAGTAACCAGTATGTGTATTTAAATTTGTTATAATTTTCAGTAAAGATGCACCGAGAAACAAAGTGGTGACAAGAATCAGCTGATTTTCTGATCTGTCGGGATAAAAACACTCTGTGATGCGCAATTGTGTGAAGAGATTCGCTATTTTCCGTATCAGTAATGTGTTTAAAAATATAGACAGACGTGTTAGAAGCTATTTCACAGAAAACACAGTTTTATTCCGAGGCATGTCTGTGGATTTGGGCTGCAACTGTGAGAGAGAGAGAATGAAACATCAAGAGATAACAGGAAGGCTTGATGTATTACAGCAAAGTTGCTATGTTTGGTCCATTTGAACCTTCAGTCTTTGCCATAGAGAAGGCTGGAAGCTAAAGAAAATTTCTAGGAAAAACACAAGGAGACTGTTTTTTTGCAACTGTGCTAACCATGCTATACACTAATAAATGAAGTAAAAGGCAGTTTTTCTTTGTTTGAAAATAATAGAAAAACTTACGACTGCTATCCCAGCTAAAATGCTGCAACAAAACATTTTACAAGCTGTTTTTATGCCTTCTCAACTAATAGGTCTTAAAGAGAAATCAGAATTGTTTCAAATCTGCATTAGCCGGTGAAAACTTTACAAAAAGAAGTACAACCTTCCAAGAAGTTCAATCTTCCACAGGAGCTGCTGGTCATCTTCTACACTGCCATCATTCAGTCTGTCCTGTCTTCATCCATCTCAGTGTGGTTTGGTTCATCCACAAAACAGGACAGGTCCAAACTGCAACGAATAATCAGGACTGCAGAGAGAATCATCAGGGCTGACCTTCCCTCCATCCAGGACTTATACAGGTCAAGGGTCAGGAAAGAGCTGCTAAAATCTCCGCAGACCCCACACACCCTGCACAATAAACTGTTTAGAGTTCTGCCTTCAGGCCGACGCTACAGAGCGCTGTTCACTAAAACCAGCCGCCACAGAGACAGTTTCTTCCCCCAGGCTGTTTCTCTGTTGAACATTCAATAGAGTACAAAACAACAGCATACAGATGTTGCAAATGCACCTTTTTATTTATTTATATATGTGTATATTTGTACATTGTAAATTTGTATATTCTGTAGTGCAAAAACAAAAACCAAAGAACAAAGTGTACCGGAGTCAAATTCCTTGTTTGTATGTACAAACTTGGCAATAAAGCTGATTCTGATTCTGATTCTGAAAATTGGTGTTTGAAAATCAGCAACAAAATGTCAAGACCAAGTTACCAATGCATATTTGACCTCTTGACATATTGTCCATGTAACAAACATTGGTGAAAACTGATGGCGTACTGGCTCCTTGAATAATATCTATTTTTGCAGTAAAATATTTTAACCATTACCCTCTTGTGATGTCACATAAAGCACCAAAGGGACACTTGATATTCACGGGTAGAGGTACCACAAAGAAATGAGATTCAGTCAAGTTGTAGAGATAAATATTACAAACGGTTAGCCCTTATTGTCTCTTCTGTAATCACTTTATGGCAAAGTTTTATTTAAAATTTTAAAAGAAAAAAAATATTGCTCTTTAAAAATGATACTCTCAGTGGAAAACCAAAATTAAAGTTGGTGCCGAAGAAATTCAAAAAACATTTAAAAATGAATCTGCTCAGGATTTTCCACAATGCCTTCTCTTTCTGCCAAACTCAATCATGTATTTGCCAAATCCACAAGTGAAGTCCTTCAGCTTGTCCTCCAAGCATAATGTGTGGAGTCTAAAAAGCTCTGCAGTGTCACGTCAAAACAGCCGCCAGAATCCCAGCTCCCACAGGCTTTCCGCTGATACTGTATACGGATGTCAGCAGGAAGGAAATGCCCCTGCTCATTTTTCAGCCCTGAAAAACGGAGCAGAGGCAGCCTTCTGGTGGGAGCATGTTCATGTGTGTGTCATCATCAGTGATTTTAACGGATAAGCTCCACATGCCCAACAGCAGCGTATTGTGAATCACCCATCAGGACACCTGGCTCTCTGCGGCTCGCAAAAAAAGTTGACTACATGCATCACTGTCACACTAACATGTTTGGTCTTTGCCATCCTCTTCCTGGCCAAACTGCATATTGTATCCCTTTCTTTTTGTCGTGCCTCTGGCTGGACAGTGATAAGTGCCACGTTCTCAGTAAATGCGAAAATGTGAATAATGGATGAACTACAAGCTGTGTGCGACCACAGCAGAGAAACTGAATGATGAACACGGACACAAAGAGAGACATTTCAGGAGCAGCAGGAGTCTCAGTTAGCCATCTTGCTCCTGTCTTCTTATTTTGGACATTTAGCATTTGTCATGACAAATCAGTCGCCAGACAAACTAATTCTACCCAGAAAGTTGTTTCCATTGACAGCCTCAAGCGTTCTGACCCTCAGTCAACTGGATTCACTGTATAGTGTGTTATTTAACCTTAAAACCACTCACACCATGTCGGCCTCACTCAGTGAATAAACGAGGCTGTCACCCACACGCAAACACATATTGCTCTCCATTCCCTGTAGGTGGTACAATCATGCCAACTTCGGTTCATATAATGTACTTCATATTTCATAATTCATGTTGGGATCCTTTTTTTTTTACCATGCATGAGTGCATTGTACACACGTGTTCATCGCTGACTGAGTGTTAGCAATCGTGGCATTTTGTGAGGTGTTTTTTCAGCTCAGTGCCAGTAACCTGTGGGGGTATTTGCGGGTGTCTGACTCCTCTCTGGTTAGTCGTCCAGCGGAGTTTCCTTCAAGGCTCAAAACAAACTCAGTGACCTGTGCTGATGTGCTTGAGCAAAAAAGAAAAGCGGTTGTGAGTGAGGAGAGGAGCCTGAGATCATTTTGAGTTTATACAAAATGGATTTCAAAATTAAGCCTGTCCTGTTTTGTAATGTTGCATTAGGAGTAGATTTGCCCTGACAAAATTGGCTGTTGACCAGAATCTGCTTGACCAGCCCCTACCGGTGGCGGAATGATCATTAGTCTCAAAAATCCCATATTTTACAGATCAGTGAACACATCAAACTCAGCGTTCCCATGTGTTTAAAAATATAGTCATAAGAACCACAAATATGTAAACTGCTATTTAAAAGTGAAATGTATTTTGTACATCATGCTGAAAGTTCTGCAGTTTATTCTGTCTGCAAGAAAGTGAGAGAGAGCAAGACTCTCAGCAGACACGTAACAGGAAGGCTAGTCGAGTAAATATCCCTGTTTTATCCTTTTAAGCTTTTAACATCTGTCTGTTATGGGATATGTAAGATTTTGATGGCAACTTTTTAAGATCTTTACGTAGCTCCCCATGTCCACGAATAAGAGACACTTGTACCTCATGGACAACTATGTGCCCCACTTCATACTGTTTTGTCACCTATAGTGTTCTACTTAATAAGATAGAGGTTTCAGTAAATCCATAATGCAGTGGCTAATTCCCTGTCTACTTATATGAGGAGAAGAAGAAAATAACCAAAAAGGGATTTAACACAAAAGCGATTTAACACATTATATATCATAGCGGTTTTTCTATCCATGTTGTCCCCAAAACCTAAATATGCCCATGGGGAAAGATATTTTCTCGTTGTATTGTTTCAAACAGACATTATCATGATCCTTTATTTTCTTTAGCTGCTGTGTGTTTGATGCCAAAAACCTGGGCTGCACGCAACCTGAGCAGCCCATAGTGGACAGGTACAGATGAGGTAATCTATGTCACACAGACTTCACTGTCGAGCAGACTAAGAGGTGTGAATTAGGCATTCGAAATGTTAGAGTTCTGGTACGTGTTGATGTTCTAGACAATATTCACACAAGGAGACTGCTACTTTAGTAATGCTAGCCCACTAACTGACCTAACCGCTAAGATTCTAAAAATTATTAAAAATGTCAACTCCACAATCATTTTGTCTGGTATTCTATGAAATTGAAATACTTGTCAGGAAGGCTAGGGGAAAACAGTTTCTTCTTTTTATATCATAGTTCTGAAAGAAAAAAAAACTGGTTATGGCTAAATTTGTTATCATCAGCATAAGGCTTCACAAAAACTAGAGATATAAAATTTTACACACAGTCCTAACCAGTGCATCTCTCGATACGAGGTTTGTAGGTGTGTTTGTTTTCTTCACCTTCCTTCGGTATGCAGGAGACCATTTTGTTTTTGCATTTATTTTGACTTTTGTCTTTTGATTTTTAAAGTCATGTTCGGTGTCAAGTTACATTCACAAACCATGTAATACAATTTTTAATAACATGAAGGATCTTGAACTACCAATGAAGCTTTTTACTACGAGGAACAAGTGTCTTCTTCAGGACAGATTAAAAACCTTTGATATGAGCTTTGACTTTTGTCTCTTTGTAAATCGTTTGTATGGGTGGACAGGCATGAAAGAAAGAGGGAATTTCCAAATCAATGACATTGCCTCTTTAAAATAAAATCATTCCATTTGGCCTTTTCAGACAGTTTGAAGTACCCTCTTCTATCAGCAGAAACAGATGTGTCACTTTCATGAATTATGCATTTACCACATCAAAAACGGTCCCATGATTTCTGAACATCATGACGCATGGCTCTTAACTAATGCTGCACACTTCCCATCAAGTAATCGACCATTTCACTGATGTGTTTATTATGCTCAATGACCTTTCTAAGAAAGCAGACATTTCTCTTTCGTTCACATTTTAAGTGAAGTTTCTGGTACAACGTATCTTAAATGGTTCCTTCGTGGCCTTTTATAAGTTTTTCTTTTCAAGAATGCTGATGTGAAATAAGCTTTTTCTCTCCCACAATAATGACTCATTTGACTGGGGAGGAGTTTTGATGCGCACTCAGTTTATGACCATGGCCTATCCAAAAGATAGCTGGCAGATGGCCAAACTTTAAGTGGAAAACGCCACAAGAAAACGACTGTCTATCCCTCGTGGAAGAGAAGTCGTTAAAGGTTCTCTAATTTGGCATTTTTAATTTGAATTTGAGCAATAGGTAGAGCTCCCATTATGATAAGAATTTAGCCACAGAAATAGGGATGCCTTGATAAAATTGTATCGTCCTTAATTCTAATCTCGACATTTAAAATTAGGCCTTTGCCTTACTCTCTTATGCTGTATAAAAGTTAATAAAATCAAAACAGGGTATATGATCCACACTATTAACACACTATAATGTAGCAGTATTACATGCCTACATTAGTATTGTGATTATATCCCATTTCTCTTACTCAAGGATATTCAGGAGCCTGTTATCAATTTTCTTGCCTCTTATGTTGAATGTCGGTGGCCTAATCTTTAATCCAAAATTACATTATTTGATTTTAATTTACATTTAATCTTAGAATACAGTTCTCAGTGTATGCAAGCACTGGGAAACTTCAACATTGCACCTTCATTTAAGGTTGAAGATCACTTAGTAACCAAGAACTAGTCAAATTTCAAGCCACTTCCTTAAAACTCTACATAGCTTGAAGTAAATTTCTGAGTTCATACTCTGAGTATGCAGAAAGAAAGGTCCCATGAATAAAACAAACACATTTTTCCAGTTTTTCCCTTTCATTCTGGCTGTTATCCAAAAGTATTACCTGCCAGGCAACTCCAGAACTTTCCCCAACATGTCTTCATGCACAAAGAACCCATTTTATATTGTTTCACTGAAAAGGTGCGATTCTCCTTGATATAGAAAAAAGGCTTTTGACCTGCCAGACAAAGGGTGAAGCTGCTTTTCAACTGTGACTCTTTTAATCTGACATGAAGCTTTTGTCCACATGCCAAATTTCACGAATGGGGGAAAAGCGGCTAAAATGGAATAAAAGTGAAGAACATTTCTCATGGCAGCTGATGAGTTTTCAACATGTATATCCTCCATTCTAAAAGCAGTCTGGTTTGGTTTAAGGTCTTCAGAGCACTTTGACTTCTCTTCCAATCTAATGACAGGTGTCATCATGATATGAAAGACGCTCTGACTTCTTCATCTGTGATAATCCTTGATGCAGAGATTCTGAGCTCTCTTGGGTAACGTGCCCAACAGGGCTTCCTGAAGCAACATTCATGTTTAACGTAAAATAAGCTAGCTGGAGGCTTTTTTTAACCATTGTTTTCAAGATATATATTTCTTCATCTTTGTATCTTCTGTTATTTATTAAATGATATCCAAACAAAGATGCCTAAAAGAGTATATTATTGTTCTGTGAAAAAATCTATAACCACAAGATATAACCTGGCTTTACAGCGATGCCTGTGTTTTATTTTGATACACAGTATCAAAATAAAACACTCGTTATTACCTGGGACAATAGATCTTTTTAAGAGACATCTTGGAGTAACAATATTTACAGCTGATCCCTCAGAGGCATCCATATTCTTGTTGCAGAGCGGAGGGATTGAAGTTTTTAATTAATCTTAACGCACGCATCCCTGAGGGTACACAAACGCATCAAACACACACTCAAACACACTGCCACAAAACACGCACACACAGACACATCCTTGTCTTTCTATCTTTACAAGGACTTTGCTTTAACTTCCATTCATTTTCCATTCACTTCTATGGCTTAACCCTGACCCTAATGGTAAATCTAACCAATACCAGTACATACCTAACACTAAACCTGACCTAAACTCGGTTCTCACCAGTGGTGATTGCTCTAAGACTGCAAGGGAAGCTCAGCTTCCCCTAAAATGTCAAAAAATAAGTGATCAAATATATACTGTTGTGTGTCCATGTCATTGACTAAATATGTCTTAAAACGCGCTCAACTTTTGTTCAGAATCAGCTACTTCCACTGGAAAAACGCGGCTTTTCCTCTTCACTCATTCCCGCTGCTTCACAGTGCTTTAAACAGGAGTTCAATAGCGAAGCCAAAATGCTGGGCTTTGTCCCCCCTCGGGGCCCGCTCAGCGTCTCTTGGTGTCCTATGGGGCAGCCTCGGTTGCAGCGAAACGAGACGAGTCATGGGATAAAAAGCTGGGGGGTTTGTCCCGCCCATTGGGGCGGGGGTCCACCCTCCGGGGGTCTATGGGGCAATGGGCTGGCCTCGGCTGGCCCAAGCTCAGCTGCTGCATGATGATTGGATGATTTGTCTGAGGCTGAATCCCTTTTTTGATTGACAGCGAAATCAGCGAATCAGCGATCTTGAAATTAAGCTTCCCTCCTTGAAAGACCAGCATCCGCCACTGGTTCTCACCTCAGTCCTAAACCTAACCCCTAACTCAAAAACAGCATGACAAAAGTGAGGACCAGGAAAATGTCCTCACTTTCCAAAAATAAATCTCTGTGTGTTGGTTATAAACATCTGACAGTCCTCTCTTGGCAGTGACAACACACACAGACACACAGACAGAATACAGAGTAAAAAATTAGGGCTTAAAGCCAATCTTCCATTAAACCACAGAACTATTTGTGTACACAGCTAATGTTGGATTCAGGATTACCTCTGAACATGTCTACATGTCAGTAAGAGTGCTGTCCCTAGAGTGTTTCAGAACTGATTTAGGAGCAGGTACAGCATTCACTACACTGCAGGTGTTGTACTTTCACACCTTTAGGTTACATTGAGGTGCAATAATCTTGAGTCACCGGTTATTCCTTTATATTTTCCTTTCAAACAGACGGACAATCTTAACATTTTTTTTAAAGTGTCCATGTGTAATAGTACTCCAGCTTTTCTGGAGTCTTTGAAAGGATGTCTTTGAATATTGGTTGCTACTTAATTTAAGCCAAGTTGACACATATGTGAATAGAGGTTGACCAATACGGATTTTTCTATCGACGATACTGATATTTAAAATTTAGAGCAGCCAATTACTGGTACTGTTTTTTCCGTTTTGTTTGCATGATTTTTTTTGTTACTCTCAGTCTTTTTAACCTGTGATCAGAAATTGGGGAGTTGCATTGTAATTTGCTGAAGAATGTGTTAAATAAGTAAATACTATGTTTGTTGCGGCCAAATTGGCCTGTAGCAGTCACATTAGAGATTAGACTCTAAAAGCAAAGTCTGTTTTACTTTACAACAAAAAATGCAGAATCATCTGTGACAGACTTTTATCTATTGGCTTCTATTACAACCATATTACACAAATTAAAATTTGTGTTCCGCTGAGGCCCATTTGTCAGATTAAAAGTACCTTCTGAAATTAACAACCTTTAGGCAGGTATTAAACATACCTTTTATGAAGGCCACATTTCTGCATTAAAAATGTTTTTTTTATTGGTCTGATTTCATATTCTGATCTTAAATGTCATGTTTTTTTTGGCTGTGAGTGATAAACAGACTAACAAAGATAAAGACTTCAAAACATTAGTATGTGTGTAATTCATCTATAAAATGTGTTTCACTCTGTGAATTAAGTTACTGACATAAATGAACTTGTCAAGAACATTATAATATATTAAATATGCCATTGTTGCCATTAAAATGCTATAAAATCCTCAAAAGTACAGGTCTCCAATTAGCCTTAAAATTTAGTAGATATATTTTTACTGATCCATCTAACCATCTGGATTCCTCACTCAATCACTGCGAGCATGAATTGTTGATTTGTGGTAATATCTTTGTGAATGTTTTTGTGATACAGGTGAATGATGGGCAGCCCTCACACAGCTTATTTTAAAACTTTTATTGCTCAGAGAATCAGTTTTCCAGGAAACTGTAAAAATCTAAGAAACCTGACAGTTTCTACAACCATTTTTCACATTTAAACTGACGGAAAAACAATACGGCCTCACTAAGGCAAATGTGCCACACACCATTGTTCTGTCACTGTCACAAGTATGTCTTCATAAAACTATTAGAAAGATTAACTTTGAGGTGGCTGAATTATTGGTTACTGTTGTAAATAATAAATATATGATTCTACAATTTTAAAAAGCGACTTTAAGGAACACTGAGGTATCTCTTGCTGCTTCATCTTTTTTCATCTCTTTGAAAAGAAATAAGCACAAACTGCTGCAAAATAAATTAAATGTATTTTTGCAAAACAGCAACCAAAAGAGTAATTGCTTAATTACTTGGTTAAAAAGAATCCTCTGAAATATCTTCCGAATGAAAAATTGGTATTAAAACAGGTGAGTGAAGAAGTGAAATCAAGTGAATAAAACGTGTTCTGCCCTGCAGGTTTTAGTCCGCTCGCAGAAATCGTGATTCAAACTCACGGCCTCATTGATGTAATTCTCCCCTCAGCAAGACCTGCAGCAAAAAGAGTGTGCCAAAGAGAGCGCATTTCTGTTTCTGATTGGTTGTGCATCCACACAGAGATGATGCTCTGTGCACATGGATTCGCTTTCTTGAGTGATAAATGCCTTCTCGGTCCAACCTGAGAATATATAAAGGCCCAAGAAGGTGAAGAGAGCACACGTGCATGCAGGATGTTTATTAACCCCAAATGCAGTGAATCGTAACATAAAATTCATTCAAACACGTAGCAGGTCAACTTCTCAGATCGTGATGTGAAATGAATGATTTCCCTCCTGCCATCACAGCCTCCAATAAGCTGTTTTTGGCCATAAAACTAATGTAGCGGTCACACAGACCGACTGCCCTCTAAAATGGAAATTCAAAAATGGCACAGTGGGAACATCAAAACCTAACATTCCCTCTGGTTCTTTTTTCCTCAAGATTTAGCCTGACTCTTGCTTCCTCCTCCCTTCATCTATCCCTCTCTTCTCTTGGGTTGTTGAACAGAGAAACACATCTCTCAAACCCCCAGTCGGTCGTGGCAGATGGCCGCTCACACTGAGCCTGGTTCTGGTTCTGCTGGAGGTTTCTTCCTGTTAAAAGGGAGTTTTTCCTCTCCACTGTCGCTACATGCATGCTCAGTATGAGTGATTGCTGCAAAGTCAACGCCAGTCAATGTCCACTGTCTCTACATGCTCATCTGGGAGGAGTGAAAGCTGCAAGTCACTGACTGGATGTAATCTGCTGGGTTTCCTTAGATAGAAAAACTTTTTATCCAATTTGAATAAATAACTGAATCTGACTGCACTGTTCAATGGTTAGGATTAATTGGAATGTATGTACCTGACTTTTGTGAAGTGCCTTGAGACAACATGTGTTGGCGCTATATAAATAAACTGAATTGAATTGAATTGAATTGAATTGAATTGAATTGAATCTGCTTTGGAGATCCTACTGATGAGGAAATGGTTGTTCTCGCTCCCGGCAAACCGGACAGATGGACTGCAACTGTCATTGAAACTTTTAACAAGGATAATAAGCGGGGCAGGTCTACTTGATAGTGGTGATATGTGATATGACCCCAGTTTACCTCAGATCAGTTTGTTTATGCAAAGCCAGCTTAGCCAGCCTAAACTCAACTTAATTAGCATGGCCTGCAGCTAAGAACGTAACATTAACCAAGAGTAAAAAACCACTAAAACAGGTGTCTTTATGGGTTAAAACAAATGAATCAAAGTCAACACTTTACGACATGTGACACATGAACTATCATTCAGGCTTTGACAATGTAGCATTAGTTATAAATTTTGACAATGTCTTTGTTCTTTTGTAACGTCTCTGACTCAGGCTACTTCAACAAAACAATCATGCATCATCAGACACATAAAGACACAACATGCTTTCTTTACCGAGTATGGCCCAATTGGGATGAGCTCTCCTGTTTCTACTAGGATCCTGAAGCTCTGTGGAGGAGGGGCTCCCTCGGCCCAGAATAGCCTCTCTTCCCTGGGACACTCTGCCCTCGGCAGCCCCCCTGCCTGGGGCTGAAGTGGCAGAGCTGCTCCATGGTTCCCCACCCTCTGTAAAAGATGTGGTTCATTGAGGACCACCAAGTCAAAATCCACCGGGGCTCACAAGGGTTCACAAGGAGGTCAAGACACCAGAAGAGAACAGGGGAAACCCACAGGTCAAATCTCACAGGGGAAATCTCACAGAAGAACAGGGTCAGTTTGTTGGAAGGACAAAGTAACATTCTGTGTTTTTTCAAGGAAAAGGTGGCAAAGACAGAAGGAGAACAAAGAAGTAGAAAGGAGCAAGGTGTCTTATGATTTTAGGTTGCACAGTGGGAAGGAATCCAACACAGCTAAGCATACCACAGGGGAGAGTAAAAAAAGAGGAACTTTAGTCTGTAACATCAGCAGGGAGTATAGTTCCTTCTCCGCAGCAGACATAATGAGGAGAAGCTCTCAGCGCTTTAATCAACACAATCACAGCAGCTCTGTACCTGCTCAGCGCAGTCTTCCAGAACTGACATGTTGGCAAATTAGGAGCCCAGCCGCAACTAAAGAACAATCTGAGCGCTGCTCACCTAAATTGCCAATGGACAAACTGCACAATTGGAGTTGTGATAGATCACTGTTTAGACCACTTATGTGTGAAGAGAGAGTACACAAAGGAAAATCAATTGAACAGTCACGCTAGCCTCACGTGAAACAAGCACAAGAACAGCCGCGTATGAAACTGTCTGGCAAACTGGCCGGGCAGTTATAGGATTTAAGCTAGAATGATGGTTATGGATGAAACAAATGCAAATTTATGTATCAATGCCCTCATTTAACATCTTTGAGAGCTAAAGACTGGCTCAGAGCAAAAGCTCATCTCAGTCCTTTTCTGAGTATTAGTAACAATAGGACTGTGTGTGCTCTGGCGTAGTTGTGCACATTCATTTACTGCTGGGGGGTGGTTGGGGGGAAGAGGGGTTCAAGGCCTTATTTGCTGTTCAGGCATGCTACTGCTCCATGATCAAAAGAAAAGGGACAGACGAAGGGAGAAAAGCTGTGATTCTTTGTAGAAAAGCTGTTGGTTAGTTAGAGATGCTGCATTCATCAGGGGCGCTGCGGCTGTTAAGAAATATGAGCACATGGGAAAGCTTGTGAATTCCACTTTCAATCAAATAGAGTGCAAAAAGTGCAACGCAAACAAGAGGCCATTCCCACTGCTTGTAGTTTATGGAAGCAAGAATTTCTATAGGATTAGGATTCATGCAAGAGCAATACCAGCAATGCAAAATGTTATGCATTTTATAATGGTTTCAAAACAGACCAACACGAAGTAGTACATGAACATGAAGGAAGGGAAATGATCTGTGGTTTCCAACATTTTTATAAATAAAAACTTGAAAGGCATGCCATGCAAATGTCTTCAACCTCATTTACTATGATACCCACGAAAAAACGGCAAAACCAATTCCCTTTAGAGACTACCTGCAAACCTACCATGGCACGGCCGTCCACCTATAGCTACCGACAGAAAAGTAGTCAAAAGGTCCATGATAATTCTGGAGGAGCTGCAGAGAACCATGGCTCACAAGGAAATATCTGTTAACAGAATAACTTCTAATTGTGCACGCCACGATTCTTCCAGGATGGCGCTGCAGAGGGGTGTGTTCTCTCCCCACTCCTTTTTTCTCTTTACAGAAATGACTGCACCTCAGTGGACCTGTCTGCGAAACACCTGAAGTTCGCTGATGACACCACAATCATTGGTTTAATCCAGGACAACGATGATTGACTGGTTGACTGGTGCAGTCAGAACCACCTGTAGCTTAACCCACTCAAGACTGTGGAGATGACCACACCCACACTGCCTCCCCCCACCATCCTCAACAACACTGTGTCTGCTGTGGATCACTTCCGGTTCCTAGGAACCACCATTTCTTGAGACCTGATCTTGAGACCTCACGCGTAGACACTATTTGGATGAAGGTCTAGCAGAGACTGTACTTCCTACAGCAACTCAAGAAGTACAACTCATCCACAAAACAGGAAATTGCAAAAAAGTCTGCAGAGAGGATCATCAGGGCTGACCTTCTCTCCATCCAGGAGTTGTACAGGTCTAGGGTCAGGGAAAGAGCAGCTAAAAGCTCTCTGGACCCCACACATCCTGGACATAAACTGTTTAGACTTTTACCTTCAGGTCAGATCTACAGAGCACTGTCTGCTAAAGCCAGCCGCCACAGACATAGTTCCCTCCCCCAGGCTGTCTCTTTGCTGAACACTTAACAGTTAAAATACCCAGATCAATACCATATATATTTGCATTAAAATATATTATGTAAATATATTTTTTAACAAAAAGCTTTTCTTCCCTTTTAATATAATTATATTTAAAATGTCTTCATTGATAAGCAAAGTGGAACCAAAGCCTCTAGGGGAGACTGGCAATAAAAAAGGACATCATTGAAAGAAAGAAAATAGAAAAACAATTTGCATTTTGCCACAGTCCATGTAGGGGATTCAGTGAACAAGTGGAAGAAGGTGCTTAAGACAAAAGTTATGTGTTTGAGTGTGTGTGGTGGGTAACTAACACTGCACATTATCCTGGACACATCATACTCACTGTGAAACATGGAGAGGGCAGCATGATACTTTGGGGGTGCTTTTTTGCAGGGACAGAGAAGAGTATTATGCCTGATGGGTAGGTGGGACTAAATACAAGGCAATTCTGGCAGAAAACCTGCTTTAGACTTGGACTTCCTGCAGAAGAAAAGAACCTGAACATACAACCAAATCTACAATGCAATGGTCAGGACCCAATTGTGTTTAAGTGTTAGCAAGGTTCAGTTAAGGTCCATACCTGAATCCAATTAAGAATCCATGGCATAACCTAAAGTCTGTGGCTTACAGATGCTCTTTATCTGTTCCAACAAAGTTTGAGCTGTTTTACACAGAAGAATTCATACAGACGTCTGTTTCTAGGTGTACTGGGTCCAACAAACTTGTAGCTGTACGTGCAGCAAAAGGTGGTTTGAAAAGTTTTGACTCAGAAGGACTGAATACAAATGCACACAACTCTTTTCAAATGTCAGTCAGTCATTTTCTACCGCTTATTCCATAGTGGGTCGCGGGGGAGCTGATGCCTATCTCCAGCAGTCTATGGGCGAGAGGCTTGGTACACCCTGGACAGGTTGCCAGTCCATCGCAGCCTTTTTTATTTTTTTCTTTTCAAATGTTATATGTAAATAATTAGAAAGCATTTTTCTTTTCCCTATTTTGTATTGGTCTTTCACAAAAATACTAAATACACTGAAGTTTATGATTGCAACATGGCAAAATGAGAAAAGATCAGGGGCTATTAATACTTTTACAACCCACTTTAATTGGTACTAGCTTCAATATAAAACACCTTCCACGTGTACTGGGGTAAAGTTTTAACACCAAAAAAAAAACTTTGCACTTCAATCCATAAGGAGTGAGAATATCACAGCTGTCAACGACTAAACAGCTGCAGTTTGATATAACGTTTCGATCACGGCAAAGACTGAGATCTGGAACCGCAGGCAAAGACAGTTTTCTTTAGTATCTGACAGCAGTTGGAAGTAGAGCAACTCGAAAATTATTCCAAAGGAAATCCACAAAACTACTAGAAAGCAGTGCCCTGAAACAAACGTATTATTAATCTTTCATAACTTACAGAAATCCTGGATGAATAGAGCAGCAATAAATTCCAGGGCTCATCAAAGCCTCATAAATCTGCAATATGTGTGTCTGTAGTCCTGTTTTGACCAACCATCACCAATTAAAAGCACAATTTAAACTGCGTTTTTCCTTCAAAGAGGGGATAAGGGAAATGTAAAGTATGTAATGTTAAATGTGTCCAAATATTTGTTCTGCTGTGATTTTTATCCAAAGCATTTCATTAAAAATCTTACAGGAAATCTGTTTCAAATTGTGTAAAAAGTGTAACATAGCTTTCCTTTAAAAGTACTGTTGATGAAGTTTTGGGGTAAACAGTGATTGTTCTTTAAAACTGAGAATAAGACTATTTTAAACAAGGAACAAAGCACAATTTTACAAATTCCACTTAGATTAATAAAACTGTATGAAACTATATCCTAGCACAGAACAGTTGTCTTTGGTTTAGAACACTATTAAGAAACTACTGGACCAATAAAACTCCCCGATGGCTCGACCCGAGGCTAGTTAATCTTGTGACTTGACTGTGTGCAGCTGAGAGCTTAAAACAGCAGATTAACACAAGCACATGGCTTTACAGCACCTGTCAGGGGTCAGTCACCACATTGTGTTTTGCTCTGCCAGTTTAGCATGACACCGTCAGACAGTAAACAGTCAAACTCACATGCAGTTTTATTTTATGCACAGGTTTCGAGACTCCAGTCTACCTTTCTGTTCCTCTGTTGATACCTTTAAACAAGCATCGCCTGCAAACTGCTATCAAGGGTAAAAGAACCATTATACAAAATATCAACGCAACAGGCGTTTCCCAACACAAAGTTATTTTAAAAAAGCAGGAGAAGTGGAAGATGGAGGAGATAGACACAAATCCCACCATTGACACGTGTTTTTCTAGCTTCTGGGTTATGCTTTGTTATAATGCTTGATCAAATAATGACACACTTTTTTCACAGAATCATTAGGTCTAGAAATGTAACTCTACTTGCTGAAGGTCCTTGTCCCTGTTTAATCATACCTCCAAGCAAAGCCTGGTGTCACACTCATCTCAAACTCCAATGGGGCCTGTTGCTGACCATGCACTTTAAATAGTTTGTTTAAATAGAAAAAAAAAACATCCATCCATCCATCCATCCATCCATTCATCCATCCATCCAGAACCATCCATCCACTTTCCTATCCTTATCTGAGATTGGGCCCTTGGGCTAACAGGGCCAGAAGGGAAACCCAGTCATCTCTCTCGCCACTATACCGCTCATTGCTGGGGATCCCAAGGTGTTCTGGGGCCAGAAAGTACATGGCCCCTCTAGTGACATGTGGGTCTGCCATGCAGACTACAAATAAATGTGTCCAGGAGGCATTTGAACGGATGCCTAAACCACCTCTACTGACTTCTTGCGATACGGATTTCTTTTGCAATGGGACCATCACATTAATAGTACACAGCTAATTTTCTGTCTTGTCAAAAAAAGACTAAGTCAAAAAAACAGTTTTTGCATTTCCAGGCAGGGTTTAGGCAATTAAAGCTACTGCAGGATATGGCTACAAATTATATTGTGGATACAATTCTTTCTACTATGCCACTGAGATTCAGAGACACGATGTCAGACATGATTTCTTGTGAAGCTGTTTCCATGTACACTTAGAACTACACATTCTTATTACCTGTAAAAACAAATTCAGTATGCATGTTCCAAGTTAGTTAAATCAAATGCAACCACCACCAAATTTGGAGTTTGAAGTTGTAGAAGTAGAGGTTTCTTAAAGACCATGATTTCAGAATCTACTATCATTGCTGTTTACATATTATTACATAACAGCTGCATTGACAAACTGTTTATATAAGCTTCTGACAGTTTGTTTGGAAAGTTTACAATTTGCAAACTGAAATAGATTTGAGTTGGGTAAGCCATTATTACAGGATCCAAGTTCTGATCAAGAGAATTAATCAAAACTCTGCGTGGCAATAAATTGGGTGAAGGCAAGTCTTCTTTTTTGCCAGTTGGAATATTATTAAGTTGTCTGGCACAAACTGATAATATGGAGTATCAAATATTCTCACAAGGAATATATATATATATTATATCTGCATTAACATCGGTAGTGGCCAACGCTAGTGTTTTTTTTACATATTGGTATCGGTCCGATGAGTAAAACTGGACTGATATTAATAATCGATGTTTCTTTCCATCTTGTTGCCCTTTGTGTATGTGTTTTGGGAAGGGTTAGCCCTGTTGTATTTGTTTGGGCATGTGAAAGTGATTGTGGGATGCTTCACTAAAGCAGAGAAGCAAAGCCTTGGGTAATGTATAAATAAAATTTTATTCCCAGCAAATATCAATATTCACCTATAACAGCACTGTTAATATCAGATGTCGATTTTGGCCCCAATGTTCATATTTTTACATCTCCAGTTCTCACACACAGTTCTCACACTAAAATAATAAAAATTAATCTGAGAAGTAAAAGGATCCCTATAAAACAGATGCATGATTGATGAAGACTGAAAAAAAACTAGACCTCATAAAACTATTATGTATCTGCCTTTCATTTCATGAAATGTTACAGAGTTGATACAACTGCAACTTAAATATCACAGCAATGACCAACAACAACGTTGTTTATTCTCAAATTGTGCTATTCACATGTTTCACTCACCTCAGCATGCACAATGCTAGAAACTGAAAGTGAAACTGATGGCATCACTTACTGATTTATTATCTGAAAACTTAGGGAAACCTATTGATCATCATTTAAATTTAATTCCCAGACATTACTTAAATCCAGGAGAACATTGAATTCCAAACCATTGATACACATGAACTAACTAGAACTATAGTGCAAACCAACACACATACAACAAAGACATTATTGGACTTCATGCTCCACAAATGCCCTTAATTTTCTCATGTTTAGACCTATTTAACACTCATTTTTCAATATAACAGCCAGCATACATGGCAAGAATGGTAACCAGGGCAACAGCAGCTTTAAAAAGCCACTGTCCTGTTTGTATGATTGATTATATTCAAAGGATCAGCAGAAAAAAAAACAAAAAATCTAAGATAATTCTTTTACCTTGTAAGTATTGCTGTACACATTCCTCAACTGAGTCTTGCTGAACTGCCTAAGCACCTAAATTCATACATAACCATCTGTGTAGGTGTCTGCAGCTGCATGTGAAAATGTAATAGTCCATATTTGCATGCAGTATAAAGCAGTGGCGGGAGGCAGACCTGGCACATGTTCCCTCCTGCTGATTTCAGCTGTCAGCCACATTTATTAACTAAGATGAATCACCCCTCCACTTCACATCCAATCAAAGGCCTCTCAGAGGGACTCAAATCTGGTCACCTTTTACTAAATGATTTTCTAGGCTCATGGTGCCGCAGCCAGGACTTGGACAGACAACCTGTTGTTGCGGCTGCTGGTAAAATCAAGCTGCCAACTGGTCCACAGCTGGATCTGTCACTTTTTAAACTGCGTAGAGAATTAAGTCCCCAGCAGACACGTAGCCCCATTGGGAGCAGAAATTTTACAAGGTTATGTCATTGAATATAAGTGTTCTTTTGACCTTCCCTAAAAGGATCTTAGCCTGCACCTGGGTCATTGTGTAAAATATTTCAAAATGGAAGCTGATAGTTATCACTAAATCATAAAATCCTTTTTTCATAATACAGAGATATACCTTTTTTACAGCCTTTTCTCCTGGACCTCAGCCAAATTTGACTAAAAATGTCCCCATGTACATCACTGTAGTCTCTTTTTGAAAAATAAAACTGTACAGAGACAAGACAGGGTCAGTGAAAACACAAATCCCCAGCAGGATGAGTCCTTCTCTCAGAACGTAACTCAGTCTGGAACTGTACACCTCAAGGATAAAACCTCTGATCTCAGCCTGAACGGAAGAGCTTGAGCAGAAAACAATGAGAGAGCAGCGGAAAAAAAGGAGCAATCAATACATTCTTGTAGGCACGGCCTCAAGTTTCCAATCTAACACAGTGCTTTATTGATTAGGCTTCAAGGCACAGGGACAGTAATGTCAGCAGTGGATCTGGGAGTCTTTAACAAAGAAAACTAATGAGGAGGAGGTTGGGATGGTTAAATCTGTGGGGGAAATTTTATCTTCTTTATCCCACACAAAATACACAGGAATGAAAAATCTTAACAATTCATACTGCAGATAGAGACACACATTGTGATGGCACAAGGATGTGTACATGATATAAAAGATGGAGAGCTGTAGACATATGTATAGATTTTAAAAAGTGTAAATGCCAGATTTATCAGAAATCTCTTTACATTCAACACCTTATCTACTTTGCCCATTATCAAAATCTGTCAGGCTGGGCTGCTTATGTCCACAGTCTTTTCCTGGTTTTGGTCTGAGATCTGATCCATCAATCCGTCCATTTTCTATACCCGCTTCTTCCGTACTGGTCGCGGGGGAGCTAGTTCCTATCGCTAGCAGTCTGTGGGCAAGAGGCGGGGTACACCCTGGACGGTCACTAGTACATTGGAGGGCAACTAAGAGACACGCAGGACAAACAAACATGCACACACCCAGTCATACCTAAGGGCAACTGAGGGACCAATTGACCTAACAGTCATGGAAGCCACAGTACCTGGAGAGAACCCACACATGCATGGGGAGAGCATGCAAAGTCCATGCAGAAAGACCCCCAGCCAGGAACCTAGGACCTTCTTGCTGCAAGGCAACAGTGCTACCAACTGCGCCATTGTTTCCATTGTTTGGTAATTTTGATGTGTGCTTGGGGTCACTGTGATGTCAATACAAAAAATCCTTTTTCATCTTGAGCTTTCTAGCAGACACCTAAGATTTTTGGGCAAACCGATAATGGAAACTGTTCATAAATGACACCATTGAAAGAAAAGTAACCCCTGAGCACGATGCTGCCTACACCATATTTCAATGTAGTTATTGTTTTTTTTTAGGTGTAGCTTGTGCGAAACTCACCAAAAAAATGTAAACATTTGTTCCATCAGACTATAACACATTTTCCCAGAAGATTTATTTGGAAGAAATGGATTCTGTCTTCAACCTTACTTCTTGGTCCAGACCTCTGAGAGTTGTTGGGTCCATTATCACATGTAAAATTTTTTACATTTCCCCATCCTGATAGAATTGTTTTCTTTTTTTCCATTAAATTGTGCAGGACCTCTGTCACATTAAAAGTTATTGCCTATTAGGCAGCAAACTGACTGAGTAGTTGTTGTTTTTTTTGAAAAGATGCAAAATGTTTTTAAAAAAAATGCTATAAAAGTCATTATATACAGAAATGAAACTATAACTGAAGATTTTGTCACAGCAACTACACTTCATAATATACAGTATAGAAAATCATTAGAAAATACATGGAAAGGCATTTCGCTGATGCAGACAACCATGTTCTATCAGTTATTAGGCGAGGAGAGGGGAGAAAAAACGAGAAAAAGCTAAGGCCGGGATCAAAACCTAATGTTCTAGCTAAAATCTAGTAATTTTACAGCGATTCTGCTGTGAAACTGAATTATAATCACTTCTTGTCTCTTAAAAATCTAAGACTAATCTAACAATCCACAGGATTTGTGGGTAATTGTGTTTTTTACCTAATAAATTAAACCATTTAAAAACTTTAAATTTAAAAACACTAAATTATTGATCCTGTAATTTTTATACTTGATATATTCCCTGACCATTTTACTTATGACCAAAGAACTCTACTACATATTCTCCTAATGACGACAAGGAAGATGATTAGAGTCAACTGGATGAAGCCGGACTCACCAAATATGGATCACTGGAGACAAAAGATTAAACACATGTATACAATGGAACGACTAACGGCTCAACTACAACTGAAAGACCAGAACTTTGAACGATTGTGGAAACCTATTGTGACTTATCTTATTTAGGGTGCATCCACTTTCTGATCATTATTATTGTTACTTCTTTTTGTTTCTAGGTTTGGGTTGCCCATCTTTCCCCTCCTTGCATAATGATAAATAGAAGATTGAATCTATATATGAATATTGATGTGAAACCCCAGTTCTGTCTCAGGTTTAAATGTTTGTATGTCGACTGCTTGTTTTTGGTTGGCAATAAAGTAAAAAAAAAAACACCATCCATCATCTCATAAGGAGTATGACCCAAAGATATCAGGCTTGCATACAAGCACAGGAGGGCCATACAAACTACTGAGTACCATTTTGAGTTGCTGCAATGACATTTTAGACTAGCCTACTGCATCATTTTTTCAATTTAAATGTCTTGGTGAATTTGGATTAAGCCCTCTGTGGGTTGATCATTTTCATCAAATGATGTGGCATCCTTTTGTTCTTAAGACATTACCCATTACATATCAGTATGGATATCCAGCATGATTCTTTTTCCAATTGTGATCTGATCTGTTGTCAAACTGTTCCTTTAATTTTATTTGAGCAGTATATTTAGCTCTCGCAAAATTAAGGAAGAACTGGGACAATGACCTCAGGGATCTATCAGCATGCAAAAACGGAATAAATCAGATAAGTCGTTGGGGTCAAACCATTAAGAGCTTTAAAACCAAACAATAACATTTTAAAAAATTTTCTAAAAGGGTTGATGTGCCTGCCCCTAGAGATGTCAGTTAAAAGATGTGCAGCTCCATTTTGGACCAATTAATCCCTGTTAAGGGATGACTGAGAGACAAAAATGTAAGGAGTGTTACAGTAATCAATTCTTCAGCTGATCTAAGCATCTATAGTCTTCTTAAGATCAGCACAGTTAAAAAAGGGCTCAACTTTAGCTAAAATAAGAAGGTGGTATGAGTTGTATTTGATTTTGAATCAGCTTGTTCATTGAATCCATGTCAAACTTTGTTATAGTGTCACTAAAATTTAAATTCATATCACTGACATCAATGGTACCATTCTTACCAGACAAAATGTATTTCATCTCTTGTTCATTTAAAAAAATATATGTTGTTAAGTCACTGTTTTACTGCAGAGATAGCATTAGGTGGGAGTGCTGAATGTGACTGTTACCTGGTTTTAAAAACAAATAAATCTGAAAATCTTCTGCATAACAGTGGAAAGACAAGTAAGTTATGATCGTTCCGAGTGGCAGCAGACAAAGGGAACAAAAGAGAGAATCAAGAATGGAACCCTGTGGGACCCCATATAACATAGGAGGTCTGGAGGAACTGTGAAAGATCTGTCTGTCAGATAGGATGAAAATCATTTAAGAGCTTAGTCACGTATACCACCATAGTGGCTTTAGTGAGACAGAAGGACAGACTGATCGACAGTATCAAATGCTGCCGTGAGGTCCAGTAGTACCAGGAAAACAGGGCACCTACAATCAACAATCAAAGATCAACAATCATTATGTGCTTTTTGTAAGGCAGACTCTGTGCTATATCACAGTCTGAGGCCAGACTAATTTTTTTTTTTTTCAAAAATATACTTTCCTTCCAAAATTGGCTGTTAAACCTTGGAAAAGAAAGGGCAAATGAGAATTAGGCCTCAGATTAGTGAGTTTTTTTTTTAAGAAGGGACCTTACGATAGCATGTTTAAAAGGTTGTCTGCACAATTACTGATCTAAGACAGGAGTTATTAAAAGACACGAGAGTAGCACCAATGATATTAAAAACCTATTTCAACAACATGGTAGAAATAAAGTCAAGGGTGCAATTTGTAGTTCTCATGTATTGCACAATTTGGTTCAAAGAAGAAAAAGACACTGGTTTAAACTTTTCAAATACAGCAGAGCCAGCAGGGACAGCAGTTTTGCAATGGAGAAACAAGAGACATTTCTCACAAGTACTGACTGAGGCATCAAGGAAAACAGATGTGGGTGGATTTAAAACAGAGCTAATTATGCATTAAAGCATATGTTACCAGATTTTATGCAATTTCTATCAAACTAAAAAAAAGTCAAAGGTGCTGCTGTTGGCTGATGGACCAAAAATGGTGGGAGTTCTTAGTTTTAATGATCCTATTTAATGTATAGGAAAAAAGTCAGATTTCCCGCATTTGTCCTTCTGATACCTATCACAACCGGATCAAGGGAGTCTGACTGATTGGTGCATCTCCAATTAAAAGTGTTGCTTTCAGTGCTTTAAAAACCAAGTGCTGATACAGTGTGTCAAGTTTCAACATTAATATCTGGGGCATATAATAAAATCATAAACTGACATAGAAACCAGATATCACTTTTGGAGGCAGACTTCACTTTGATGAGAACTATTGTAGTGTTTTAAGAACATGAGGTCTCATGGCAAAAGATCTTATTACACCCCAAGTATTTACGTATAATTGTACAGTAAGATAACAGTTACAACATGACCAACCACAAAAATGTGCTCTTGGATAGACTCTTGTTTGAGTAGTTTTTAACTCAATCATTGACTGCTGTCTTTTTTTTTAACACGTTGAGCCCCCTTAACCCACTGACATCACCATCCCCCAATGCGCAGGCCAAGTCCGGGAACTTACTACCACCTCCCCTCACCCCGGTGACCATGGGCCCCCACTAACCCCTAGCAGAAAGACTGCCCAGCACCAAGCAGGGGGACCCTTCCACATCCCCCGACACGCCGGGCATTATTGTGACTGCTGTCTCATCCAGGTAAAACACTGACTGTTCATAGCTACCCTACGCAACCCATCACAAAATAACCCAGATTTCCTGTTTAAGAAAAGATACAGAATAGTTAAACTCCAACACAAAAAAAATTTGTTTCTATCACCGCATATTCTGTGAAGTGGAGACATAAAAAGACAGCGGCCAAAAGGTAGCAGTAGACACGCTTATTTCTAAACACTGGCAGCTTATGATGAGAGTGACTTCCTCTGCAGCCAGCGGTGGAGTGGCACTGACAGCCTCTCGGCCCTCTGTGTCAGCGCAGAGGGATCTGAAGCACTGCCGTGGCCTGACAGCCGAGGCCGCGTGTTTGCAGATGTTTTCACACATATAACACACACACAAATGCAGAAGTCGCTGCAGCTCTGCTTCAAGGTTCACTTAGACTGTGGAAGGGAGGATGACGAGGTGTGTTTGAAGTCTTGACACATGGAAGAGATACAGTATTGACCTGTGGTGTATTGGGGCTTATAAGTGGTGAGTGGGTGCTTCACAGAGTGGCAGTTCCAGCAAGTGAGAGGAGCACGGAGTTTAAAGCCAAACGGACATCAACGTACAAAGGGTAATAATTAATTACGAGGGTTCCGATTACAGCTGAACTGGCTGAACATGCATAGATTGGAGATAAATACCTCTAAAACTTTAGTTGGATTTAGGCAACACTAATGCCCCTGACTTATATAAAATTGCATTATAAAGTAGATAAAGTGTTTAAAAGTGCTGCAATTCTGTCAAATCCCTTTATGTGTGGTGGTTTAAGGTAACTTCTGCCAGCATAAATGCTAAATTATCACTTGAGAAATGCTAAAGAGCTTGAAAAGGTCATTTCACAGGCTTCAGTAAAAATCCAAAGCTACACTCCCTGGAAACGTACCAATTCTCACCCACCCCCACAAACTACACTCGCTAATTTTTAAATGCGGCCGCCGTTCAAATGTGAAGTAAAGTTGCTTTTTTGGAAAGTGTTATAAAAAAACCACTGATCAAAAAGGTTGGGGGGTGAAATTCAAACAAAAGCATTTTTTAATATTAAAACAAAAAAGAAAGAAGTGTCCAAACCAAGAAAATAGAAATATATGTACGGTGGTTTAAGTATTTCTTAATGAGATTCACAACTTCCTGATTTCTGTTTGAACTGACATCAAATTTAGCATTCAAGTTTTTGTGAATCTGACCAAAACATAAACTCCGTACCTAATCTCAACTAATGTACCAGTATCAGTCTTCCACTATAAAAGTACAGCAGTTCATAATGTTCATGTCAGAGTAAAGTTGTGGAGAATTAGAGCAGGGTTTGGTTAGAAAACAATATCCAGAGTTTTAAACACCTCACAGTGTGCTGTTCAATCCGTCATCTGAAAACCAACCAAGACATGCCGTCCACATGAACTGAGAGGCCAGGCAAAGAGGACATAAATCAGAAATCAGAAAAGCAGCCAGAGGCCCACAGTAGATCTGGAGGAGCTGCAGAGATTCAGGAAGGGGACTCTGTTGACAGGATAACAAATTTTCACGTGTTTCGGGATGACCTGAAACGCCTACCTTGAAATGGGGAGTAAAAGTCGCCTCACCAATATTACATCCCTGATCCACCTTGAGAAGTACTCACGAATCCACAACAACTACTGTATGAACTTTAAAGCTAGGGACACACAACAGGATTTTCTGCCCAGTTTTACCCTTCAGTCTGTAGCCTCTTTGTGCAGCCAGTTGGCGTCAGTCGGCAGGGTGAGTCAGCACAAAAATTAGCTAGGGCAAAATGTGGGGGGGAAGACTGGAGTCTGCAAAAGTGAGAGGGTAACCATCACAACTCGACCTTAGTCGCAGTCAAACAAACATGTTACTTTTTTGGGCTGGATCTGGACCCAGTCGGGTAATGTAAACTGAAAACAGAGCCACAGTTAACACCTGTAAAAATAGTGCCTGGGACACACCAACAGCTGTGAAGCAACTTTTATTTTTACTTGTAACTATACAACATTATGAACATAAATGCCATGAGCATAATAAATGTCACTTAACATATAACCATTATGTAATAATAAACAAAGAAAAACAACAGATACCATGGTAAAAGTGTATGGGTACTTTTGCAGGGTCCCGCACTACAAGACTAAAACTAAAACAACAAAAAATCAAGCAATTTACATATTGAACATAAAGGTTAACATGACTAATTAAAATATTTTCCACATAGAATAAACCTGTTTATCCTTAATTCCTAATTTTTAATTGCACTAACTTATCTTTTCTTATAAGATACGAAAGGACAAAGTCATCCTAAATCGGTGGCTGCATGTTTATTACTGAAATGTGATCTCAAAGCTGCAAATCACGACACATTACCCTAAAAACACCGTCTTCTCAATGTAACATTGTGGTGGAAGTATCATGCTGCGGGGAATGCTTTTCCTCAACGGGTACAGGGAGGTCGACAGACCTGATGGGAAGATACTGTAGATGGAGCTGAATACAGCTGTAAGTAAACCTGTTAAAGGTTAAAACAACAGTCTTCAAACTTTGGCAGAGGTTAACCTTTCCACCAGAGCTGCAAGAGATTGGTTTAGGTCAAAAGCAAAATATCGTGCTACAAGGATCAGTCAAATTTAAGACCTAAATATAATTGAGAATCTCTGGAAATGTTTACAGTTGCTCCAATCCAACTATGCTTAAGATATTTTACAAAAAGGAATGAAACATTTCCGTTTATAGAAATACCCTTTAAATTCACACTTATGAGCTTATGTGTTAATCTATCACATAAAATCCCTACAAAAATACAATGAAGTGTCTGGGGTATAACTTGTCAAAGAGGTATGAATACTTTTGCAGGGTCCCGCACTGCAAAGTACACTTTTACCTTCTTTAAAATCTGTTATACAATTCTTTAAGACTGTCATTTGTCACAGTTCATCCCTGCTGTCAGTCCGATGCTCCAATGCCAAACCCCATTCTGCAGCTTTTACAACAGCGTCCTAGTTAAAGGCCTTTCACAGAAAAAACAGCTAATGCTGAAATAAAAATGTAAATAACTGAACATCTAGGGTCCCAAAGCTTTTAAAGAAACGTGGTAAATCGAATAAGGCTCATTTGTGCTAATTTGAAAAATCTCTGGTGTGGACGTTTAGTTTAGAAACTGTTTATCGAAACCTTATCTAAAAAAAAAATGAGACATATGAGAAAGTGAATATAAAGCAGTAAATAAATGACTAGTTGATTATGTAACTGGAGCAGCCATTCTTCATGAATACAGTAACAGAAAACCACCCAGGCCTGGTATTCATCTATTTCCTGGGCCACTTTGATCTCCAGCATCCTGAGCCAAACGGTGTGGATGTAATTCTAAGTCCACTTGAATCTCAGAATAATGCTCTGCTTCTCTGTGTCGCTCCTGACTGCACGGATCACTGACTCATAAACACGGCCAACTGCTGAAAGAAAGGCGACCATTACATCTAAACTCAGCTCTCTGCTTTCTTTGAGGTTACAAGAAGTCATGCAGTTCGACAGAAAATTATTGTTTTTTTCTCCTCCATGTGATGCCAGCCTCTCTGATTGCTAAGTTATAAACCCGCTATATGCTGAAAGAAATGTTACACCCCGTGAATGCTGCATAGGCAACTTTATACTTTTTTTTCCCCACACAGCATATTCTATGCTTATTGGTGCCCCTGGTAAAAATCCTGAAAACAAACGTATTTAATTTATTCTCGCAGAAGCTGAATCTCACGCTGAAAATCTTTGAGAAAAATCCTTAAACCTGTGTGGGATTTTTTGCATTTTACTAAATCGCCATATTATTTGTTGGGACCGTGGATTTCAACATTAAAACTCCGGTACAAACTCTTCTGGAGTTTTCAAAATGAATTGCATTTAACAGACTTTCAGCACAACTTCAGAAGGGGAAAAGGGGGATAACAGCAGACTTCCCATGATGCCACTGGCTGTATAAAAGCACCCCCTTTCCAATGTCCCGACCTCTCCAAGCCGGTTGACCATCGGACCAGGAGTAGACACAGCGCGCTGAAGTCTTTTGCTGGCGAAAAGACTTAACTCTTCAAACTGGATCCAAGAGTCTCATATGATCACCGATCATATGCAAAAGTTGAGTATTGAATGAATTGCTGTTTGTGTATCCGGTATTCATTCACGAACGGGGAATTAAGGCACCGGCATTGTTGACTTTCTCTCCGAGCCCTGCAGACGCACACGGTGTTCGAGAAAAGTCCCCAGCAGAGACGCGGTCTCTACAACCCGAGTGAAGCGGTTTTCCTTGCCTGAGAGAAGGACGACGCCGCATCACCGGTAACGTGCAGTTTTGTCCGGCCGACAGAACAGCCCCACCCACAGCTTCTTTAGGTTAGCCGAACCGCTTGTTGACTGTGGACGTTTCTTCAAACTTCGCCGCCCCAGACATATTTTCCTCAACATCGTCAGAGGTTAGGTTTGGGCAGAATAACAGTTAGGATGAAATGATCTAAACGTTTTTCATTTTATGAAGTTTGGTTTTGTTTGTGTGAAATTGCTATCTTAGTGCTAGCAGACTATCTATCTGCACACGTGATCAGCTTTGTGTTCTGTGTTTATGTGTTTTTAATGTTAAGACAAACTTTATTTAAAGGGTGATTTTAAACACAGAAGATTGCTCATAACGCGCCGTCTGCGCTTATGCATTTTAACCCTTTTGTTGACAGTATTTTAAGTGTGTGTGTTTTGATTCTGGATGCTAAGCTATCAGCCTCCTTTGTTAGCTTAACTGCTAACAGCCTAGAGTACGTGCTTGCTGCTGAAGAGTATTTACCCAGAACGGTTTAGTTTCAGTCCAGTAAATAATGTCCCTAACATCATTTTACTACATTTGATAACTAAGTAAACACCATTAAGCCCCATTTCTCCAGAAAGATTTGGCGCTTTTCAAAGATATTTCCTTAAATAATTTACCGTTACCTTTAATAATATTTCTTTAAATATTATTTCAATAAATAAAGGCAGCTAATGAGACACCGTTGAGAATTAGTCACGCAGAAGGTTGGTTTTATTCAGCAGATCATTCTTTAAAACATTATTTTATTAAAATAATATTTTATCTGATCTTGCATTGTGAATGGTTGTCTAAAGGTATGCTGATTACTACCTAAGTTGGTTCCAAGACTAACTTCACTTCATTTCCCGATTCTTCAAGATAATCCTTGGTTCTCAGACATAAATAACATTGCATGGTAATGTTGCATCACTCTTTTGGTCATGATTTTCAATCATCTTTAATCAACTTGTTTATATTGTACATAGCCCATTAGTCTTTGTTATTCTTTAATTCTGCTTGGTCTACCGATGATCCACATGGCCCTGTCTTTTAGTGTTTAACCCTTTCTCTCTCCTAGACATAGCTACTGACTGAGCTTTTACTGTAACTAACTCTATGTGCTCTCTTCAGACTCTAAACTTGAAAACTGGCTCAGAGTTTATCTGTTCCTTCTTTCTAGGTGAAACGACTAAAGGAGCTACATCCATTAACATTTACCTTTTCCTTCCCATAGAAAGTACTCCTGGATCAGTGCTTCTTTGTTCTCTTTGTGTCTCTGCTCTGTTCTCTCTAACCCCCAGTCGGTCGTGGCAGATGGCCGCTATAAATATAATATTATATTATATTTATATATTATAAATATAATATTATATTATATTTATATATTATAAATATATATATATATATATATATATATATATATATATATATTATATTTTATATATATTTTAATTATATATATATATATTTTATATTATATATATTATATATTATCTATATATTATATTATATATATATATATATTTATAATAATAAATAAATAAATAATAAAACATACATGAAAACCTCTTTATTACATTTTGAAGAAAAAGAAAATAAAAATACGAGCGTTAAATAAAAATCATTACTGTTGTCCTTAACCCCCCAACCATCCACAACTTCCAGTGAATTAGAAAAGCCATTAGATGTGATTTTGTAATTAAACTTTAGCTTAGCTAAGTGAAGCACTGGTTTTTAAAGTAAAGTTTATTAATAGAGCGAAGTATAAAGAGATAAAAAGTAAAGCATAAAAAACTGACACCAAAGAGAGGAGATAAGTCTTCAGCTGTGATATAGGGACTGAGTTGTGCACTTAAGGGAAGCTAAACTGTTCCAAGTATCAGCTTAAAAAAGGTAAAGCTGATTCATTAAAAACTTAAAATCATAACAGGAAACAGACTGAGAGCCAGTCTAGAGATAACACAGTGCGACTGTGGTAGTTGTCTTGCAATCCGAAGGTTGTGGGTTCGATTCCAGATATATCCTGTCGTAGATGTGCATATAACCCCAGGCTGATTGGTATATAAATGTATGGCTGGCAGAATGTGGCTCTAGCTTAAAGCACTTTGAGTGCTTACTGTGGCTATATAAACTCAGACCATTTACCAGTAAACATATGAGCTTGTACTTTTAAATGCCAGTTTATAGACAACACATTTCTCCATGCGTTAAAAGAAGACATATATTTATTTCATTTGAAAGAAGTCTTGAGGTCGAACTGACTAAAGAAGCGGGCTGCAGCTTTTTCAATCAGAATTGAACCGTCTTAACAACCAAGGTTTGTTCTTCAATCTCTGGGGCCTTTGCTGTGCATCACTAGTGTTAGACTTTACTAAGCACCAGTTTTTTTTACGTTTTCTCTGGCCCTAACCCTGAAAATCTGGCATCAGCACCAGTTTACAGAAGAACCAGAAAAAATAACCACTTTACCTAGAAGCTAGAGGCAGGCTCATGGAGAGTTATTTCCTAATTCCATTTATTTATATAAAAAAATAAAACTCTTCACTGAGAACTTGGCAATAAAACTGATTCTAATCTTGAACAGCAGCCAATCAAAACGCACCACATTTTTATTTTTGATCGATCAAATTTAAAACAAAAAATGGGTAAAAACCCTTCACTTTGACATGTAGGATTTGCATCAGAATAACACCAGCTGACTATCCGCAGTTTATTTTGACTTTTTACTAATTTAAGATTTATATAACTCCCATATAATTGATTTTTTTTTATGACCTACGGCACTGATCTGCTATAAATTCTTCCATTAATTGTTGCATCTTTGAATAATTTATTTTCTGTGGGCTTAACAGATGGTGACACAAAGCTTGTTTTATAACAAGGAAATCGGAAGTTTAACTTATTATAAATTTCCCAATAATAGGGTAAAAAAAATGCTCTTTTCCTTACCTGGGTAAATGTATACATTTTCTGAAGCTGTGTATGGGTCAGCTTCATTGTTCTGGTCTTGCATTAATCCTATATATTTTTTACTGTTCCAGACATATTATGTGACTGGCTGTGGAAAGTAAACAAACAGAAATTCAGTCTCTACTGTTTTTGAAGTCTACTGAGAGTTTTCTCAAGCCCCTTGAAGATTTTAAGGGCTGACAGTGTGTTCAGGGGCATGTCAGCATGGCTCCGTTTAGCTAAGAAGTCACCAGCAAAAGCTGCTGCAGTGGTAATGGCTTGTGTTTCGCAGCAGAGCAGTGAGTGACTCACTGGACCCTCCAGAGGGAAAAGGCACTCTGCCCCTGGTGAAGATCTGAAAATAATTAGCCAAACAAACCCAGCAACACAGCAGCATGTTAGGGACACGTGCAAAAAAGTTCACACAGAAGATACAAGAACTGCCAAATAATCCTGTATATCAGTATATTACTAAAACTGTATGTGGTATGTTGTATAATTGTAACCTATGTGTAGAGATCCACCTATCAGGCTTTCGTTCGATTTCTAGTTTTATTCAAAGAATTATACCACATAAGAGAGAAGAGTTATGAATCCTACAAAAAATAAGAACTGCAAGCAGGTATGAAAGAGCTCCAAGCCCCCCAGAGCAAGTCTGCCCTTGGGCACGCTCCTCCCAGTGCTCTGCCAGCCTGGCATATGTCGAGCTGGTGGGGCACTGAATATTAGGGATTTTTAAATGTAAAAAAATAAAATAAAGTACAGGAGTACACACGTTTTTATTGTGTTTCCCACTCCTTCACAGCCAGTCTCCTATTGCTTTAGTCTTACTAGATTATGCACATTTAAGCAGTAAGGTGTACATCCCTGAGAGTTTTCAGATTTTTTCTTCCACTCAAAATGTACAGGAAAGTACATATTGCTGCTTGATGCATTTATTAACTGAAAAATGAAGGGTACTAGTTTGATGATATTCAGATTTTTCAGTTTTTGACATGCTTATCCTTAGAGCCAGCTAAGAGCAAAAGTGGCTAATTTTTTCTCTGTATTTTTAAAAGTTATTTCAACGGAACTGTGGTGATTAATGATTAGTGGCAAGAAGGAAAGGGCAATTATGGTGGGGATGAATGAGATTCAGCAAGAGATGAAAAAAATCCTTGGTAATTACTCTCTAAATGGCAGACAGAATAGAACCAAGATAAATACATTAAACAGGCCTTCTGTCTTCACTTTAATCCCTATTAATCAGTCGTTACAGATTTATTTGATTTGTTTTTGTAACTTAATTAAATGCAGCCAAGATGACAGCAAGACGCTCTGATAATATCAAGCTGACGTCTGTGGGCGTGTCTCTGAGAACAGGTGTTCAGCGTGCGGCAGAGTGTCTCAGCATCTGTGCGATTATTTGGCGTCATTCACAGACTCATGCTCGATTGCAGAATAACAGGATCATCATGGCTGCTGTTCCTTTAGATAACATGGGATAACTTTGCTTTACTGCTAAAGAAGCTTTACTACAGCTTCTGTTTATCATCTAAATTAAAAAGCTTGACTACTATATTTATGCCTGATCTAGCTGCTATGAGATTCTCATGGTATATTTTACAGTATCATTATTAGTGTATAACATCATCTAACTGATTTTAAAAAAATAACTGGAAAACCACAATTACTCCAACTGCTGCTGAGGTAATTTCACATATTTCCAACACAGTATAATAATGTTATACCTGATAGACTGACTCAAGCAAACTATTATCGCGTTAAATTCAGAAGTAGTTTTTCAGTCTTTTTATGCAGAACATTATCCTTATTTGCCATTGTGTTTTTTTATAAACAGTGGAAGCAAAAAAAAAAAACCCAGCCTGCAGTCAACTGCTCATCAGATCTGCAATTCATAGGCTGCAAGCTGCAGCTTTAATACTGAGTTGCCTTAATAAGAGTAATTGGTGGCACTCCTCTAGTTTACACTCAGTGACTGTCCATGGGTGGAGATGGGTGCTCACCGCTTTACTCTGTGTTTCAGACATCTCGTTAAAAGGACTTGAAACCATAAGAACATGATGGAAACCTGATTGGTTGGTATACCTTGGTACTGAAAACAGGCCCATACCTCATGTCATCCTAAAAGTGACTGAAAACACAAGACAGAATGCATTTTGTAAAATAAGTTCTGCTAAGGACAGTGGTGAAGAATGTAAAAACAAGAATTACCAGAGGACATTTTTCACATCTCCCTTCTTTGACAATATATATAAATATATATTTGGAGCAATCTGTTGCTCTAAGCTTGGTGTTCTGTGTGGAGAAACTGAAACAGATAACGACTGGAGGCTCAAAAATCAGCTCTCGATTCTCTTCCTGTCCAACTGATCCCAGGCTTTACGAGCCAGCGCCCACCTTGATCATTTAGACTTCCCCTGCTATTCACTGATTAACCCTTAACCATCAATCCTCTGCCCCTACTCTATCGCTCTCCACCAATAATCCCCACATATCTTTTAAAGATATTTTTTCAGCACTAGAGGCCTTTATTTTTCATTTTTCGACAGTACGCAGACAGGAAAGAGGTGCAGAGAGAGGGGGAGACATTCGGCAAAGGTCAATAGGTCAAGGACCCAAACCCAGGACGGCCGCATCGAGGACTGTAGCCTCTATATATGGTCATGCTCTTAACCCCTACACCACCAGCGCCGCACCCAATGATAGACCATGTTTAGATATTAGAGCTAAAATAAAAAAATACATTTTAGAAAAGCTCCTCAGGCCCATTCTTAGGTTAGGTGGAGGATCTATGAAGCTGTGGGACTGTTTTGTCCAAAACTCCTTGGAACCTTAGAGTACTGTGATCCATTATTCATTTATTTTTGGGTTCTCTGATTTCTAAAACATACGAAGCTTGCACCCGCACAAAATATATGTACTATTAATCTTTTTCTCAAAGTATAAGCAGTAATACATAAACTGGCACAGAACCCATTATGTTAAACTATGAAACTTTATATTTTCTATTCGTAGAGAACAATAATCCACACTTAAAAAACAAGAATTCACAGAAGAATATTATTTGCATTGACCCTTTTTTACAATATGGATAATTCCATTTCTAGTGCTCTGTGCCCAGTTTAATGTGCTGCAATGTGAAGGTGCAATAAAAGCAGCTGACTAGCTGATCAGAAGCAAGTTTTAAATCTCTTCAGCAGTGATTCTCTCCTGTCATCTTCTAGTTCAACATCGATAGAAAAAGGTAAAGGGGCTGATTGCACCTGCTTGCTCAGACTTTCCTTGTTATTGAGAGATTAACCCTTAACCTCTGCAGCCTCCACACCTCAGGCCTCCACCCTCTGCTCCTGCTGTATGACTCCACCATCAATCCATACCAAGGAGAAAACATACCAGTTTCTAATAGTTGCCATAATTGAACTTCAAATGGTTAGCAGTACAGTTTTAAAATTAAATTACCATTAAAACCACATTCGGTGACTACCTTGTTAAAAACCCCTTGGTTCTATGAAATGCAGCATCCCGGATTCGTTGCTGCAGAGACAAGCAGTGGAAGTCAGTCAGGGATAGTTTAACCCCCAAAGTGCATCAAATCTGAGACTTTATTCGTTTCAGTGGTACACATATTGAGAAGAAAGCTCATAACTCTAGAGTTATAATAACTGACTCATGTGATCGATGCATTGATCTGCCTTTTCCTGGCCGATTCCGATTTCCAGCTTTCTGCTGTCTTATTAGCTGGTTCCAATTCTGACAAATGTCAGTTTTTTTCATTTTTATTCAATGAATTATAAAAAATAAGATAAATAAAAATGTTTGGCATATCCTCTGATTAAGTTTGTAGTTTGGCATCTACTAAAAAAGTTTGAAATTACAAGATGATCATAATTTATACATGAAAGCATATTCCTTTATTTTTCAGTCTTAAAGAGAATGAAAGCACATGCTGTTTTAAGGTATTTGTTGAATAGGAAACACTTTTTTTCAGTATTTGACCAGCGGCTCAACAATCCAATCCGATCAAAGGAAAATTGATCAGTGCATCTCTACATTTTAATCCTTATTTCATTATTTCTGCTACTTGTGTCTGAGCCTGCATCAAATTTCCCACACACTGCATGTGTTTGTTTGTAATCCTTAATAAGTTATATTTTACCCACCAAAGCACATCAAGTCTTTCATTTTACTGCAGTTTGGACTTAATGGAAGGGCCTCACTAATTGCTCAAGGAATCGACAGACATATTCCTCCTCCTCCAGCAGACACTATAGCTGCCTAACATGTATTGCGAGGAGGTTCTAACCAGATATTTGTGGTCTTCAGAAGGGTTTGGTTTGGGTTTAACATGCAGTCCCACATACAGCGTGTACTCTGGGGTGAACTTTGATTTTGTGTCATTTTAGCAGCAGCTGTTCCCAACACGAACAAGCACTAAAATACACACATAGTTGAAAACACAAACTCTGTGAAGAGTCAAATCAGAAATTAATAAGTGCAAAAACAGATGGTTTCAGTGAGATTTTCGGAAGCAAATGAAAAAATAAAGTCAAAATTTCAAAAAGATTTGCTTATGTGGATCTGAAGAAAAATCCGGCAAATCACTGAAAACTGCCAAAGAAACAAAAAGGAAAGGTCCCTGTTTATCACATTGGGTCAGGATATTAGCCATATAGGTTCTGAAGATCAGAGAGCAAAGCAAACCTATTTGATGCGACACAGAGTTTATCACCTGCTGTGCAGCAATAAACGACATAAGCAGCAACATGACGACACAACAGATTGTGTCGGATCTGAGGCTGCAAATAAGGGAATAACATCGCCATCTAGAGGCCAAACTGGCTCCCACGCTTGGCTCTGAGTAGAAAAAATGCTGGTCATGCTCTTTTGAGGTTCTCCTCTCACACTCTCTTCAGTGTGCGGATTCACCAGCCACAATGACAGAGAACAATCTAGGAATCCAGCTCCAAATGACAAGAAACAAATACACACGGCATCCAAAGCTTTTTTATCCGCTGCTTGATGAGACTCTGAACTATGGCACCCCATGCAAGATCACTTCCAGCCCGCATGCAGAGGGAGAACAAGAGGAGAGAGTGAGGATAAATACTTCACACAGATAAACTCAGAAAGGTTGGTGTGTTTGCCGCAGCTCAGGACGGAGGGAAAGCCTCAGTGTTCTTACCTAGGATAGGGGCCAGGCGGAAGATATCAGACAGACGTTTGTTCACTGGTTCGTATGGAGACTCCTCCAAGAAGTCATTACCTGTAACCAAGACGAACCTGTGAAACACAGCTGAATACATTTGTGTATTTTACTACTCTCCCATCCCCACCCCCCGTTCCTGGTTTGTTTATCATTTCTCGGGGCCTTGCATTGGCCTGCATGTGACATGGGTTATTTGGGTCAGTCGATATCCACGCTGGCACACAACAACACGCTTGATTAGGCAGGTTGGTCAGCTACATTGCACAACTGAAGGCAGGCAAGGAACTGGACGCAGTTTAGGGCGCTAAATAAACCCCCACTGTCACCACAAACCCCCACCCACTAACAGTGACACTTAAAGATGCCGCAGACAGTGCTGGGGGGGCTTCATGCTCCATTAGCTGCAAGGGATGCGATTCAGGAGGTCAAGAAGTAACTCAGCTTTCTGAAATGAGTCAAGGAGGCCAAGTCTGAATGAGCATGTTAGTATATTGGTTCTGTGCTTGTGGTGTAGGTCTTCATCTGTGTCACATCTCTAAAAATGCACATTTAGAATACTTTATTAAGGTGCATTCAATGTGTACTTGGAAGGGAGATTTTCTGTGTTCAAGTTATAAGTGAACTTTTTGTCTGCTTAGAGCTCCCTGCTGGCCCCAAGAGCACTTGAATCGGCACAGGACACATTTAAAAACACACGAGTCTTACATACAGTCTACTGAGGAAAACCTTCATAATTTTAAAGGTATAGTAACGGACTCATATTTTAATAGTGATGCACCGATCAGGCTTTTCCTGGCCAATACCAATTTCCAGTTTTCTCTGAGGTCTGACTTGCTGACTCCAATTCTGACAAATTCCAATAGCCTAAGAATGATGATGATATGCAGCAGATTCATTTTGAATCCAATAGATGGATGGAATTACAAGATTATCACCTTTAAGGCATACATTAATATTCCTGTAACCTTTAAAATAGAAGGGCATAAAAAAGTGCACGTTGTTGGTTGGTGTGTTTATAGACAGAAAATATTTGGAACTGTTAGTTTGATGCATTTAAAATTGGGAGGGGAAACAATCTGTTTTTCAGTTTTTGGCTTCTCGATAAAAAATTACAAGAGAAAAATTGGCTGATTCCAATCTCTGCCCAGTTGATCGGTGTATCTTTAAATTTTAATGCTTATTTAATTATTTCTGCTGCTTATGTCTGAGCTGGGATTACATTTCATGCACACTATATCTGTTAGTAGACTAAAGACTGTTAGTATTTTTACCAATAGCTGCTTGTGAACAAAATCCCTTAACTTTCCCCAAACCTCTTCAACTCTACCAAATTCCCGTTAGCTAGAATGAGTGTAGCTGTAAGTGAGTCCCCAGATGAAATTCTGCTTAAGGCCTCATACGACCTTGGGTCAGCCATGGTGCGACAAACCGTCACTCAAATTCACAGGACAAAATAGACCAAAGAAGGTTAATTTATACAGTAGGGAGTTCTCTACGTGCACCAAACCGAAGCTCCCACATACAGCAGATTTATGGGACTACTATGAGACAAAACATCCATGATCTACATCACATTTTACTAAGATGTCTCCACTCAGTGGTGACACCCAGGGGGGACAGGGTGGAGAATAGCCACCCCTGTTAGATTTCCCTGTAGATTGCATGTTTAGCAGAGTCAGGGACCCAACATTAAGCTAGCAGTTTTTTGGTACATGCAGGGTGCTGAAAACATACACAAAGACCAATAAGTTGTTTAACAAATTCTAAGGAGAAACAATAGTTTTATTTTATTTTAATCAGACCTAAATTCCAAGTTTTGCAAAAAGAACAATTTCGAATAAATCCACAAAATATCTGTGATGGGTTTTAAATTTTGGTGAGACATCCCAGGATTATTAGTTGATCTAGCTTACAGAACTTTTTGGAGACGCCCCTTCCAAATAAATACCTGACAGAATCAGCTTTTAGTTTTATTTAGTTAGTTTTATATTTATTGACAGTACCAACCTTGTAACGACTGATAGAACCCCCAGTAAATGCGCAGGCAGTTCTTTTCCTTCTTCATGCCCCTTTTGCACCGGCAGTTGTACAGCGGGCTCTGCTTGAGCGCCTCCATCGCGCTGCGGCACTCGTCCCTGGCTTCCACGCCGGCCACCAGGCTGAAGTTGCTCTCCTTGCCGCCGGCCACGCACTGCCTCATCGTGCGGTACTTGGTGCTGCACGCCTGCTCCCGCAGACACTGGTCGCTGGCCCGCACGCAGTCCAGCCGAGAGGCGCCGGCGCGCAGGTTCTCCTCCGCGTAGGTCAGCACATCTGGAGGCAATATAAAATAAGCCAGATGATCCATTTTTTGTTTAAAAAAGGTCTATGTAAGCTTTGTTCATTGATGTGGGAAACATTAAAAGCTTAAAGACTTTAAAAGCTGATTTTCAGGGATTAAAATATAGAGATGAGCTTTATGACAGAATACAGATCCAGGTCACAATGCATCATTTGTTTGCTTTAAAATCTGTTTTACTGAGAACTGAGTAAACATTTCCCTGTTTAAAGAAACGATGACAGACTTTTCTGTTGTTTCGGACCAGTTTGGAGTCAGTATGAGACCTTGCTGAGAAGTCATCCATTGTTTCTCTCTGCATATATAACTCAGCAGTACAGGACTTAGACCTAATAAAACCTCACCTCTTATAAAAACGAGTCCAACGTTTCTTTTTTCCTCTAGAAATAAACTTACCAAAAAGAGGCAGAAAATATAATAGTGCGAAGATCATGGTTTTCCTCTGCGTGTTGAGCAACATCCCAAGTCGGAACAGAAATAAACGAACTAAAAGGGGACTCAACAGTAGTTTGATTCCCAGAGCACTCCCACTGTATACAACTCCATGGAAAAGAAGCGGCGTGCGTTCTGCTGTGGAGAACAGATCCCAGATCACCTCATGCGAACAATAATCCCCTTCCAAAAGGAAACCAATCAAGCAAACAAAACCAAACGAAAATGTCCAGTCAAGATATTGTGCAGCTTCTGTCACTTTTGAGTTCACGCAGAATAGGCGCTTTTTGCCTTTTTTCCCGATCAAGCGGGATCAGGAGCTGCGGTCTGAAGCGTGCGTCCTCCCAGGGTCCGGCCAGTAGGATGATGCTGCTGCTGCTGCTGCGTCTGAGCGCACACCGCCAACTGGAGTCCCGCCGCCGTCTGCAGCGCACCCAGCAGCTTCTACCCCCACCCTCACCCCACCCCGCTCTCAAGTACAACGATGTTGTTGTAAATAAATGTACAAGGATGCAGCTTCCCATCAGGGCACAACTCATTCACTGTCAACAGCACTCAATCAATCGTGAATAATCGACCATTTCTAACCATTTTAGTTCTGTTCTATGTCGTCAGTGAAGTTCACTTTGTTAAGAAACACGCGTTTCAATCAGCTTGAACACGTGTGAGAAATACTGTATTGCTTTTGTAATGTTAAAACGAAACAACTCTTGATGTGTGTGGGCTGCAGGAAAAAGGTCAAAGTGCATGACCCCAGTACCGGTTTGAGACATGATGAATATAGCAACATACGGTGGGTGGCAGTTCTTGTATGAGTGGCGCCCTGGACAAGCCCCTTCTTTTAAGTAAATCACTATGGAATCCAATCCAATTTATTCATAAGGCACATTTTAAAACAACAAATGGTTGATCAAAGCTCTGTACATTATATGAATAGGGAAAAATAGTAAATAAAGCTAAAATAGACATGCTGTGTTGAACGCTGGGTAAAAAAGATGAGTCTTCAAAAAGGATTTAAAAGAAGGCAGTGAAGGAGCCTGCCTAACACGTAGAGGCAATCCTTCCCATAACTTAGGGACCACAACCGCAAAACATCCAATCACCTCTGAGCTTCAGCCTTGTCTTTGGAGCAGCCAAGAGCAGCTGGTTCACTGACCAGAGAGACGATGGAGAGTATGGGTAAAGCAAATCCAAGAGATAGGGTGGAGCAAATAATAATAATAATTCAGTTCAGGCTTGGCCAGCCCATATATTGTGCTTCTCATACTTGTTTCAATACCAGGTGGCTCAAATGCCAAAAACAAAGAAAAAAACTATTAAAATATGGTGGGTGTGTGTGTGTGTGTGTGTGTTCTAGCATTTCTTACAGTGTAAGGTCCATTATTCCGACATTTATTAGTGTGAGGACCTACTGGTCCTTATGTGGCCCAACCCCTAGGGGGTTAGGTTTAGGACTGAAGTGTGAATTGAGTTTAGGTAGGTTTAGGGTTAGGGACAGGCCATAGAACTTAATGGAAATTAATGGAAGTAACTGCGAAGACAGTAAAGACAAAAAGGCATAATGTATGTTTGTGGGTATGTGCTTTCAGAAATAAAACAGAGGTTTCAGAAATCTAAAAAAAATGTTTTAAAGAGTCTACATTTAGTGTAGAATATGTTATTTCAGATAGGAACAACCTAAATATTTTAGATTGTCAACTAGAGATATTCAAATTCAGTCCAGATGACTTTAGCACAGAATTGTTCCAATCAGACACCAACTACACTGTCATTAGGCAGCCATGATGTACAGCCACATTTTATTACATTTCTTAAACTGATGTCACCCCTGTTGGGATGCCACCCTGCACAGTGAGCCCTACTGCCCATTCACTGTGTGAAGAGATCATGAAACGTTAGCTGCAATCAGTTTTTTTCAGGAGTGTAGCAACATGTCTAACAGTTCTGGGAATGACTTCGCAACCGAGATGACCAGGCTCTTGTCACAAGTGCGACAACCAGTTAGCTAATCGTTGCGGTTCTAACAGCTATTAGAGATAGAAACTGGTAATGTGTGGTATTTCTCTCTTTATTTTTTTAACAATAAAGGAACATGTTTACATACATGTTGTACAGCGCTATGTCTACCACAGGTTTAATAAGATACAAAAAGTGCTAATAAATATAGTGGGTTCTATTTATACTCAGAAGTCAGATTCCCTGAAATCAGAATTCCAACTTGGAAAGTCAAAGGGCCCAGTTCGGCCCGGGTTCAGCAGCCAACCAAGTAAGTTTTTGGGCATTTAAAAAATAGTGAAAGTGGCAGGAACAACCTTTGTATTTGTCTTTCAGATGGTTTGCATCTCATTAAACCAGTGGCACACATACAACCTCTGTTTTGTAAACATGTCCTTTTATTGTTTGAACAAATAAACAGAAAAAAAATACATCCTTATTATATTATACTGTAATAGTGATTACCATCAAAGCAATTAGCAAATCCCACAGCTTTTTAGAGATTTAACTAAAATCTGATCTACTTGAGTATGATGTCATTCCCAGATCCGATCTCCGACTTCTGAGACAAATTAATGGCAGCAAATTACCTCTCGAATCAGAGAAAAGCTAGGGATCACCAAGCAGTGATGAGTTCAGTATCCTGTGTGGCTGATGTACATAGAAAACCTGCTAAAACATTGAAGGTATAAACTACTTAAGACAGCCAGCAGCACACACACTGATCAATTTAATTAGGGAGCTGCTGATTTGTGAGCATGCTCCTTCAGTGTCTGAATGCAAATAAGTTGTTATTGTTGTTGTCAGGGGGCATTCTTGTATTTCCAACTGGGAACTCAGAAAATCTTACTTCTGAGTACAAATAGAATGCAATAATATGGTATTTAAAATGAACATTTTAATTTTGTGAAATGCAGCACGGTTGGCTCAGAGCTCCTGGCTTGTTTAAATTAAATATTGCCATTTTTATTGTCTCATACCATTAAATAAATAAATGTACCATTAGATATACCATTAAATAGGTAAGTGTACCAATTATTTATATTATACATTCAATAATTAAATATATCATTAACATATTCAATGGACAATTAAATGAATGTGTCCATTAAATAAATATAGATTTTAATGATGAAAACAAATAATAAGTCATTAAAATAATAAATTCATTTAAAAACAGATCTAATTATTTTCGCTTATATTAATAAATAAATATACAGTGAAATAAATGATGTATTTTTAGGGAGTCGCCAGTCTCTGGCACTGTTATTTTGGGGGTCACAGGCATGTTTTGGGAACCCCTGCTCTAAAGTATGCTGCATGTAGCTCATGTTTCATGTCCAGCTTGTTACGGGTAATTTGTTCCCTGTGATCAGCTGGAAAACAGGGGTGTCACTAATGGAGCCGAACGGTGAATGGACATGCTTCAGCTGCAGAGCATGTCTCATGAGCGTGGACTTTCCGGTTTTCTGTCAAGTTAATGAAACTCTAAAAATCTAGAGAGAAAGCAGTGCTTGCGTTGAGGTAGCAAAGGCTCACGTCTGCAAATGCTGTGTTTGATACTTTCGGCTGGACAGCACAGAGGAGAGCACACTTTGATGTTGTCGCCATCTGTTGGTCATAAAATAAAATAAAAATCACAGTTTGAAGCACTCAGGTGAAACCCATGAATGACACTTCCAAATGACATTCTGAGTTCATCATTTACTGGGAACCTCAACATAATGTTTATAACCATCATGTGACCCCACCTTCAGCCCATTGATTGTCAATATAGTCTATTCAGCAGCTAATCCACTTGCTTAAATTAATGGGAGCTGTCAATGAGGCTCTCCGCATTAAAGGCTGGACCGAATCAAGTAAGCAATCCGGTACCCGGCGCCGTAAATCAGCTCACGCACATATACGCAGAGCGCGGTGCATTGAGCGATGGGAAGCAGCTTATTGTAACACCGGCCAATAATCCCCTTTTTTTTTTAAAAAAAGACACGTGTGCTTACATACAGACGAAACAGTGGTGCAGGCGGAATTAATTTGTTAAAATGCCTTTCAGTTTTGTTAAATGGGTATGCCTCGGACCGGCGGCAAGTGCCTTTTCACTCGGAACACGACAGAACGAGACAGAAAGCGCGAACAAATGAGCGTCAGGCTCCAGCTGCTTTGTGTGGGATAACTGTCTGCTTCCAGTTTGATGACTCGGCTGTTCTGAAGGGAACCTTGCCAGTCGGCGCTAGGCTCAGTACGGTGATATATGAAAGGCTTCAATCAATATGTGATATTAATTTTGCAAATGAATGTCAGAATGATGTAGTCCTGAGGTCAGTTGACATCTCACGCTAATGTGCTTCATGGCACCGGATCAGAAGCTGGCTCTGTCTTAGCGCGAGAAAATTGGTCTAAGTCCGGTACTGCGTGAGTTATGTACGAAGAGAGGCACAATGGATTACTTTTCAGAAAGCTGACAGTGTCATTAAAGCACTTCATAAAGTTAAACAGACAAACTTAATGGTGATAGATCTGTGCAAAGCCAATTTCTTTTTTGCAACACTAATGGACTTTATTTTTGTTATATCTCCTCAGTAGGCAGAGGAAGAAGGTGGGATGAAGAGACGGGGAAGACATGTAGTACAGGTCGCGGGGTCCGGGCTCGAACCCGGGACGGCTGGGTCGAGGACCGAGGACTTTCTATATGGGTTGCGCGCCCTAGCACGCGCGACCGACACCCCTTATAGATCTCAGCATGTTTAATTAAAAAAGCGAATATGAAATGCCCTGCAAAAGTATTCACACCCCTTAAACTTCTTTTCACATTTTGTTTCATTATAACCAAAAACTTACAAATACAAATAAGCTCATTACTGTGATATGTAAGAAAATACATTCTTTTCAACATATTTTTACAAATAATAATCTGAAAAGCAGGGTAGACATTTGGAATCAGTCCCCTATCCTCTGAAATCTAGTCCAACCGGCTACCAAAAGAAGCCTTTAGTAAATATAGTCAATCAGTGTGTAATATCATCTCAGTATGAATCCAACTGTTATGTTAAAGCTTCATGGATTTGATAGAGAACATTAGTGAACAAACAGAACCATGAAAACCAAAAAGAAAACCCGGCAGAGGGGCCAGGGATAAGTTGTGTAGACATTTAAAGCAAGGGTGTAAAACAATATGCTTAGCTTTGAGCATCTCTCGAATGCTGTTCAATCCATCACCTGAAAAAGGAGAGAATTGATCAGGTAGGCAGAGTTGGTTGGGGACACATCATATGTGTGGAAGAACGTGAGACCAAAATTAAATCCACCATTCAGATCAAAATGCTCTGCGCAGTGAGAAAACAACATAACATATCTCCCTGGACACAGCATCCTAATGGTGGAACCTGGAAGCGGCAGCATCTTGCTGTGGGAATGCTTCTCCCCAGCATGGACTGGGAAGCTGGTCTTCATGGAGCTAAACACAGCACAATCCTAGAGGTAAACCTGTTTTAAGCTGGACAATCACCCTTAAGATTCAGACAGAACTACAATGAAGGCATTTAGATAGCATGTTCATGTGTTAGAATAGCCCAGTCCAAGTCGAGTTATAAATGCGACAGAATCCATGGCAAGATTTACAAAACTGTTGTTCAACGAAGATCACTAACCAATCTAACTGAGCTTCAGCAAAGGAAGTATGGGCGAAATTTGAAATCTCTAGATGTGCACAGCTGGTAGAGACATATCCCAAAAGCTGCAACAAAATAAGGTTCTACACTGAATGTAAGCGGGCTAAATAAAAATGCACACCACACTTTTCAGATTTCAGCCTCGAAAACCATGCATCATTTCCTTTCACTTTACATGTATGTACTACATTGTGTTGGCTTGTCACATAAAATCCCCAAAAATAAATTTAAGTTTGTGGTTGTAACATAAAAAATGTGGAAAATTACAGGAATGCCCTGTACTAAATGTAAGAGGTCCTTAGAGTCCACCTAGAAAAGCCAACAGGTCTGTGGTGACAACTAATTTGTCAACATTAAATGAAGATTTTGCCTTGACTTTATTAAATAGCTAAAAATATATTTCAGAGTTAGTGGTCTACGTTAGAAGTTAACACACTAACTGCTAGATTTAATTTTTAGTGAAAGGTAATACTGCTAATTAGGGTAAAGGTGTAACAGTTTTTTTTCAATTTCTATTCTTTTATTTTTTTAATTAGATTTTTTTGCGACACTAGTGGCCTTTAATGTTGTTATTTTTGAAGTAAGCAGAGAGGAGGCAGGGTGGAGACGTGGTCCACAGGTCGCGGGGTCGGGACTCGAACCTGTGACAGCTGCGTTGAGGACTGAAGCCTCCGTATTTGTGTCGCGCGCTCTGCCGCGCCCCTTAATTATATCGTTAAATGTGTTCTTTAAAATTCCGTTACATACAGAATAGTTCGTATTTTGGGTCTATCAATATAGTCCAAAAATATTTAGACATTATCAGCAATATTGGTACGTTTTGGCATTTTCCTGTTTCCAACCAGCAGTGGGTGAGCCGGAGTAGAATGTTAGCAAAGTCCTCTTTTAGAGCTCCGACTAGCTTAACACAAAAGTTTTCATAGAGTTTTAAATATCGAAACAATTTATTTGTAAGGAAGTTGTTGAAATGAGTTTAGACTCACTCTTCCAACAAATTCTGATGACTGAGCATCAGCTGACGGAACAGACACAAAAACTCAAAGACGGTATGATGTCCTAGCTAACTAGCTTGTTCGGCTAAAGCTAATAGCTACACGCAAACGTTTCTTTGCACCGTCGTGTTTGTTTTTTTAAGCTACTGACCTTGTAACTTTTTTACTCCAGTAAAAGTGGAAATTATTCGATGCAATGAGAAGATTAAGAGTGAAACCGAAAAATATAAGCAGACCACTGAGGAACTTGATAAGAAGGTAAGCCTTGACATTTGCTTCTGTGCCAAAGCTACATTACCTTCCCTATATATTTACTAAAGTTAAAGCATTTCAAGGATTTAATTTAGTTGGGTTATGTTTTACAGATACTTTTAGGTTTTCCATTTACTTTTTCAATTTAACAACATTTCCAAGCAGGTGGAATTATCCGGTGACTTATCTGTTTTTAAATAAGTTTGATCACTGATTGAACAGCTTCATTTTTGGACAATTATAACCTACCAGAGTAATGTTATATTTTCACAGTTGTTCTTTGAATAGTTTGTATTTTTTGGAAAATACAAAGAAAGTGAAACAATTTAAAAAAAGAAACGGGATCTGTGGTGACTGACTCAGCAAAAGGTAGTAAAGATACGGGAGATAAAGAGGTGCATATTGGCACACTGATGAGCTGATCTGCCTTTTGATTTAAAACAGTCAATTCCCGCCATTTGTTTAATCAGAGATTGATTGTGTGTGTGCTGCTCTGAAATCAATGGCAAACATCCGCCGGACAACATTAGTAAAACCTCTCGGCATGTGTGAGATATGATGTTAAAGGCAGACACTTTGAGCCTGCAGAAATATTACTAACCTGCATTATCTAAATAAGAAAACCCAACAGGGATCTATTTACTTTGCCCTGGGGAAGGTTTATAGAAAATGTTGACATCTTTTAAATATACATGGCGTGTTTACTCTACAGTGTGTTTACAGCTTTCATGGTGTGACGACTTTTTGGGTTTTGAAAAGCTGTAATTACTCTGTTTAAAAACACCTAGATGCTAACTTTGCTCCCTGCAAACAGTCTGTGCTTTTCTGGCATCACACAGGAGCCAAAAAGCTGCACATTTCCTTGTATTATAATTTGGCATTTTTTCTTTCTTCATGGACGCATTAATCCGTACAGTGCCATGCAAAAATGTTCTAATGCTCCTTTTCCACATCTTGTCATGTACCAACCACATACTTCTTAGTATTTAGTTGGCATTTAAGGCATTTATTTTTAGCTGCCTGAGTCAGTACCTCATACGTCAGTTTTCAACTCAATTACAGCTGCTAGTCTCTTGGGGTATGTCTCTTCCTGCGTTCCACATCTTGACACCGACATTTTTACCCATTCCCCTTGCAAAATTTGCCTAACCTCAGTAAGATTCAACGGAGGGTCTCTTGCCACAGATTCTAAATTGCATTTAGGTCTGGACTATGAATGAAGATGCTTTGATTTAACCTATTTTATTGCGGTTCTGGACTTTTGTTAATGCGGCGTACCATTAACCTCGGAAGTTGGAGTTTACGAAATACCACGTAAAACAGTTTTCTACGCGGTATTTCGTGCATATAAACACTGTTGGAAAATCTTGTCTTATAAACACTGAAAAGTAGTATGCGAACGACTGACTAAATGTTACATAAATAATAAAGAAGTGCTAAAAACATCCAAAGTAAGAACCTTACTACTATTAATGCGAGTAGCAGCCATCTTTGATGCGGAAGTCAGGTATGGTTGTGTTGTCTTGACTTTCCGACTTGTAATTACAACTTTCAGTGGCATTCCAGTTGAAATTTCCTACTCGGAGTTTGGAAATTCCGTCGTGCGAGTACAAAGGGAATGCACCATTAGGGTAATTGTCCTGCTGGAAGGTGAATGTCCACCTTAACCTTTGCAACCCGTTGTTCCACTCCATCCATCTTCTCATTAACTCATTAATTCTGTTCCTGCTAAAGAGAAGGATCGCCACCACGTTATGCTCTTATTATTGTGTTTCATGTTGTGAATGATGTGTTTAGGGTGACAAACACAAAGTGTTTTCCATGCCACGTTTGATTTTGGTCTCATCTGAGCAGAGCTCCTTCTTCCACTGTCTGCTCTACCCGGCTAGTTATAAATAGGACTTTCTTCCAAAATTGTCATTTTTTTCTTGCCCCTTTTCCGTAAAAGCAAGATGTTTGGAAATGAGCCATATGTTGGGTAATTTTGGAGTTGTCATAATTTTTCCGTTTTTGGATGCTGGACTGAGTACTTCTCCTGGAGATGTTCAGAGCGTGGGATGTTGTTTTATAACCTGAACCTTCTTTAAACTTGCCCATAACTTTATCCCCAACCTGTCTGCTGTGTTCCTTGGTCTCCATGATGCCGTTTGTTCACTAATGTTCTAACACATCTAAAGGCACTAGGTCCTCCTTATTCTACCTAGGGACATCAGAGGAAAGGAGGGTAAATGATGAGCATATCTGTCACATCTTTAATGCCATTGAACACATGTCTGTCAGATTCTATGTCCTGACTTTGCAATCATCCGCTTGTGCTCCAGGCTCAGCAGTTGTCAACGATGACTCCGCGGTGTGATATGATAAAGAAACATGAAGACCAGATGTTGAAGCAAATTGAGGAGCGGCTCTGTCAGCAGAACCACCTCAGGGATCATCTGGTGGGTTGAAGCCTGAATAAACATCTCTGATCTCACTGGTTACCTCTAATGTGATCATGTTGCGTATGTCCACATCTTGTGCTGCTTCTTCAGTTTCCAGGCAGCAGCATGTGTTGTTTTTCTTAACATATTGTTACATTTTCATTTCATCCGGTGGGAAAACCACCAATTTGTATTGGAAACATGTACTTTTACTAGATTTAATTCTAATCCGTCCAACTGATTCCAATTATGTTTCTAATTCAGATCCAAGCTATAGTACAATATAGTTAAATTCAGCTGATTGTTTAGTGTCATTTGATGAAATGTTATCAAAGGAAGCCAAGCCAGTTGCATCTGGTTATAGATCTGGCTGAAAGCCTGTATCCTGAGCGAGCATTTGGCGACAGTTGAAAGGAAAAAACCTAAAGCTACGCCTGTAGCAGCATACCGACAGAGGTCATTCAGAATAACCACTTTATCCAAAAGAAAAGTTTAAACCTAGTTTTGAAAATGGAGAGCCTCATAGTCAAACAATAGTAGCTGGTTCCACTGGAGAGGAGCCTCGTCCAATCAATAAAATCTACGGTTTTCTGTCAAAATGGCAGGTTGTCATGATTTAAAAAATAGGAACAAGATAAATCATTTTAGAAAGAGAAAACAATCTGTTAGAGGGAAAGGTAAACAAATAAAATTCATTTGCTGTGCATGCACACATTTAGAATAGGGCTGAAACAATTAATCTGATTAATCATAATTCAATGATTATTGGCAATTGCTGAAAGAACAACCAACTCAGAGCAATAATTAGGCAAAAAATGTACAAAAAATAAATACTTTCGGCATTTAAGATGAAACACCTTCCTTGTTTGTAAATATGCTCTATTCAGAACTCCTCTAGTGGCCGAGCGTTAGCTTCACCGGGTTCAAATCCTGTCAAAAGATCTTTGGTTATCCGATTATTAATCGATTTATTGAAAAAATAGTTGACAAACTAATCGATTAGCAAAGTAATCGTTAGTTGCAACCCTACTTTAGAATATTACTTTTTCAACCAGCTTTTGATTCAATCCACTGTTCTGATAAAATCTGATCAACACTGAGATCTAACAGGACAACTATGGACCCAAGTCCATTAACTTAAGCTGTATTTATTCTTTGTCTTTATTCTTAACATCTGCAAATGGGCTCAAAGATGAGTTGTGTGTCTTTTATTATCGTTGGGAAAACTTCACAGGGTTATTCTTTTCCCTCCAGGCCAAGATAAAACAGGAGTCTAAAGAAGAAGAGCAGCAGTTCCTTCAGGAGATTGTGAGGTTCAACGATGACTTCAGCCTTTCGGGGAACAGAGCAACTGTGCTGGAGAGCCGAGCACACGCTGAGATCCTGGCCCTGCAGAGTCAGGCGGAGGCTTTGCACAAAGGTCATTAAAAATATTTGGTCAATTTATCTCCAACTGGCTTATTCTGTGTTCATAAATAGACAAATTGCAGTGATATTCATGATTCCTTACATGTTTACTACATAAATCTCACAATGTAAGCGTCACTGCTAAGGACTGAGTTTATAAACTATGTGTTAAGATTTTTGACTTAATAAAAATCAACAAAGCTATGGTGAGTTATGCTTAGCAGACTCATTAAGAGGGACTGGCAAACTTTCCATATTTTGTAAAATATTTAGTTATGAATTCAGAATTTGTTACAGTCTTTGTCTGCTTCTGGCATCAGAGATGGATGAGATGAAGTGCAGGAACAGCCACATGAGCTCCACACTGGAGGAAAAGAGGCAACTGCTGCTGGACCTCCAGGACCTGGAGGACATTCAGAGAGGTTCATTCAATACTTTTACATCAGTTTGTTTAAATACATTTTCACAAACTGTATTGCATAAAAAGGTTTTCTTATTTCACTAAACTCTGACTGCACCACCAAGATGATGGAGTCTTTCATATGTAACCTGTAAAGCATCTCTGTCTTCATGACCAGGTGGACAAGGAGCTCAACTGTGATTTGAATGGGCATTTACATGACAAACATAGTATCATTTTCTTGGTTTTACTCATAGTATATTTAACCTATGCACAGAATATTAAAGCTAAGAGGTGTTTGTTTGCAAATGAAATAGTTGACAGGATGTTTATTTTTAAGCGTTTATGCCTTTTCAGATGCTGTGGAGAGCCTTTAAGATGCCTGAGTTTGGTTGCAAATTATGTACAAACTAAACTTCAGTGTATGAAGTCAAAGCATGGCTTTCAAAACTTTATTTAAAAATAAGAATCAGTGTACATTTGTATTTAGCTTTGTTCATTCTTATATCCATAAATAAAACCCAATGCAACCTGTTGCCTTCACAAGTCACCTAAGAGTAAATCGTTCACCTGCGTTTAATATAATCTCGGGATAAATCCAGCTGTTCTGTGAAGGTTGTAGAGAATTTTAGAACCAGGGTTAGCTTATAAAGCATCTCAAGAGCACTATTCAGTCTATCATCTGAAAATGGAAAAAGTACGGCACAAGTGCATACCTACCAAATCCTGGTTTGCCACCGAAACCAACAGACTGGGCAAGGAAATGATTAATCAGAGAAGCAGCCAAGAAGCCCATGATAACTCTGGAGGAGCAGAATGGATCCACAGCTAATGTGGGCTATTTAGTTTGCAAGACGACTATTGGATATGTACTCCACAAACCTCTTCAGCGACTAGTATGGATTAAAGCCTATTAGGAAACACAGCAAACACACGGATGAAGGTTATGGTCCGATGAGACCAAACTCAAACTTTGTGACCTACTTGCAAAACGAGATGTTTGGAGGAAACGTAATACTGGACATCATCCTAAACTCCCCACCCCCATTAACATGGTCATGGTAACATCATGCTGCGGGGGTGCTTCTCTTCAGTAGGCAAAGGAAAGCTGGTCAGAGTTAATCAGAAGATGGCTAGATGGATAAATACAAGGCAGTCCTGGAGGAAACCCTGTCGGAGGCTTAGAAGACTTAAGCCTGGGGTGGAGATTCACCTTCCAGCAGGACAAAGACAGTAAACATAAATGATGGACTAGTTTAGATTAAAGGATATCCATGTGTTAGAATGGCCCAGTCAAAGTCCAGTCTCAATAACATTTGTGGCATTCCTTCAAAAATTCTCTTCACAGAAGCTCTCTATTAATCCTGACTGCTCTTCAGAAGGAACGGCCAAACATTTCATGTCTTTAGATGTGCAAACCTGGTAGAGACATACGTCAGAAGGCTTGGAGCTGTAAATGCCGTTCTCCACAGCATTGACTCACAGAAGCTGAATTTAATCGCATGCCACCATTTCTTGATTTGTGTTTGATCCCAATAACTTACAGTGAGGAAAACAAGTATTTGATATACTGCCAAATTTGTAGGTTTGCCCACTTGCAAAGCATGTAGAACCTCAATCAAACAAACTCCAACCTCTCCACAACGGCCAAGACCAGAGAGCTGTCTGAGGACACCAGGGATAAAATAGTAGACCTGCACAAGGCTGGGATGGACTACAGGAAAACAGCCAAGCAGCTTGGTGAGAAGATAACAACTGTTGGAGAAATTATAAGAAAATGGAAGAAGTTCAAGATGATGGTCAGTCTCCCTTGGTCTGGGGCTCCATTCAAGATCTCCCCTCATGGGGCATCAATGATCATAAGGAGGGTGATGGATCAGCCCAGAACTACATGGCAGAACCTAGTCAATGACCTGAAGAGGGCTGAAACCACAGTCTCAAAGAAGACCATTAGTAACACACTACGCTGCCATGGATTAAAATCCTGCAGCGCACGCAAGGTCCCCCTGCTCAAGCCAGCGCATGTCCAGGCCTGTCTGAAGTTTGTCAGTGACCATCTGGATGATCCAGAGGAGGAATGGGAGAAGGTCATGTGGTCTGATGAGACAACAATTGAGCTTTTCGGTCTAAACTCCACTCACCGTGTTTGGAGGAAGAAGGATGAGAACATCCCCAAGAAAACCATCCCTACCGTGAAGCATGGAGGTGGAAACATCATTCTTTGGGATGTTTTTCTGCAAAGGGGACAGGAGGACTGCACCATGATAAGGGGAGGATGGATGGGGCTGTGTATTGGGAGATCTTAGCCAACAACCTCCCTCTCTCAGTAAGGGCACTGAAGATGGGTCGTGGCTGGAGCTTCCAGCATGACAACAACCCGAAGCACACAGCGAGGGCAACTAAGGAGTGGCTCCATAAGAAACATCTCAAGGTCCTGGAGTGGCCTTGCCAGTCTCCAGAACCTGAACCCAACTGAAAATCTTTGGAGGGAGCTGAACGTCCGTATTGCCCAAGGACAACCCTGAAACCTGAAGGATCTCGAGAAGATCTGTATGGAGGAGTGGTCCAAAACCCCTGCTGCAGTGTGTGGAAACCACGTCAAAAACTACAGGAAACATCTGATATCTGGAATTGCAAACAAAGGTTTCTGTACCAAATATTAAGTTTTGTTTTTTCTGATGTATCAAATACGTATGTGATGCAAGAAAATGCAAAATAGTTACTTAAAAATCACACAATGTGATTTTCTGGATTTTTGTTTTAGATTCTGTCACTCACAGTTAAGGAGTACCTATAATAAAAATTAAAGACTTCTACATGCTTTGCAAGTGGGAAAACCTGCAAAATTGGCAGTGTATCAAATACTTGTTCTCCCCACTGTACAGTTTGTGGATGTGAAACAACAAAATGTGAGGAAGCTGAAGGTTAAAAAAATCCAGATGCTGTATATAGGTTGAATCTTATCAGCATTTGAAAGGTTTTTTGTTCATGGACACTAACCACAAAGAAGGCATTACAGGGAGAAGACACGTGTAATCGCCACAGCTAACTGGCTAGCTACGTCGTTCTTTGAGGGATTCAGTTAATATTTGATTTATTTCGTCTGACAGCAGACCTGGAGCAGCAGATTAAAGAGGCTCAAGCAATGACTGAATCTCTGAGATCAGAGAGCCTCTTTGTCAGTCAGAAGCACCTTACTGACAGCACCTGTCTGAGGTGAGTGTTTGATACAGTTACTGGTTGTAAGAGAAACACGCTAAACAGGAGCAGATTGATTTGGAATTGTATTGTGTCAGTCTATTTTTTTTAGTTTCGAGGGGTGAGTGGGGTTAAAAAGCGGCTTTTGTCAGTCTGGCAGGAAAGAAACTGAAGCATGATTATTTGGCATTTTATTTACTCATTTTTTTTTATCTTACCATAGCCTCCTAAGACCCGAACTCTTGCAGGGCATGCATTTTTAATTTCTCTTTGCTGCTTGGGATGATTGGGACCTGATAAGTGTAAAAACAAAGAATTATCTTTTTACATGATGTAGTTTCTGAGAAAAACGATGTCCACATATGGGGACATTTGTTTTAAATTTCAATAGTAGTGCCTCAATCCAGCAGCATTTTTCCTTAGTGCAAAAAAACAACAATTGTTCCCCTTTGAGCAATATGGCTCATTTAAGTGCTGCAATTGCAAGAAGAAAAACATTTGGAGTATTTTGTTTTGCTACTGTTCTGAACTGTTCATTTGAATTCCTGAAAATGACATGAAACATGAAATACTTCACCGGCACTCTAAAACTGCTACTTTTTTTTTTCCTGATGGAACATGTTTACACGTATGTGTGAACAGTTGCGGTCTGCCTGTAAGTGGAGGAAAACCTTGCATCGAGTATTTCTTGAGCAGCCTTTTGCTCTGCAACGCTCTGCATTCTTCAAGTTTACCACCTCTGGCAGATGTGCATTAGCCCTCCTGCGGACTGGGACACGAGGTACTGCCTTCACTGGACGCTTTTTCTCTTGGACTAAAACGTCTGGGTCATCTTCCTACTCTGAGAGGTCAGAGCTGTCCTTGCCATGCTGAGCCAAGAAGGTCATAACCACTTTCCAGCCAGCTGTTGGCTAAAAGCAGATCCGTAACGTGAATTAGTACCCACAGAGTCCATTTATCTGTATGGCCACTCATGCAATAGTAACTCATCATTCTATCGACAAGGTTAACTTAGCCCATCTTGGAGTTGTATTCACGGATAATACTTGGTCGCGTCATAGTCGCCTATCATTTCAGTGTTTTGTCCCATCTCTGGCAGGTGTCTTCTGGCTCTCTAGCATGAACAGCAGACATCATCAATACCGGTTTATTGTCATACCACTTCACCACGCAAATCTGTCCATCATCCGTGGTAACCTGTACTGAGGTGCCTCTTCATCCCTTTTCATTGTTTTGTCAGTTGGTAGCTTCTGCACTGCTGCAGCCACCCGATTTTTCATGACTGTATCAGTTACATAAATCTGCTTTTTCATCATGCGTTGCACAACTTGGAAGGTTGTGAAGATCCGATCACAGTAAACATTTGTATTATGGTGCAGAGTCTGAGAGAGGTGATCTATCACCAAGCCTCCCAAACCCAGATCCATGGTTCTTCAACCTACTCAAGTAGTGCATCTGCACTTTGATAAATGTCAAAGTCCAGCACAGTACCATCTGTTGTGGTACCAAGTTTTTAATGCCAACTGGGCTTGGTTTCATTGGCAAATATTGTCGACACAGACAAGCTCCTTGGCATGAAATCATCTGCTCATCAATGGAAACGCGTTATGGTCGAACTTGAGATCTGCAGCCTCTCAGAATACGGTTCAGAAAACTATCCAGAATTTATCACTCTCTCTGAGATCCTCTGGAACAAGGTGTTCATTGATCAATGAGCACCTTGAGTGATCGTCTCAGTCTGAAAAATCTGTCACGTGTGAACTTTTCACTGATGGCAGGGAATCTCAAGGCTTTGGACCAGTACATCCTGATAGCAGGATACGGTACGCAAGACATCAAAATAAAGCCCAGGGGCCACATCCGGTCCACTGACTGCCTTCGACCAGCCTGCAGGAGTTTGCTGTAAAAATGTAAAGCCCATTACTTTGTTAAAGGTACATGAAACGGCAGTGGCGCAGAATGCAGAGTTTTTATCAGGGAATAGTTTCTAAATATTTCTTTGCTAGAATCGGCCTTAAAGCTTTGTTAAAGGATTACAATCTGAACATCCATTGTGAGAGTAAACACAGAGAAAAGGACAAGCATTGGACTGATGCAGAGCGAGCATCGGAAGATTTGCTAGCTAAACTGCGAAAGCCACAAGTATTTTTATCATTATTTTTTACAAAGCTCTGCTCTTCCAGCGATGCTGCAGACAGGACCAGCTTTGTAACATCCCACTAAACTGCAAGATATAGTAAGCCATTCCCTGATGGGGAGTGTTTGTTAGAGTTTGCTGAAATAATTTGCCCTGAGGAAAAAAAAGACGTCTTTGTCTCTGTCGAGTCGCACCACAACAAGGTGGATTGAGAACACTGAGGGGTATTTGGTGCTTTAGCTGCAAAAGGAAACGGGCAATTTTGACTTAAGATGATTAAACATCACAAAAGCTGAGAGTTTCCAAACACTTGTGTTCATTAAACAATAATTCTAAGTATAATTGCCCAGCTCTGTTTTAGAGGCTTTGGGAGAGTTTTCCCTTGCTGAGTGGCTTTGATGGGTAATTAGATTCAATATGCTTTGAAGGCTCTCATAATACAAACAAAAGGACAACCACTGTCCAATTCCCAGCTGGATTCTGTGGTTCACTTTTGCAGACCAAATACAGATCTCTCTCAGTGGGAGCAAGAATGGCTGCAGTCACATTGACACTTTAAAAGCCACTCAGTGAGAGAAACACAATACAGCCCAGCAGCCTTCATGACTAATGTATAAAAGGTGTTATTGAAAAACAGCAGAGCTGAATCACACTGTGAGAATTACTGAATGGTCCAGCCGGACTGGCTGTTGTGTATATGTGACTTCCTCTTTATCTTCCTGGCTGGTGTCCAAATCTGGAAGTGTAAATAACAGCATTAGGCGCATTTGGCTTAATTAAGGCTTTGATCTGCATCGGTGTGTTTCAGTTAGTCAACAAGCAGAGAAAGAAAAGAATGAAAGCTTGAGGTGATTGATACGAGAAGGTTTTTAAAGGAAAATGGATGAACTAAGCCTTGACACCGAAACGGCAAAGAAATACAGTTTGGTTTTACTGGAATACTGTGTCATCTGTTAACGGGACAATAATCCAACTTTTGTTTGTCAACTTCTATAAGGGAAAAAAGTTAGAAGAAAGACACTATTAAAGAAACTAGCAGACTTATATTTTATGTGCTAAGAAATGTGTAAATGTAACCGGTCCCACCCTTCGTGTTTCCCTCCCTGCGTTGTTAGTTGGCAAAGGATGAGACGGAGACAAACTTTGGATCTCATAGTTTACTGCCGCACCTGTAGGGAAATCACCACACACAAAACAGATGAGCACAGTGAAGAAAAAGAAAACACATTTCAGATTGTATATCTGACAAACCGGAAGTTCTCTGAGCTAGCTCAACTGACTTGAGAACATCATGTCCATCCCATTCATTTTCTACATAAAGTAGCGATTTCCTCTCTAGACACCGACCACATGTGATTAGAATACTATAACACAACTCAAAATATGAATATCTCAGTTTAAAGTGCAACAACAATAGAATAAAACTTCTTTTCAGCAACACAGCGAGCAGGTCTCACCTCTTTCACAAGCAGGAAAGGCTCTGACTCTTGAGACCTAGTACATGCCTCTGTTACTACGGTGACGTCACACTCTGACATCACTGTCGCTAGTCGCGCATGTCTCCGGTGAGCGGGAGAAAACGGCATGCCAGGCGGTTGCCGCTTTAATGACCGCTGGCTCTGAAACGCTAGATATAAAACATGGTTGAAACGCGGACCAAATCCTCAAGTAGCTTCCTGCTACAAATGCAAGAAGGACCTGCAGCGTTTCGCGATGGGAGAGTCGTCACTCTCGAGTAGCAACTACCCCCCCTGCTGTAGAGCCTTGCCTCCCCAGCTGCCCCACTACTTTTATTTTCTTAAAATACTTGTAATTACTAATTGCTTGTTTGTCCAAAAGCCTAATACACCCTTCAAAATCAACATGAATTTACCAAAAATATATAATTGTAGATATAATCTGAGGTCCCTGAAAAACGGCCCTGCATCAAACAAAGTCTGCCTACCGCTCCACGGCCGCACGTTCACGCGTCAGAGGCACATTAACGAGGCAAGTCTGTCTGCAACTGAGCTGTCCAAGTTTCTACACTTAAAGTCAGTTTGTTCAGGTAAAGTTTTAACACACAACAGTAAAGTCAACTTAAGTTTGCAAAGAATGAAATGTCTGCTGAATTGACCGACATTCATAGTGTAATATGTTTATTAATCGTTCCATTTCCCTTGTTGGTTTACTGTAGCTTACAATAAGCATGATAACAGTTAATGAAACCTTTAGCAAGCAATGAAATAAAATGTTTGGGTTGGCTTTTTTTTAGGGGCGACAGTTTCACTGACGGCTCTATATAATCAATATCACGGCAATGAGGCACAATTAACCCACGTTACATCCGTTCGGTCAGATCAGGAAAATAATAAATTGGCTGCCATGAGAATAAGACCTGTGAGAATGTGATAATTTCTGGTTTTATATTGATTTAGCCCATTTATTGTGGTAATATATGGACAATTTTTTTTTTTCCAAATCTTGATGCTTGCACATTGCAGATCACAATGCAAAGGAAATTTAAAAGTATAGGTTTCCAGTTTCTTTGGCAACCGACTGAGGGATGAGAAGACGAGACGGTGAGATTTGAGGAAGGAAAAATGCTAGAGGGACCAAGAGGGTCACAGGTGAAGAAACTGGTGAAGATTCGAAGATTTCAGAATAAGACATAGAGAGAGAAGACAGTGCAGAGGAAACTGATGAAGGAGAGAAGGAAAGCACAGAGTCGGGGAATCCATATCCAACTGGTCCACCTGGTATGAATTCCAGTGCAGAGATATTAGATGTTTTAATAAATAACATATCTGCACTAGTCTACAGGTATGTTTATGAAGTTAGATGGTCCAGGCTTTATAGATGTCGTAAATTTATGTTATAATTTTATGTTATTAGAAAAGCAAATCCTACAACGCAGAAACACAGTAAAAACTGTATTAGATCATTCTAATTGTCTCTATTTAGTTTGTAAGATCAATGAAGTTCATTGCATTGCCACCCTGCCTAGACCTTTGGTGCCTCCTTTGCCCCTGCATGTAAATGTTCTAGGTCTGCCACTGGGTAGATTGAAAATTGAAGGATAGGTCGAGCTAGGGTTTTATGTCATCTACTGTACAACAAAACATTTTTATTGAAAATCCTAGTCAAGGTGGTTAGCTAATGGTTTAATTACGCAAAATGTAGCTGTGGGTTGGCAGTGTTTCCTCATGTGTGCTTTGCCACTTGTGCCCTTCTCTCTTTGTGTCTTACCTTCCTTCCTTGTCCATTCTTTATTCCGTTTTTGTGTCCTCCGTCCTTCCCTCCTATACTGTGTCTGTCCTTACAGTTTCCGGTTTTCCAGATTTGATATTTTAAGCCTTCGCAATCTAAAGATATCTGTGATAAATTCTTGTTGAACTTCAAAATGAACGTAACGATTGAGAACTCTGAAACGTCCAGTCAGGAAAGGGCTGGAATTATAATTCTTTTACTCTGGTGTCTCGAAGTTTTCCATGCAAACTGTGTAGGAACTTGTTTCCACTATGCTCAATGTTCTACAGTCAAGCGTGGAGACATCATGAAGCTTTTCTTCAGTTTGGATAATCTTTTTTACTCAGAGCCTGCCTCTATTTGCACTGCCATAAATCCTGCATGTGTGTAACATGTCCTCTCCATCCATCAGCCTCATTAAACGTCCTCAGCCCGTCGTTACCCGTGGGCTTATTAGCCTCAGGAAGTGCTGAGGATGTGCCTTTGGAGGGGAGGGCCCTCCTCACAGTCATTCTTGTGATCATGCATCCTGAATCGACACCATCAATCCTGTCCTCAGCCAGTGCTACGTCTCTTTAAAACACGTACATAACCCTCTGCTTATTGATTGTGGGAAATTGAATGCATGTCAATTTGAACGAGTGCTAAAGTCGTTTAAAAAGTGTTCAGTGTGCAGAACGGGACGGCTGCTGGTGCAGATTGTTGGCTGTCACACAATGGAGGGATTGATGATTTAAGCTTTAGCAGGGTTGGTTTACTGAAAAATTATTTTTAAAATACATGAGAATGCTTCTTTAGAAATGCCTTTGCATTACAGGAATGGGATAAAAACCACCAGAAATAATCAACATCAAAAACACTAGTGTGTGTTGTGATGAGACATTATACTGGTGCTTGAAACAGGAGTGCTCTCAGCTTAAAACAATTGGATTTCCAAGTTCCACTGAGACATATAAAGTTTTAAACAGCATTGTAGGTTTTCACTTGGTGAGAAATGCAATCTAAGTGTGGCTGCTTTATTGTTTCATTACCTTCCAATAAAAAGTAGAGAGGTGGACTGTCTTCATATCATAAGCAGCTTAGTGTGGATCCCTCTCACACCTGCAAAAGGCATCAAGAGCTGCAGCTCCAAGTCAAACGCTTTCTCTAGAGACTGAGTGAACGGAGTAAAACCCAGTTTTATATGGGCTTCAGAGTTATTGTGTAAAACTTTTATGCAGCCACAAGAGGAGGCCGCTTTAAAAAAACAGAAGCTAATGATTGGTTCAGTCTGGAGCAGATGTCTGCATCGTGCAGACATCATTCCAGTAAGACTTAAACTCTTGGTCATTCTGAATTTCGGTGTATCGTTATTTATTTGAACTGCTCTTTTTGAAAATGGTTAATAACCTGCACTTGTATAGTGCTTAATCAAGTCCCCAGAGACCCCAAAGCACTTTACACTACAATCAGTCATCCACCTATTCATACACACATTCACACACCGACATTGATGCCACAGCTGCTCTGGGGTAGACTGACAGAAGCACGGCTGCGATACAATCGTCGCCACCGGGCTCTCCAACTACCATCAGCAGGCAAGTCGGGTGAAGTGTCTCGCCCAAGGACACAACGACTGAGATGGACAGAGCAGAGGTTCGAGCCGGCCCACCACATGAGCCACAGTCGCCCCTACAAAAAAGTGACAAAAATTGTACTGATTTAACCGAAACCAGGTTCAGTTATTTTTGAAGCAAGAATTGGGCGGACAGATTTAAATTTGTTTATTTTCCCTTAAACACCAAAGGGTCAAACCCAAAGATATTCCACAACCTCAAACCTCAGTGAATTTTACTTGGATTTTATGTGATAGACCAACATGATAATTGTGAAGTAGGAACCAAATGGTACATATGATTCATTTTTTGTTTTGACATCTAAAGTCTGGAAATTGTGTCTTGCATTTTTTTTTCAACCCAATAGTGTCAATATTTTCATAGAATTCCAATTACAGTGGCAAGTATTTTGGGGTTGTGTCTCTATCACCTTTGCACATCTAGAAACTGAAGGTTTTGCCCATTTTCTTTGCAAAATAGCTCCAGCTCTGTCAGATTGGATGGAGAGGATCTGTGAACAGCTGTTTTCAAATTTGGCCATTTATTAAATGGAGTTTAGATGAAAATTCAGAATGAAAGACTCACCTTCACCGTCTCCACCTTCCAATGACTCTTCTGTGCGTCTCTCGGCCTTTCAATCAGCATCCTGTCTGTCTGATTCTCCATCCAATCACCTTCCGACGCCTTGCATTTAAAGGACCTTCAGCTGTGTTCATCCTCGCTTGTCAGCTGAGCTCATCTACTACTCCGACGCCTCCTCGCACTGTTCGTAACAGTCTCATAATCCTTCCTCCCCTACCGCTCGTAGGAGCGCTCGTCTCACTACATGGCTCATTTCTTCCTTATTTCAGTTCTGGGCAAGTGGAAAGCGCATGAAGAACTCCTACACCTCTCCTGCTAAGCGTCGCCGAGGTAGCCCTGCCTCCTCACGGGCTCCCGCCGCTGCGTCACCCGGCCTCGTTTCTTCAGCAGTTTCTCCTTCCACCTTAATCCCTCAAACCGATCATCCTACAAATTTCCATGCTTCATTCATCTCGTTTATGGATTCTCTCCAGCTTTCCACGTCATCGCTTACTCACCTGCTCTGTGACTTCACCGCCATCTCTGCCACATCAGCATTTCCTCTTTCCCGCTCCATCGTAGCTGCCTGCTCCTCGGCTCCTCCCACCGCCTTTCGCCCTTGCTAACGCCCCGCCTAGCTTGTCGCTAGGTAAGATGTATCACTCCACTCTCTTTTCTCTATCCTTTTCATTAATGTGCTCTTCAAACGTGCGGTGTTTCCCACGTCTCTTTTCATTCAGGTTGATCACTTACTCCCATGTATTTTACCATCTTGTTCAGGCTCAGCTCTTAATCCTACGGAGGCAGCTCATTAATCTGGTTTCTCTCATTTTTACCATCTCCCGAGGCTGTCTAAATGTATCGCTTCCTCTGATGCCTTTTCTGCTTTGTTTAGGTCATCTCGTGCCCGGCTTTCTGTCCGAACTACCGCACCCTGCTGCCGGTCAGACCTCTCGGAGTTTCTCCGGTCCTTGGTCCCCAGAAGCGATCACACTCTCTAACACTGACTCTTAAAGGAACGACTCTCAAACAGCTTCTAACTTTCTGCTCTTTTATTCTAAATTAAGCAGAGGAATGATTACAGAGATCAGCGCTGAGGCTCCTGTCTCGGATCATCGCTGTATGTGAAAGGTTGACAAAGAGCCCCGAAAGGAGGTCACATGTAGTTTTATATCTGGCACTCCAAAGCATTAGCTGTGCACTCCCCTAGTGTTTATCAGTAGATTACGTGTCACCATTGCGGTGTCTGTCTGATAGGTTGTGTAGTAGCTGGTGTCCATTCTTAATCTAAGTGTGCTGTGGCTTTCTAATCAAACAGTTATTGGCTACTCCCTTTAAAAAACCCAGTGCCCCAGCCACAGGTCATTCATGTCAAACCTTAGGCCATTTATCCCCGTATGCGTGTCGATGAGTACTCTTATCTTTATGGTATCAATGGAAAAAATCAGCTATGCATAATATTATAAAGGTTATCCCTAACATTTCTTAGGATCCTCTATTGGTGCTCACGGCCCCCTCTAAGCTTTTCAGAGTCGTCAGCTGCTTAGTTTCACCCGAGCATAGAATAAATTTAATACCTATCGGTCCCTCATTGTCATCCTACATTTCTTACATGGCTGCTCGTTTTTCATCAGTATCTCAAGTCCTTCTCAGCCTTAGCTGCATCCACCCTCGCTCAATCAAGAGCCTGCTTAGACTGATATGTTCTTTCCACTGACAATTTATCATCATGCAAGCCACCTTCTCATTACTGCGGCGTAGTCGGCCATCAGAGCGCTCTTTGTTCTTCTCTTCCTTTTTTTCCAGAACTTCTGCTCGGTCACAAAAACTGCCGGGCTTTCTGCTCCAGTTTTTTTTTCGAACTGGAACGGTATTTCCTTCTCTTCCAGCGTCATTGTTTGCTCGGCTGACTTGTTATAAGTTTTACGGCCTGTAGCATCCCGGTTTAAAAGATGGTCTCTCAGCGGATGGTTCACAATCCTTTGGCTGAACGAGCCTTGCATGTGATCTCATTGTAAGATTTAAGTAAATATGCAGAATGTAAATACCTTAAATAACTTAATCAACATGCTGCTTTTAACATCTTTGCCTCATTACTTTACCATAAAAGACTTATTTATCTTAAATTATTACAACCCTTTTGACCTTGTCAATCTTTCCCTTGAGTGCTTTAACTCATTTTGCCATATATACAAAATTGTGCTTGAGCGACAAATCTTTGTCCACGACGCAGCTTTTAATATGTAAGCACTTATTTTGTCAGGAAGCAGCCATGTTTGACATGAAGAAAAGGCTTGTCTTAATGGTCTTTGCCAAAAGGCTTTGAGAAAGTCATTTTAATAGCAGAGTTTAGCTATAAATACATTTAGGTGTTTATCATCTGAGTAACAAGTTGAGATGTTTCCTTAGTACATGGCTAAGTGATCATTGAGCATTTCTTCTTTCTTCCTGTCTGTGGCAACTGGCACCATGCTCCACCGTAACGTATATGACCCGCCATGGGTGGAGTTAAGCAATGTGCCTCTCATTGGCTACCGACCCTTATCTCCTGATGGTGGAAGCCCAAGCAGCCAGTCAGGCATTGTTTTCATTATTATAATATTTCAACCTTGTTCCCTTATCAACCAGGCGCTAAAACAATTTCCTGTTTCGATATTCATCATAACTGTCTTTTCCCGTGATGATTGTAAAGCACACTTTCTCCCTGCACACAGGGTTGGCGCTGCTCTGCTGCACGCAGCTGCTCTGTTCTGCCGTTTTTTAAGGACAAATATTATTGAGAGAGCCAAGAGCAGCTCATTCTACACATATTTTGTGGCCTTCTATTTATACTTTTGGAACGTCGTGAACGAATGCGTGCTACAAGCAAGAGACGGCGTTCTCTCCCACAATGTGTTGCTAAGCAACGCCCAGCTGAACAGGTATGATTTTATAACTTTATACACCTTTGATACCAGCGACAATGGCTTTTTAGTTCGAAGAGACGTTTTGTTGAGTTTAAAGCGGACCAAAAGTAGCAGGAGTGAATCCACCTGCATCTTTATGAACATACCTTTTGTCTCTGCCCATCAGCTTACTCCAATTAAAGTTTTATTGAATCCATCTCTTTATCCTTGCCAATATCAACCCGCATTCTATTATTTATTAGGTTTAGCCTTTCCTACTTTCAAATCCCTACAAATATACACATATATAAATAAAAAGGTGCATTTGCAACATCTGTATGCTGTTTTGTATTTTATTGAATGTTCAACAGAGAAACAGCCTGGGGGAAGAAACTGTCTCTGTGGCGGCTGGTTTTAGTGAACAGCGCTCTGTAGCGTCGGCCTGAAGGCAGAACTCTAAACAGTTTATGTGCAGGGTGTGTGGGGTCTGCAGAGATTTTAGCAGCTGTTTTCCTGACCCTTGACCTGTATAAGTCCTGGATGGAGGGAAGGTCAGCCCTGATGATTCTCTCTGCAGTCCTGATTATTCGTTGCAGTCTGGACCTGTCCTGTTTTGTGGATGAACCAAACCACACTGAGATGGATGAAGACAGGACAGACTGAATGATGGCAGTGTAGAAGATGACCAGCAGCTCCTGTGGAAGGTTGTACTTCTTGAGTTGCCTCAGGAAGTACAGTCTCTGCTGGGCCTTCTTTTGAACAGTGTCTATGTGTGAAGACCATCTCAGGTCCTCAGAGATGGTGGTTCCTAAGAACCTGAAGTGATCCACAGCCGACACGGTGTTGTTGAGGATGGTGAGGGGGGTGTATGGAGGTGGTGTTTTCCGAAAGTCCACCACCATCTCCACAGTCCTTGAGTGGGTTTAGGTTCCAGGTAGTTCTGACTACACCAGTGTATCAGGCGATCCACCTCCTGTCTGTATGCAGACTCATCACCGTCCTGGATCAGTCCAATGACAGTGGTGTCATCTGCAAACTTAAGGAGTTTCACGGACGAGTCCGCTGAGGTGCAGTCATTTGTGTAGAGGGAGAAGAGGAGTGGGGATAGAACACACCCCTGGGGGGCACCAGTACTTATTGATCTGGTTTCGGGAGAAGATGCTCCCCAGTCTCACCTGCTGCTGTCGGTCCGTCAGGAAGCTGTTGATCCACTGACAGGTGGAGGCTGGGACGTTGAGCTGGGTGAGCTTCTGGTGGAGGATGTCTGGTATGATGGTGTTGAAGGCCGAGCTGAAGTCTACAAACAGGATCCTGGCGTAGGTCCCTGGGCGGTCGAGGTGTTGCAGGATGAAGTGTAGACCCAAGTTAACAGCATCATCTGCTGACCTGTTTGCTCGGTACGCAAACTGCAGGGCGTCCAGTAGAGGGCCTGTGATGTCTTTCAGGTGCTTCAACACCAGCCGCTCAAAGGATTTCATGACGACAGACGTCAGGGCTACAGGCCTGTAGTCATTTAATCCTAGGATGGTGGGTTTCTTGGGCACTGGATGATGGTGGAATCGTTTGAAGCAGGAGGGACCTCACACTTCTCCAGTGACTTGTTGAAGATCCGGGTGAAGATTGGAGCGAGTTGATTTGCACAGGCTTTCAGGCATGATGGGGAGACGTTATCAGGTCCTCCAGCTTTCTTTGTTTTCATGCGCTGAAAGAGCCTATTTACATCTTCCTCAGAGATCTTTAGTGCAGGCAGAGGATCTGAAGGTAGGGGGTTGGTTGCTTTACTGGTCGAACCTGTTCCTGAATGGGATGTGGAGGAGTTGCTTTGAGGTGTGAATGGCTTCTTGTCATGTCTGCAGTAGAAGCCATTCAGACGGTTGGCCAGGCGAGGACTTTGTTCATGAAGGGTGGGGGGGCTTCTCTAGGCAGTCAGGTTTCTCAGACCAGTCCATACAGCCGAAGTGTCACCAGTAGAAAGGCTGTTTTTCAGCTTCTCACTGTAGCTTCTCTTGGCTGCTATGATCTCCTTTGTTAGTCTGTTCCTGGCCTGCGTGTACCGCACTGTCTCCACTGCTGTGAGCTTCTTCCTTGTCCCTGCGCAGATTCTTGAGGTGTGGAGTAAACCATGGCTTGTTGTTCCCAAAGGTGCAGAAGGTCTTGGTCTGCACACACATGTTCTCACAGAAACTGATGTATGATGTCACCACATCAGTTAGTTTGTTTAAATCAGTGGCTGAGGTTTCAGAAACAGTCCAGTCTGTGCATTCAAAGCAGGCCTGTAGCATCTGCTTTGATTCCTCAGTCCACTTTTTAACAGTGTGAACGTGGGTTTGGAAGCTCTTAGTTTTGGCATTGAGTGTAAAAACATAACAATATTTTCTCATAACCCTGTCCTGTCCGACCATTTTTTAATAACCTTTGAGTTTGATTTAAGTACTCCACACCTGAAAGAAAATTTTATTATAGTAGATCATTATCAGACAATGCTGTAAGAACCTTTAAAGAATCTGTTCCACTTTTAATTACCTCATTATCACTGAAAAGCACAGTGGAGGGCAATAATTCTGTTTCTGCCCCTTCACAAATTGATTCTCTTGTTCATAGTGTTACTTCATCATTGCGTGGTGCATTAGACAATGCAGCCCCCTTGAAAAAGAAGGTCATTATTCATAGGAGTCTAGCTCCCTGGTTTAATTCAGAGCTGCGTACTTTAAAGCACAATGTTTGAAAATTGGAGAGAAAATGGCGCTCTACACACCTAGAGGATTCCTACTTAATCTGGAAAAATAGCCTACTGTTGTATAAAAAGACACTTCACCAAGCCAGAACAGCTTATTTCTCATCATTAATAGAAGAGAACAAGAATAATCCTAGGTTTCTCTTTAAACTTACACAGAGTCATAGCTCAGTTGAGCCATCCATTCCTTTAGCTCTCAGCAGTCATGACTTTATGGGATTCTTCTTGGGATTCTATCAAAAAGAAAATCTTTGACATACTCCCGAAGATGATTACTTCATCCTCAGCAAGTGAGACAACATTGGAAGTAACTGTAGAACCTGATCTGTGTTTGGACTGCTTTGATCCTGTGGAGCTTCCTGAGTTATCAGAAATATTAGCTTCATCTAAACCTTCAACTTGTATGTTAGACCCAATCCCAACCAAATTATTTAAGGAAGTGTTTCCTCTGATTACCAGCCCCATTTTAGATATGATTAATTTATCCTTAGTAAATGGATATGTACCACAAGCTTTTAAGGTAGCTGTAATTAAACCTTTGCTTAAGAAACCTTCGCTTGATCGAGATGACTTAATAAATTACAGACCGATATCCAATCTTCCATTCTTATCTAAAATTCTTGAGAAAATAGTTGCTAATCAAATGTGTGAGCATTTACACAGCAATGACCTGTTTGAAGAGTTTCAGTCAGGCTTCAGAGCTCATCATAGCACTGAAACAGCTCTGCTGAAAGTCACTAATGATATTCTTATTGCCTCAGATAATGGACTTGTGTCTGTACTGGTTCTGTTAGATCTCAGTGCTGCATTTGATACAGTCGATCATAATATTCTCTTAGAAAGGCTGGAATATGCTGTAAGGATCAGGGGAACAGCGCTAGGCTGGTTTAAATCTTATTTGTCTGACAGATTCCAGTTTGTTCATGTAAATGATAAATCATCTTTAAACTCCAGGGTTAATTGTGGAGTACCACAGGGTTCAGTACTTGGGCCAGTTCTCTTTTCTATATATATGCTTCCAATAGGTCAAATTATCAGGCAGCATAGAATAAATTTTCACTGTTACGCTGATGATACTCAGCTTTACTTATCCATAAATCCTGATGAGCCCAACCAGTTAGATAGACTACAAGCATGTCTTGAAGACATAAAAACTTGGATGACTTAAAATTTTCTGCTTCTAAATTCAGACGAGACAGAAGTTGTCGTCTTTGGACCGGAGTCTTTAAAAAAGAAACTGCTTAGTCAATCACTTAACCTGGATGGGATTAAATTGACCTCCGATAATAAAGTAAAAAACCTTGGTGTTATTTTTGACCAGGACATGTCATTTAAATCCCATATTAAACAGGTTTCTAGGATTTCCTTCTTTCACCTCCGGAACATTGCCAAAATTAGAAATATCCTGTCCAGGAGCGACGCTGAAAAACTAATCCATGCATTTGTTACTTCAAGGCTTGACTATTGTAATTCTTTACTATCAGGAGGTCCACAAAATGCAGTTAAAAGCCTTCAGCTGATTCAAAATGCTGCAGCAAGAGTTCTGATGAAAATTAAAAAGAGAGATCATATTTCCCCTACTTTAGCTTCCCTTCATTGTCTCCCTGTTAAATCCAGAATAGAATTTAAAATTCTCCTCCTCACATATAAAGCCCTTAATGATCTAGCTCCATCATACATCGGTGATCTGATTGTTCCATATGTTCCTAACAGGGCACTTCGTTCTCAGACTGCAGGTTTACTGGTGGTTCCTAGAGTCTCTAGAAGTAGAATGGGAGGCAGATCCTTTAGTTATCAGGCTCCTCTCCTGTGGAACCAGCTCACGGTTTTGGTCCGTGAGGCGGACACCGTCTACTTTTAAGGCTCGGCTTAAAACTTTCCTTTTTGATAAAGCTTATAGTTAGTTACTTAGTTTTTCAGGGAGGGAGCCTTCCTCCCTCCCTATTGAATGGAGTAAGGGGGAGTCAGGTTTAGCCTAAACCGGCTCAGTTATGGTTGAGGTGCAAACCCACCCTCCATTTCTGCTACCTGTATGACCCCTTCTCTTTTCCAATGGTTATAATCAGTCTGACAGAGAGAGGTATCCCAATCCTTGTGGTTTTTAGTATAACAATGACCATCAGTGGGACCCTTTGTTGGGTGCCTTGAGACGACGTTGTAAATAAGCGCCGTTTAACTAAATAATCTGAACTGAAACTTTCTATGTAGTTATGCTGCTATAGGCTTAGGCTGCTGGAGGACATAATGACGACTTTCACCCTCTTCGCTACATTCTCAAGCTGCTCTTCAATTTTGCATTATTTGCTGTTATTTCAGCTTTTAACTTTGTTTTCTCTCTTTTCTCTTCCTAGAAGCTACACCTGGCCTGACTCTGTGTCTACCTGTAACACCTTTCTGGTGAGGGGCATCGTCCGAGCTTCTGCTGGCAACAACTTAATGCTCACCCTCTACCGATGATCCACATGGGCCTGTCTTTTAGTGTTTAACCCTTTCTCTCTCCTAGACATGGCGATTGACTGAGCTTTTACTGTGAAAAACTCTATGTGCTCTCTTTCAGACTCTAACCTTTAAAATCGGGTCAGAGTTTATATGTTCTTTCTTTTTAGGTGAAACGACTAAAGGAGCTACATCCACTAACATTTACCTTTTCCTTCCCATAGAAAGTACTCCTGGATCAGTGCTTCTTTGTTCTCTTTGTGTCTGTGCTCTGTTCTCTCTAACCCCCAGTCGGTCGTGGCAGATGGCCGCTCACACTGAGCCTGGTTCTGCTAGAGGTTTCTTCCTGTTAAAAGGGAGTTTTTCCTCTCCATTGTTGCTACATGCATGCTCAGTATGAGGGATTGCTGCAAAGTCAACGCCAGTGACTGTCCACTGTCTCTACATGCTCATCCGGGGGGAGTGAATGCTGCAAGTCACTGACTGGATGCAATTTGCTGGGTTTCCTTAGACAGAAAAACTTTTTATCCACTTTGAATAAATAACTGAATCTGACTGCACTGTTCAATGGTTAGGATTAATTGTACTGTATGTACCTGACTTTTGTGAAGTGCCTTGAGACAGCATGTGTTGTGAATTGGCGCTATATAAATAAACTGAATTGAAATTGAATCTATTCTTATGCTCAGCTGATCTGTTCATAGCTTTATTCCATATCTTTATATGTATATCCTCTGCGGAATATACACTTTATCATGCATTGCCAAAACGACATATCTATCACCTTGCATTGCCCCTCTCGGCATATCTATCATCTGCTTTGTTTCTCTATTATTTTCCTTGCTTCATAGCCTATTTACAAACTTCTTTTCTCTTTCTCTTCTTTCCCGCGGCTCTCGCTTCTCTTGCTTTCTTATTTCATTCTACTTTCGTGATAGATGGCCCCTCTAGTACTCACTTAGGCCTCGTCCTGGCCTCGGCCCTTATTTTGGGGGGAAGACATCTCTAAATCTAAGCCTTACAAATGATAATCTTAGCTCATGTCATTCTCAGCATTCATATCTTCCTCCCAGGTCCGAGCGCCAAAGAAAATTTCACATCATTACAACTTTTCTAATTGCCATCCCTTTCTTTGTGAGTCTTTTCAGATTAAAATGGAGTTTAGATGAGAATTCAGAATGAAAGACTCACCTTCACCGCCTCCACCTTCCAATGACTCTTCTGTGCGTCTCCCGGCCTTTCAATCAGCATCCTGTCCGCCTGATTCTCCATCCAATCACCTTCCGACGCCTTGCTTTTAAAGGACCTTCAGCTGTGTTCATCCTCGCTTGTCAGCTGAGCTCATCCCTCCTCCACCCCACTACCATCATCTTCCTTCCCATCTTCTCCTGGCTTCCTCGCTCCCTGGCCGCCAATCCACCACCAGTGTCGGATCAGGGGGAAGACATCTCTAAATCTAAACCTTACAAATGTTCATTTTAGCTCATGTCATTCTCAGCATTCATGTCTTCCTCCCAGGTCCGAGCACCAAAGAAATGACCATGTAATTTCACATTAAAACTTTTCTAATTGCCATCCCTTTCTTTGTGAGTCTTTTCAGATTTAATTGAATTTGGATCAAAACTTTTACTGGCTCTTTCTAAAACACAAATATGCTTTGATCTAAACCACCTTTGCTGCTGGAAGGTGATTCTCCATCCTAGTCCCGACTCTTTTGCTGCCTCTTAACAGCTGCTCTCTATTTAGCTCTCTTTACCTCCGCCTCAACACTGACCAGTTTACCTGTGCCTTCTGAAGAAAAGTATCTTCACAGCATGATTCATTTACCACCATGTTCTGCCATGGGGATGCTGTATTCAGAGGGATGTACAGTGGACATAGATGTCTACACACCCCTGTTAAAATGGTTTCTGATATGTAATAAAATTAATTCAGAAACGTTAATGTGAGCTATAGCCTCTACAACTCAGTTGAAAACAGACTGAAGTCTTTTAGGAGAGAAAATAAAACAAAGTAGTTGTTGAGGACTAATGTATGAGCTCTCTTTGGTTCTGGAGCAAGGTAAGATGTCTTCCACCGCAGTAGAATATTCTAGGGTGGGCCAAGCTTGAAGATGTGCTGCAGAATCCTGCGTACAATTTTTTGTCACTTTTTTTCAGAAAGTAAAACTCTTATAGATTCATTACACATAGAGCGAAATACTTCAATCCTTTGAATTTTGGGTTTTCATTATTTGTAAGCAATAAACATCAACGTGACAAGAAATAGTCTGTCAGAACATTAGAATATTAAATCAGATCAATAAAAAAATATTTTAAACAGAAATGTCTGGCTTCTGAAAATAATGTTCATTTCTATGCACTCAGTACTTGGTTGGAGATCCCTCTGCATGAATTACTGCATCAATGTGGGGTGGCATGGAGGTGATCAGTCTGTGATTCTGCAAAGGTATTTAGCAGAGCCACCTCTGCTAAGGTGATCTGCATTGTTGGGTTTGGTGTCTCTTATCATCCTCTTGACAATACTCCATATGAGGTTCAGGTCGGCCAGTTTGCTGGTCAGTCAAGAACAGGAACATGATGGTCATTGAACTAGCTTTTGGTACCTTTGGCAGTGTGGGCCGGTGCCAAGTCCTGTTGGAAAATAAAATCGGGGGGGGGCATCGGCCAAGCTGCTGCTGCCAGCAACTTAATGCTTACCTTCTACCAATGATATACTAGGCCCTGTAAGTGTTTAACCCCGTCTCTCTTAGACATAGCTACTGACTGAGCTGCTACTGTGACTAACTGTATGCGCTCTCTTTCATACTCTTGACTTGAAAACTGGTTCAGAGATCATCTGCTTAGCTGTCTTTCTTTCCTATATGAAGCCTCTACAGGAGCTATAACCATTAATGTTTCACTTCTCTTTCCCATAGAAGGTATTTCTGGATCAGTGCTTCTGTGTTCTTTTTGTGTCTCTGTCTTTCCAAACCCCCAGTCGGTCGTGGCAGATGGCCGCTCACACCGAGCCTGGTTCTGTGGAGGTTTCTTCCCGTTAAAAGGGAGTTTTTCCTCTCCACTGTCGCTACATGCATGCTCAGTATGAGGGATTGCTGTAAAGTCATTGCAAGCAACTGTCCACTGTCGCTACATGCCATTCCAGGAGTGACTGCTGAAAGTCACTTAACTCTCTGCAATCTGCTGGGTTTCCCTAGATAGAAAACCTTTTAACCAATTTGAATAAATAACTGAATCCGACTGCACTGATAGTTGGGATTAATTGGAATGTATGTACCTGACTTGAAATCTGTACAATTCGATTGAATTAACTTTATAAAGTGTCTTGAGAGAACGTGTTGTAAATTGGCGCTATATAAATAAAACTGATTTGAATGTAACTGAATTGAATTTACACTAGTCACATTGACTTAGTTGCACTCGAAAACATTCACAGATTCATTTGGCAACTTGGGGTTAAGTGCCTTGCCCAATAGCACATCAATGTGTAGCAAACGAGGAAGCCGGAACTGAACCCGCAACCTTTTCATTGCCAGATGATTACTCTTCCAGAATGCCAAATGTCACACCTACTAATACGTAGCCTGAACTAAAGCTTGACTTCTAGTGTTATAATCAGCATTGAAAGCTATGTAAATAGTTTTGGTATCAGATAAAATCAGATAAAGCAAACCAACCCCCCAGAATTTACCCAAGCTTCTTTTTAAGGGTCTTCTGTCTTTTATATCAGCCTGAGAAAGGAGCTGGAGATGCAGAAAGATGAAGACCTCGAACGACTTCGACAGGCCCTCAGCTCAGAAGTGCAGTTCCTCCAGGGAGTGAGTATGTCATGAACCAGGTTTATATTTTACACCAATAAGACTTTGGTTTGGTACAACAATCTTTCATGTTATAAGATGGCATCTCAACAATGCAGACTATCGTTGGTATTTATCTTTAGCATTGCAGGAAAAGGTTCAACACAATAAGGCATCATTCAGGGGGTTCCTCGTACATTAGGGAAAATAAGTATTGGATACACCACCGATTTGGCGAGTTTTCCCCACTTACAAAGAATAGTGAGAGTTGTAATTTTCATTGTAGGTACACTTCAACTGTGAGAAACAGAACATGGAAAAAAAATTCAGAAAATTAAATTGAATGAAACGTATGGGGGAAGACATGCAGCAATGGTCAGCGGAATGGGACTGTCGAGGACTAAGGCCTTGGTACATAGGTCACGCACTTTACCCCTGCGCCACAAATTGTATATTTAAATAACTAATTAGCATTTTATTGCATAATATTAGTATTTAAAACATTAAAAAAAGAACTTAATATTTGGTACAGAAACCTTTGTTTACAATTACAGAGGTCCAAGGTTTCCTGTAGTTTCTGACCAGGTTTGCACACTGGGACTTTGGACCCATCCCTCCATACATATGTTTTAGGTTTCTGGGCTGTTACTGGGCAACACAGAGTTTCAGATTCCTCCAAAAATGTTCTATTGAATCCTTCATGAGGAAAAATATATCGAGGCACGTGACGTCGCCCGGTACGGCGGAGCCGGGGTCACACCCTGGAGCCAGGCCTGGGGTCGGGACTCGTCAGAGAGCGCCTGGTGGCCGGGTGGCTCCTCGCGGGACCCGGCCGGGCCAAGCCCGAATGAGAGACGCAAGGCAGTCCCCCAGTGGGCCCACAACCTGCAGGGGGAACCGTGAGGGACCGGTGCAAAGAGGATTGGGTGGCGGACTAAGGTGGAGACCTCAGCGGCCCGATCCCCGGATGCTTAGGCTGGCTCTAGGGACGTGGAATGTTACCTCGCTGGGGGGGCACAGCGTGGGCTCTGGAACCCATCTCCTTGAGAGGGGCTGGACTCTCTTCTACTCTGGAGTGGCCCACGGGGAGAGGCGGCGGGCTGGGGTGGGTTTGCTTGTTGCCCCCCAGCTCAGCCGTCTCGTGTTGGGGTTTACCCCGGTGGATGAGAGGGTCGCATCCCTGCGCCTTCGGGTCGGGGATAGGTCTCTGACTGTCACTTCGGCCTACGGGCCGAGCGGTAGTGCGGAGTACCCGGCCTTCTTGGTGTCCTTGTCGGGGGTGCTGGATAGTGCCCCTCCCGGGGACTCCATTATTCTGCTGGGGGACTTCAACGCCCACGTGGGAAACGACAGTGACACCTGCAGAGGCGTGATTGGGAGGAATGGCCTCCCCGATCTGAATCCGAGTGGTGTTTTGTTATTGGACTTCTGTGCTAGTCACGGATTGTCCATAATGAACACCATGTTCAAGCATAAGGGTGTCCATCAGTGCACTTGGCACCAGGACACCCTAGGCAGGAGGTCAATGATTGACTTTGTTGTCGTATCATCAGACCTTCGGTGCATGTTTTGGACACTCGGGTGAAGAGAGGGCCTGAGCTGTCCACCTGGTGGTGAGTTGGATCCGCTGGAGGAGGAGAAAGGCGGACAGACTTGGCAGGCCCAAGCGCATAGTGAGGGTCTGCTGGGAATGCCTGGCGGAGCCCTCGCAGGGATGTATTCAACTCCCACCTCCGGGAGAGCTTTGACCAGATTCCGGGGGATGTTGGAGACATAGAGGCCGAGTGGACCATGTTCTCCGCATCTATTGTCGATGCTGCTGCCCGTAGCTGCGGCCGTAAGGTCTGCGGTGTCTGTCGCGGTGGCAATCCCAGAACCCGGTGGTGGACACCGGCAGTAAGGGATGCTGTCAAGCTGAAGAAGGAGTCCTATCGGCTGTGGTTGGCTTGTGGGACTCCTGAGGCGGCTGACGGGTACCGTGAGGCCAAGTGTGCTGCGGCCAGGGCTGTGGCAGAGGCAAAAACCCTGGGAGGAGTTCGGTGAGGCCATAGAGAAGGACTACCGGTCGGCCTCGAAGCGAGTCTGGCAAACCGTCCGGCGCCTCAGGAGGGGGAAGCAGTGCTTCGCCAACACTGTTTATAGTGGGGGTGGGAGGCTGCTGACCTCGACTGGGGACATTATCGGGCGGTGGAAGGAGTGCTTCGAGGATCTCCTCAATCCTGCCATCACGCATTCCCTGGTGGAAACAGAGGCTGCGGACTCGGGGTTGGACTCTTTCATCACCCAGGCTGAAGTCACCGAGGTCGTTAAAAAGCTCCGCGGTGGCAAGGCTTCGGGGGTGGATGAGATCAACCCTGAGTACCTCAAATCTCTGGATGTTGTGGGGCTGTCATGGTTGACACGCCTCTTCAACATTGCATGGCGGTCGGGGACAGTGCTTCTGGACTGGCAGACCGGGGTGGTGGTCCCCCTTCATAAGAAGGGGGACCGGAGGGTGTGTTCCAACTACAGGGGGATCACACTCCTCAGCCTCCCTGGTAAGGCCTACGCCAGGGTATTGGAGAGGAGAGTCCGGCCGATAGTCGAACCTCGGCTTCAGGAGGAGCAGTGTGGTTTTCGTCCCAGCCGTGGAACACTGGACCAGCTCTATACCCTCTACAAGGTACTCGAGGGCTCATGGGAGTTTGCCCAACCGGTTCACATGTGTTTCGTGGACCTAGAGAAGGCATTTGACTGTGTCCCTCGTGATGCCTTGTGGGGGGTGCTCCAGGAGTATGGAATTGGGGGCCCTTTATTAAGGGCCATCTGGTCCCTGTACGAGCGGAGCAGGAGTTTGGTCCGCATTGCCGGCACTAAGTTGGACCTGTTCCCGGTGCATGTTGGACTCCGGCAGGGCTGCCCTTTGTCACCGGTCCTGTTCATAACTTTTATGGACAGGATTTCTAGACGCAGCCAAGGGGCCGGAGGGGGTCTGGTTTGGGGACCAGTGATTTCGTCTCTTCTTTTTGCAGATGACGTGGTCCTGCTGGCCCCCTCTAGCCAAGACCTACAGCATGTGCTGGGGCCGGGTTCGCAGCCGAGTGTGAAGCGGCTGGGATGAAGATCAGCTCCTCCAAGTCCGAGGCCATGGTACTCAACCGGAAAAGGGTTGCTTGTCCTCTTCAGGTTGGAGGGGAGTTCCTGCCTCAAGTGGAGGAGTTCAAGTATCTCGGGGTCTTGTTCACGAGTGAGGGAAGAATGGAGCGGGAGATCGACAGACGGATCGGTGCGGTTGCCGCAGTAATGGGGACTCTGTGCCGGTCCGTTGTGGTGAAGAGAGAGCTGAGCCGAAAAGCGAAGCTCTCGATTTACCGGTCGGTCTATGTTCCTACCCTCACCTATGGCCATGAACTTTGGGTCATGACCGAAAGAACGAGATCCCGGATACAAGCGGCTGAAATGAGCTTCCTCCGTAGGGTGGCCGGGCACTCCCTTAGAGATAGAGTGAGCAGCTCGGCCATTCGGGAGGGGCTCGGAGTAGAGCCGCTGCTCCTCCACATCGAGAGGAGCCAGTTGAGGTGGCTCGGGCATCTATACCGGATGCCTCCTGGACGCCTTCCTCGGGAGGTGTTCCAGGCACGTCCCACCGGGAGGAGGCCCAGGGGACGGCCCAGGACACGCTGGAGGGACTATGTCTCTCGGCTGGCCTGGGAACGCCTTGGGCTCCCCCCGGAGGAGCTGAGGGAGGTGTCTGGGGAGAGGGACGTCTAGGTGTCTCTGCTGAGTCTGCTGCCCCCGCGACCCGGACCCGGATAAAGCGGAAGACGACGAGTACGAGTACGAGATGTTCTATTGGGTTCAGCTCTGGAGACTGGCAAGGCCACTCCAGGACCTTGAGATGCTCCTTAAGGAGCCACTACTTAGTTGTTTTGGGTCATTACCTGGAAGAGCCAACCACAACCCATCTTCAATGCTCTTACTGAGGGAAGGAGGTTGTTGCCCAAAATCTTGGAATACATGGCCCCATCCCTTCTCCCCTCAATACGGTGCAATCGTCCTGGCCCCTTTGCAATAAAGCAGTCCCAAAGCATGATGTTTCCACCTCCATGGTTAACGGTTGGGATGGTGTTCTTGGGATTGTTCTTCCTTCTATTTTGGTTTCATCTGACCACATTACTGTCTCCCATGTGTTACCAATGGTAACTTTGGACTGTGGTCCCAGCTCTCAGGTCATTGACCCTCCTGTGTATTTCTGGGCTGATCCCTCACCTTTTTCATGATCGTTGAGGTGAGATCTTGCACTTGGATTAGTCCTCAATAAACATACATTTAAAAAAATAATCAGCAATAGAACACTTAACAAAAATAATATTCAGGCTACCTATATCAGTTTGTTTTAATCATTTAACTGAACTTTAATATGACACCTGAGCTTGCTTGTCCTTGATACGCTTTGATAGATCAGTAGAGTGGAAACAGTTGTTACTTCTGTCTCTCTCTATCGGTAGCGGAGAGACACCCCTGCTTTAGTCTTTCCCATCTGTAGATGTTTTATTGTGCCTTTTTTGCTCTTTTGGTTGAAAAAAAGTAAATTTTCCCGTACCCCCTACAATGGGCTTATGTACAACTAGGGGTACGAGTACCCACGGTTGGGAATCAGTGCTGTAAACCATCCCAGCCTTGAGCAGGTCTACAGTTTTGTCCCTGGTGTCTTTTGGAGGATAGTAGGGCTTCTAGAAAATAAGAGCCCGATTTCTTGCCAGTTTGTATTGATCAAATACCTAATTCATGCAATAAAATGCACATTAATTATTTAACTAAATGTTCAACAATGTTATTTTCTGTATTTTTTTAGATTCTGTTTCTCACAGTTGAAGTGTACCTTCAATGAAAATTACAGACTTCTCCATTCTTTGTAAGTGGGAAAACGTACAAAATGGGTGGTGTATCCAACACTTATTTTCCTCACTGTAGATTCTGATTAGATATTTCTTTTTTTTATTTCTTGCAGAGGCAGAAGAGCAGCCAGGAAAATGAGCAGCACTAGGATTAACTCACTGATTCAAGATATTCACTTTCTGACCATTGTTTTTGAGCCAGCCAGTGCTGCTACAGGTGCTGTTACATTGTAAAAATATGTAGTTGTGCTTTGATATTTATTTTTAAAAAGATGGGTTTGATGTTGATCTTTCAAATGTAGAAAACCCTAAAAAATAATAGATTATTTGGATCTCAAGCCTTGTTTCCATGTTCAATGCGTTTGAAACAATAGTAATTTAAAATTTTTACCTTCACGACCTTTTGAGTCTTTCTTAGTGTAATATTTTTCCCTTATAGAATTCCAATTCAGGCAAGTCTAAATTTATCTCAACATTGTCAGTTGTCTGTTTTTTTTTTATCCTTTATTGAATAAAGTCAGTACATTTAATCAAGTCTTTGTTTTGTGAACTTTGGTTTAATACATAGGATGCACAATAAAAGAAATTGACCAAGATATGACATGTTTTTAAGTAAAATGTAATTTTATTTTTTTTTTGTTTGTTTGAAGCATTTTCAGGTGCCTGCTTGTTAAAATAAATTTCAATTAAAGAATAAGTTTCAGGTTAAGGACACCAACTTAAACTGCAAGATAGTGAGAAGAAAAAAGTGAGTTTACTCTGCCCTCTAGTGTACAAAGAGGGTTGTTGCATTAATCTGTGTGGATTCAATGCAGAGAGAGCTGCTGCCATGACCTTATATGGGTGTTTTATATAACCAGCAGCACTGCCATCATAATTTTTGACTTTAAAGTATCAAAGCACCCAGATGTTCATGTAGGACTTTGTGTGTTCTGTGTACTTTAAAACCATGGCTACAAATAACCTTGTGTACTGTATTTTCTAGTCTGGGACGTGTTTTTTACACAATATTTTGCTCAAATTGTGACTTAAAAAGGGAAAGGAAGTCATACAGTAGTTCATAGAAACAGCATTAGTTGAATGTTGTTGAATGATAATAAATTAAGGGATGTTCCAGCATGTGTGTGGTGCTTTTGCCACCAAAAAGTGTAATACTGCACCAGTCAGAAGTTTACATACTATTATAATTTGGGACTTTTTCTGATGTAGTAAAATCAGTATTTCTTTCAGTGTGGTCTGCTATTAGAAAATTCTACTATCATTTCCTAGATGTACAGGCTCTCTTTAAGTGCAGATTTTCACATTTATAAATACACCATAGGCTCAAATATGTGCATACACCCTCACTAATAGTTTGTTAAATGTAAATATCAAAAAGGTTCTGGCATAATTCTGGCTGAATATTTGACCACTGTTCCTATCAGAACTACTAGACATCATTTAAATTAAATGGTGTAATGGCCCAAACCCAGCTTTTTCCTGTGCTCCATACATTTTCAATAATGTTGAGGTCAGGTCCATTCCGGACGATTGTTAACCTGCTTTATCTCATGCCAAAACCAGTTCCAAAGTTTGGGACCAAGTATGTCCACATTTCAACCATTTTGCTCTTAATTTGTTGTTAAGTTCAAGAATTTTAGGAAGTCTTTACTTTATTATCATATTACCACACATTTTGTGTAACTGACCACCGGCAGCGAGACAGACCCTTACCATGGTGCTGCCTCCTCCATGTTTAACACTTGGTACAATGCTCCGAGGTTTGAAAGTCTTGCTTTAATTCTACATTCTTCTCATGATTGTACCCACATAACTTGACCTTTGTCTCTTCTGACCATAAAACATTTCCCCATAAACCTGTTGGCTCTTGCATGTTGAAAGGTGTAATTGTCAGTCATGCTAGAAAGTGTGGATTTCTGTATGGATCACTCCATGTTGGTATAAAATCAAAATCCCTGTGGACAGAAGTACTTCTAGTTTATGAAAGAGTGGAGCCTTGGTATTCCATGAGTTGTTCTTGGACTCGTACTCGTCTTCCGCTTATCCGGGACCGGGTTGCGGGGGCAGCAGACTCAGAAGAGACACTCAGACGTCCCTCTCCCCGGACACCTCTTTCAGCTCCTCCGTGGGGAGCCCAAGGCGTTCCCAGACCAGCCAAGAGACGTAGTCCCTCCAGCGTGTCCTGGGCCGTCCCCTGGGCTCCTCCCGGTGGGACGTGCCTTGAACACTTCCCAAGGAAGACGTCCAGGAGGCATCCGGTATAGATGCCCGAGCCACCTCAACTGGCTCCTCGACTCGATGTGGAGGAGAAGCGGCTCTACTCCGAGCCCCTCCCGGATGGCTGAGCTCCTCACCCTATCTCTAAGGGAGTGCCCGGCCATCCTACGGAGGAAGCTCATTTCAGCCACTTGTATGCGGGATCTCGTTCTTTCGGTCATGACCCAAACTTCATGGCCATAGGTGAGGGTAGGAACATAGACCGACCGGTAAATCGAGAGCTTCGCTTTTCAGCTCAGCTCTCTCTTCACCACAATGGACCGGCACAGAGCCCCCATTACTGCGGCAGCCGCACCGATCCGTCTATCGATCTCCCGCTCCATTCTTCCCTCACTCGTGAACAAGACCCCGAGATACTTGAACTCCTCCACTTGAGGCAGGAACTCCCCTCCAACCTGAAGAGGACAAGCAACCCTTTTCCGGTCGAGAACCATGGCCTTGGACTTGGAGGAGCTGATCTTCATCCCAGCCGCTTCACACTCGGCTGCAAACCTCCCCAGCGCATGCTGTAGGTCTTGGCTAGAGGGGGCCAGCAGGACCACGTCATCTGCAAAAAGAAGAGACGAAATCCACTGGTCCCCAAACCAGACCCCCTCCCGCCCTTGGCTGCGTCTAGAAATCCTGTCCATAAATGTTATGAACAAAACCGGTGACAAAGGGCAGCCCTGCCGGAGTCCAACATGCACCGGGAACAGGTCCGACTTAGTGCCGGCAATGCGGACCAAACTCCTGCTCCGCTTGTACAGGGACCGGATGGCCCCTGATAAAGGGCCCCCAATTCCATGACAGCCCCACAACATCCAGAGATTTGAGGTACTCAGGGCGGATCTCATCCACCCCCAAAGCCCTGCCACCGTGGAGCTTTTTAACCACCTCGGTGGCTATAACCTGGGTGATGAAAGAGTTCAACCCCGAGTCCCCAGCCTCTGTTTTCACCAGGGAATGCCTGATGGCAGGATTGAGGAGATCCTCGAAGTACTCCTTCCACCGCCCGATAATGTCTTCAGTTGAAGTCAGCAGCCTCCCACCCCCACTATAAACAGTGTTGGCGAAGCACTACTTCCCCCTCCTGAGGCGCCAGACGGTCTGCCAGAATCGCTTCGAGGCCAACCGGTAGTCCTTCTCCATGGCCTCACCGAACTCCTCCCAGGCCCGAGTTTTTGCCTCTGCCACAGCCCGGGCCGTGGCACCTCAGGTGCCTCAGGAGTCCCACAAGCCACCCACAGCCAATAGGACTCCTTCTTTAGCTTGACAGCATCCCTTCCTGCCGGTGTCCACCACTGAGTTCTGGGATTGCCACCGCGACAGGCACCGCAGACCTTACGGCCGCAGCTACAGGCAGCAGCATCGACAATAGATGCGGAGAACATGGTCCACTCAGACTCTATGTCTCCAACATCCCCCGGAATCTGGTCAAAGCTCTCCCGGAGGTTGGAGTTGAATACATCCCTGGCCAAGGGCTCCGCCAGACGTTCCCAGCAGACCCTCACTATGCGCTTGGGCCTGCCAAGTCTGTCCGGCTTTCTCCTCCTCCAGCGGATCCAACTCACCACCAGGTGGTGATCAGTGGACAGCTCAGCCCCTCTCTTCACCCGAGTGTCCAAAACATGCGGCCGAAGGTCTGATGATACGACAACAAAGTCAATCATTGACCTCCTGCCAAGGGTGTCCTGGTGCCAAATGCACTGATGGACACCCTTATGTTTGAACATGGTGTTCATTATGGACAATCCGTGTCTAGCACAGAAGTCCAATAACAAAACACCACTCGGATTCAGATCGGGGAGGCCATTTCTCCCGATCACCCCTCTCCAGGTGTCACTGTCGTTTCCCACGTGGGCGTTGAAGTCCCCCAGCAGAATAATGGAGTCCCGGGGAGGGGCACTATCAAGCACCCCCGACAGGGACACCAAGAAGGCCAGGTACTCTGCACTACCGCTCGGCCCGTAGGCCGAAACGACAGTCAGAGGCCTATCCCCAACCCGAAGGCGCAGGGATGCGACCCTCTCATCCACTGGGGTAAACCCCAACGCGAGATGGCTGATCTGGGGGGCAACTAGCAAACCCACCCCAGCCGCCGCCTCTCCCCGTGGGCCACTCCAGAGTAGAAGAGAGTCCAGCCCCTCTCGAGGAGATGGGTTCCAGAGCCCACACTGTGCGTGGAGGTGAGCCCGACTATTAGTCGATCTAGTCGATATTTCTCGACCTCCCGCACAAGCTCAGGCTCCTTCTCCCCTTAGCGAGGTGACATTCCACGTCCCTAGAGCCAGCCTAAGCATCCGGGGATCGGGCCGCTGAGGTCTCCACCTTCGTCCGACACCCAATCCTCTTTGCACCGGTCCCTCACGGTTCCCCCTGCAAGTGGTGGGCCCACTGGGGGACTGCCTTGCGTCTCTCATTCGGGCTTGGCCCGGTCCGGTCCCGCGAGGAGCAACCCGGCCACCAGGCGCTCTCCGGCGAGTCCCGACCCCAGGCCTGGCTCCAGGGTGGGACCCCGGCTCCACCGTACCAGGCGACATCACGTGCCTCGATGTACTAGTCCTCATGAAGGATTCTTGAACCGCTCTTTGTATGACCCGTCACCTAGAGCCTGTTCTTGAACAACCTGAACAATTTCCTTTCATCAGAGGTTAAAGTTTGGCTCAGATGGGGGAAACTGTTCCAGCAGTATCCGAAATACACATGGAAATGGATTTTGGAATGTAGAAAGCAGGCAAACATAAAGCTTCTGGAATTGCCCCCGACTTCAGCGTTATTAAAGATTTATGAACTATGTTTAAATGCCAGAAAACCAAGCAATTTAAATAAACGTTATCATTTTTACCAAGAGCAGTGGTCAAACATCCAGTTAGAATTGTCTCAGAAGTTTGTGGATGGCTGCAACAACTGTGTAGTTTCTATTCAACATTTATCCACATAATAGTAGGGTTGTATGTAAATATTTGAGAAGGCCTATGAGAAAAATTATTTGAAGAATTGTATCATCAGCTGACCCTGGAAACAGAACGGCTCCAATCCTTCTAAGGCCCTAAAATAATATGGCTTTCATGCTGAGGATAACTGTATGTTAACCTATGACTGGCTCTGTATGGGAGGTAAAAGATTTAAACTTCCTGTCATCGTGTTCTTCCACATAAAAAAACAGATACAGTGATGTTAGAGGTAATAAACTAGTTTTTCTCTGTGCACATTTCAGGAAAATAATTTCCTTTGTCTGTTGCCCCCTAATAGAAGATCTGTGACATTGCATTAATTCTTCAGTCTGCAGATTGTTCCTCCTGTAATTGATGATTAGGCCGTCTGTCAGCATACATCCGAGGGTCATTCAGTGGGTCCTTTTCTCGCTGATTAGAGTGACCCCTAATAGAATATTGTGGGATGTCAATAGCCGCCTAATGAGATCCTGCAATCTCATTTTGGCTTTTTAACCTTGACCTGGGCGAGCTGTGTCTGAACGTGTTTGCCCAAAAAGAAAGCAGACAGACCAGCAGACCCACCGGTTCATTTGGTAGAGTGGTTAACCTCATTTAAAGGGGTGCATTTATAAATAGAGACTGTTAGGAAAATGAAGTCAGATGGGAAACCGTGGAGAGAGCCGGCAGACACTTTATAGATCTACTCATCAGTGAATGCAAATGAGAAATGTTACCATTCATTTGTTCCTGCTTGAAGGTATTTAATGTCTCTGTATCAATGCTGCTTTGTTTACAACCAAACACAAGCAAATGATGATGGGGAAACAAAACTGATTACAGAGGTTTATTTTGCAGAAATAGCATCTGATACTTTTAGTTTAAGCTCTTAATGCATTTAGTAAGAGAAAAAAGAATTGTAGCTTTTTTATTCCTTTTTCACCCTTTGAGGTAATATAATCTTTGCATTTGTTTGATGGTTGAAATTCAGTTGCATAAAAAAGGGAAGGTATAGTTTATTATTAGCAGTGGGAGAGGAGGAGCTAAATGAACGCCAAATATGTATTAATAAAAATATTTGAAATTTAAATGGTAAATGGCCTGCACTTATATAGCGCTTTGGGTTCACACAAGGTCACACAATGTGATTTCCTGGATTTTTGTTTTAGTTTTTGTCAATCACAGTTAAAGTGTACCTATGATCAAAATTAAAGACTTCTACATGTTTTGCAAGCGGGAAAACCTGCGAAATCAGCAGTGTATCAAAAACTTGTTCTCCACCATGTAGGTTTTATTTTCGCAAAGTTTAATTTGTCAAACTTTTGAAAACACATAAAAACGTTTTGTTTTTTTCATTTCAAATAAATACAAAGTTGTGCCTTAAGCACCATAGATGGATTACTTTCAAACACATTTTGCTTATTAAACAACATATATAACAACGTGTGTATTTCAAGCGTCACAGTACGGTCGTTTTTGAAATTAATTGTGAAAAATGTAAATGCTTTTTTGTTTTTAGACTTCTTTAAAACCTGGATTGGTCAGGAGCCTCAGCAGAAGAGTTTAATATGAAAACTCTATATTCTCTGATATACTACAGTGATGTTATTATAATTTCCTACCTAAAGGATTTGTTTTTCATTTGAATTGGTTAAGAGAAATGTCACCGTATGTGTGGGAGAAGTTTTTAAATGATTTATGCTGTGGGGATGTTTTACAGCAGCAGGGACTGGGAAACTGGTCCGAGTCAAGAGAAAGATGGATGGTGCCAAATACAGGGATATTCTTGAGCAAAACCTTTTGTCAGTCTCTGTGATTTGAGACTGGGACGGAGGTTCACCTTCCAGCAGGATAATGAAGATAATTGAAGATTGCTGTTCACATGCAAAAACCAAATCCGATATGAAGGAGCTGGAGCAGTTTAGCCTTGAGGAATAAGTAAAAATCCCAATAGCAGATGTGGCAAATTGCAGTCTCAAAAGGTGGCTCTACAAATGTGCTGACATTAGGGGGGCTGAACAGATATGCACGCTGAAGTTTTCTGTTAATTATGTCCTTTTTGTTTGCTTCATAATAAAAAAACAATACATCTTTAAAGTTTTAGGCACATTCTTTAAATGAAATGGTGCAAACTCTCAACAATCCATTTCCTTTAAATGGCCTGAAAAGCTCTGAGCCAAGACAGAGATGAGCCTTTAATGTCTAGAACATGTTCTAGTCAGGCTGGGAGTATATTGAAATCTACTGTATCAAAGGCAAACGGCATGTTTAAAAGCACTGAAACAGCAGAATCTCTTTGGTCAACAGTTAAAAAGTTATTAAAGCTAAATGCATAAGTTCTGCGTTGAAATCACAGACCTGAATGTTGGGCTGTATTTAGAAAGCACAGCTCGGTCCAGACATCTTTTTTACGCACCAGTTGGTCTGTGACATCATATCCTATGAAAATACATGTATAATTTTTGTAATGTGACAAAATGTGAAGATGCTTGAATACTTTTGCAAGGCACTTTCAATCATATTTTACATTTTCTGTACTTTAGAAGTACAGCTTCAAATGGCCAGGCCTAGTGGTACTGATGTTAAAGGATTAGAAACATCTGAAACTGTCAGTGCTGAGACACTGTAGCAACCAAAGTACCACTCAGATTCAGGAATGTGGTAAATGTTTCCATTTCCACAAGAGAGACCTTTAAAGCTGTACATTCATGGCGCGATTGAAGCATTGCTCTGCACTCGTTTTGTCTTCCTCAGGGGCATCCACAGAAAAGACTTCCAGGTACGCCTGCATCTTTCAGCTCTTCTGTAAAAACCGCCATGGTTCTGTTCCATTGCTCGCTGTTGTTTTTGGTCGAGGCAGTCTTTTGTAAAATATGCAGACGTCCTTCATAAAACCTAAACAGCAGCTTCTAGAAAGAGATAAAAGCTGTGTTCTTGACCTTCTCACAGGCTTCTAATAAAACTGCATGATAGCTTTTACAGTTGTAGTGTTGCATAAAAATGTCGAAGCTAAGTTTCTGATTGTGTGGCTTTAAACTCATCTCCAGATGCATTCTGTAAAAAAGAAAAGAAAAAAAAAATGAACAGACTCACTATCGCACACAGCCAGTTTGTCTCCTCCTACAATACTGGCTGCTCCGTTTGTAATTGTTCACCACATTCATCAAACAAGCAACTCCTTAGAAAACCATAACCATGCAAAGAACAGTTATGATTATAATGTGGGATAAAAGAGCCAGCTCTGACGACCCTTCCAGCAAAGATTCAAACTATATATTAGGGAGTGTATCATGCAGGGACTTACAGCATAGTTAATGGGTTTGCAGTGGCGCTTGTTGGAGACTGTGACACATGCCAGGCCTCCATTACTGGGTACTTCAGGCTGCTGGCACATCTTTGGCTCAGCATCCCAGGCATTCTGTAAGTCGGTGAATAATTAATAAATGCAAGTCATAAAACATTTAAAGCTTCAGATGTTCATTAAGAGGGACTTTTGATTTATTCTGTATCAGTTGCTTTATATCAGTTGCTGTATTAGTTCAGTGTAATTAGTGAAAGAATTTAAGACCAACAGGTTAAGTCGGGTTTTAAATGGTCTTTCTGCACATTTTTTAAAACTCCTGGCACCCTGTCATGTGATGTCCTGCATTTCCAATGTCTCTTCATCTGCTTGAACATGCTTTTACACATCTACATACATTTTTAAGTAGAGGTAACCTTTTGTATTCCTCACAGCTACCTGGTTTGAAGTGTGAACTGTGCAGCTCAGAGCACGGCCTGGAATTGCTGTCATGTCCTCTGGGACAACGAACCTGTCCATGAATGTTTCACAGCTCATTTCAAAACATTTCCATTTTCCATTCTTGATATTTTTTAACCTTAATCTACAAGGTCCTGTTCCTTGTCACAGGGGGCAGAGAGGGGAGGCCATTATTTCTTGGCGAGGTGTGAAGGTCCATTTTAGCTTTCCAAATATTTACAGCTGAAGAAGTCGGAGTTAATTGTCATCTACAAATGCAAGGATTTAAAGCACGGGCAAAGCTTTATAAAGAGAGATAATGGGATTATTCAATATTCATGCTATTTAAATGACTTGAGAATCTCATCATTTAAGTGTGAGGTCAATGAAAAGGTCACTGCTGAAGTAAGTTAGCAATAATGGTAAAATTCTTGAGAGTACAGAACTATATACGATTTTTCGTGGACCATTTTAATCCCATGAAGGTGAATCTCTGGCTGTGAAGGTGAAGCTTTATGACTTCATATATTTTAGGGATTGTCCAGCCAAGTTGAGCAGTTCTATTATATTTTTCTGATTAATTAACTCAAAGTTTTTTAATATAATGTTAAAGGACATTGCGGAGTTGAAAAGTGGGTGTTGAAAAATTTGTGTTTTTAGTTGTATTTTCAGAGGATTTAGGCCTTGGGTGTTGTGCCTTGTATTTTGATCTAAACTGCTTTATTATTACACACGTAAAATACTGCTTAACCATCGTGCTGAGTTCAGGTACAAATGTTGGTTGGTTTAGCCAAAACTGGTTTGTTGGAGACCAGAAAGAGCCTCATCTTTTTTTCACAGAACGTATTTTGAACTAAATAACACTAGATTTAGCTGTATTAATCTATTTAATTAAATGTGGGGGGTTTTAACCAAGAATGCAAAGAGAAGAGAAATGATTCAGTGGTTTGTCAATAAGATTTGACATTATGATGTTGATGACTATTTTTAAATCAGATCTTTTTTAATGCATAATTCAGCTAAAATGAAAAGTTAATTTTAAGCCAATTATTACATGTTTAGTAATCAGGGTTAGGGTATTTTTAGCCTTCTTTTCATTGCCTTAATGTTAGTCACTTTAAACAAATTTTTTGGGTTGAAAATCTAACTTGGTACGGTGGGTCAAATGCACAACCCAACCCTGATGTAAATCAACCCAGGTCTGGATTGGTCTATTCTTCACTCAATACTGGGTCAGACCCAGATTGGGTTATATTAAACCCCACAGTTGTCAGTGTGTGGAGGTCGCTCTTCCACACTTGAACGTAACATAATGAGGTGGTACCTCATTCTTGTTCAAAGGTTCAAATCTGATTTCTAGATTCAAGTTCAAAGGTCATGAACAATTAACGAGGAGCATATCACATGAGCTGAAATTGCTTACAATTTAAAATATTTTTTTGTAAAAAAAAAAAATGTCACCAACAGAAAGTTTGCATTAAACATGCCTTTTACTTTGTAGATAATTTTTGAATATGGACATATACACTCACCGGCCACTTTATTAGGTACAGTTGTCCAACTGCTCATTAACACAAATTTCTAATCAGCCAATCACATAGCAGCAACTCAATGCATTTAGGCATGTAGACATGGTCAAGACAATCTGCTGCAGTTCAAACCGAGCATCAGAATGGGAAAGAAAGGTGATTTAAGTGACTTTAAACGTGGCATGGTTGTTGGTGCCAGACGAGCTGGTCTGAGTATTTCAGAAACTGCTGATCTACTGGGATTTTCACGCACTACCATCTCTAGGATTTACAGAGAATGGTCCGAAAAAGAGAAAATATCCAGTGAGCGACAGTTCTGTGGGCGCAAATGCCTTGTTGATGCCAAAGGTCAGAGGAGAATGGCCAGACTGGTTCAAGCTGATAGAACTCAAATAACCACTCATTACAACCAAGGCATGCAGAAGAGCATCTCTGAACGCCCAACACGTAGAACCTTGAGGCGGATGGACTAGCAGCAGAAGACCACACCAGGTGCCACTCCTGTCATCTAAGAACAGGAAACTGAGGCTACAATTCGCACAGGCTCACCAAAAATGAACAGTAGAAGATTGGAAAAACGTTGTCTGGTCTGATGAGTCTCGATTTCTGCTGCGACATTCGGATGGGAGGGTCAGAATTAGGCATCAACAACATGAAAGCATGGATCCATCCTGCCTTGTATCAATGGTTCAGGCTGGTGGTGGTGGTTTAATGGTGTGGGGGATATTTTTTTGGCACACTTTGGGCCCCTGAGTACCAATTGAGCATCGTGTCAACACCACAGCCTACCTGAGTATTGCTGACCATGTCCATCCCTTTATGACCACAGTGTACCCATCTTGTGATGGTTGCTTCCAGCAGGATAACGCGCCATGTCATAAAGCACGAATCATCTCAGACTAGTTTCTTGAACATGATAATGAGTTCACTGTGCTCACATGGATGTGCAGCCGACAAATCTGCAGCATCTGTGTGATGCTATCATGTCAATATAGACCAAACTCTCTGAGGAATGTTTCCAGTACCTTGTTGAATCTATGCCAGGAAGGATTAAGACAGTTCTGAAGGCAAAAGGGGGTCCAACCCGGTACTAGCAAGGTGTACCTAATAAAGTGGCCGGTGAGTTTATGCTGAAATGTCAAGCACCCTTTACAGTCCAAACAACTGTGTTTTCCTCACTACTACTGACTGAAATTTGTCTAGAATCTCAAAATGTACTTGGTTCCTGGGACAAAATCAACTTAGTTACTTTTATAAATATATAAAATTTGTTTTTTTTCCAATTTTTTTCATTTTATTTCAAAATTTGCGGGAAGCAATACACCTAGAACAGGGGGAGCCTAGTTGAGTACATCCTTTCCAACTTAATTACGTAAAGGACTAAACGAGAAAATTTTCCTTTGAACAATTAGTTTGCTCCTGAAATTTTTATGCAAATAAGAAAATCACATTTCCTATTAAGCATTTACATTTTTATATATTCTTTGGTCAAAGTTATAAAGAGTCACATGTGGATCTGTAGCCACAGGTCGCAGACCCTTGGTAGGCTAAAATTAGCTTGCACTCTCTCGGTTTTGATAGGACTCATTGACAACTTGGCTGATAGCATTTTTTTCTTGGCACTGCAGCTAATCGTTGGTGGACAAAGCCTCTCTTTGTGTGTTGATCTGGAAAGAAGCAACAGAAATAAAATATAACTGGTATATGAAATTTAATATTTATTCTTGAAATAAAACACCAGAAACAGGTTTTAAAGAATTCAGCTCCAGATATTATTTTTTATTAAAAGAAATAAAACCTGTCAATAACATTGACAAAATGAGAAAAAATGATAATTTCTAGTATTTCACAGCAGACTGGTAAAAAGTGGGATTAATAAATGTTAAAAGATATATAATCACCATCATATCACACACTTTTTAAGTATCAAACTGCAAAAAGCACTTTTAAAACTTGTAGAGGAATGTCTAATTAAGACATGAACAGTCACAACCAGCGATGAAACCATGACTGGAATAACACAAAACAGGGATAATGAGATGTTTTTTAACTATCTTTCAACAACTCACTTATGTAACAAATGCAATCTTTGAGATACATCACAATTTGAAACCCCAGTAAAACATACAGCTTAAAGCCTGTATGAACTCTCAGAAAGCCACAGTAAACACAATCCCACATGTCTCTTCCTCCTCCTACTTCTCAGCTGGTTTGTGCAGCCTTTCAGTCAGATTCCTCATGCTATTCAGCACTTCACATGCCTTCTATGAGCTCCACTTTCAGGAGTTGTCAGTGCACTCTGCTGCCATCTTTTGGATAAAAAATGATTCAGCACTTAGTTTGCACACAATATTAAGACTCAAAGGTAGTAAAACGACGTACCCTTTCCTTTTTTGTTTTGACACAAAACACGAGTAACATTTCCGTGCCTTATTCTGATTGCTCAAACCTGAATAGTTGACTTTGAGATCTTCTGTCAGATGCTCAAATAGTTGTTTTTGATTCAGTTTACGGGTGTATTTGCAGAGGAGCAAGCACCTTTATTAAAGAAGAATATAAATAAAAATAATATTTTGATAAATATGTAGTCTAAAGATAAAACTGTTCCTCTTTGTAGTAATAAATACTTCACATTACCTGCTAGGGAGGTTTACTCCTGCTGAGTGCTAGCCAGGTGAGTGTTTTTTCTTAACGCAATGACCAGTGAATCTGGCTGTTTTTGGATTGTTCTGACAAATATATTGACTGCCTGTTGGGGCAGAGTTTACAGAATTCCCCAAACATTGATCTTCTGCCAAAGTAAGACTCACTGAACTGTCAGACTTTTGTAAAAGTTCATTCCGAAACCTCCACCAACAGCCAATATGAAGAGTTATTTAATCTGTGCCAGTTCCCAGCAAGTCAGAGAGAATTTGTAGATCCTGTGATTTTTGCACAGTTCATTTTTCAGTGTGCATGTCTCTGCTTCATGCTGATAGGGGAGCTGGTAGAGCACACTTTCTGCTGTGACTTTGCCTCTTTAGAAGGATGTCAATCCTCATTTCTCCGTTGTGAGTCCAAATATTTCACAGACGGACACCCCCTCGCATACACGCAGATACAGCCGCCAGTAAAAACACGCCGGGTGACTCAGTGTCATTTGCTGCGCTGTGCCACAAAAGATGACTCTGTAAATAATTCACTCTGGATGTTATTCATTATGGATGTCTGACGATCTTGGCACAAATGAATTATTGAGGCCTTGTGGAGGAGTGATTGAGCTCATTAACATAGAGAATTGCCTTTTATGTTTGATTTGAGGAACAAAGATTAGTCATCGAAATGGACTTGGAGAGCTGTAATTATATTCTTATCAACGCGTCCTCTGCATGTCTTCATTCTCTCAAGGCTTTCCTCGTTCATCTTCAAAATGTTTTTTTTCTTTAACATTTTTCTTTTGCTGACTTTGTGGTGCAGAAGCTTGCTGTTTTTCACCTTAGCTTTCTCAGACGGTGGACAATTGAAGATGTTATTATACAGTAATTTCTGACTCATAAAGACTAAAGAGGTTTTTTTTCCCAACATAAAGAGTTTGTGTCAAAATCTCTCATTTACAACAAAGCGTTATGAAGACAGGCACAACACTGACATTTAGCTGTCCACACTTGGTTTTGCCTTCTTAGTGCAAATATATGCCCATCCGTGATTTTGCACTGTGAATATTCTGAGTAAAGTGTTTTCTGAACTGTGTCCCAAAGAGGGCACTGCGGGCATTAGAAACTTCGATTCTTTAAATATGAACTCCACTTCCACCGCAGCCACATATTGGTGCAAATAAAGGATGTAAAAAATTTGAAATATATTTTAGGAGTCTGCAAAAAAGAAGTACCAGAAAATTGGCAGCTGACTGTAATTTACCAGTCAGCTGGAATTTATTTATTTTTTTCTGCTCTCGATGGGGTCAGACGCTTTTCCACTCTCTCCTTGATCCTCCCCCATTTTTTGCCCTGCTTCAGCTTTTTGTCCATGTTCTTTTTAGAGCCTCTATTCGCATATCCTCCTAATTTCTTCATCATGGATTTGGTCAGCTGGTCTCTCAACGCAATTGATCAAATTTTCTTGACGGGAAGACAGGGTAAAGGAGAACCCTCTTGTCCAGACAGGACGTTCTTCTCCGGATACGCAATGGATTCCTGGCAGCAGTAGAAGATTGTGTGCCTGACAACAATGTCAGTCGAGGACGTGGAAGATTTGTACATAATTGGATTTCTGATAACAGGATTTCTGCTTTTTGGAGTTGGCAGTTACCTTGCTTATCGAAAGATTTGTAAAACTTCGGCAGCTGTTCAAAGCACTCCAAAGCTGCCTGGGATGTTTGGAGGGATCTTTAGAGCTCTCAGCACTCAGACTGATATGTTAACACTAGGACTCCCAGAATTCCAACACTACTAGAACTCCCAAGCCCGTCAATTTGACGGCGAGCATTCTGAATGCGAGGGCGGTGATGACGTCATCGCATTAACGCTATAAAATTATGATTTTGACAAGAATTAATAATAGTATTTGATCAAAACCTATTACGTTTTATTATTATTTATAAATAGTACTGAAAAATAATACAGAGTAGTGGGTACATTTTAAAAAAAGCTTCACTAATCTGACCAAAAGCTGGACAGCTCATTGTTACGTCCCCCTTTCACTTCACGGACATAAACTAGTGCTAAAAATGCCTTCAGCTCATCCACACTCATGTCCGAGGAGGAATCATCTCCTAAAACTCTGCGGGCCGCAGCCACACTGCAGCCGTGAATGCGGATAAGCATTTCGGCATCCACCAAGCAGAGGAACGCGGTCTGGGCATCTTGGATCTGGCGCTCTGTCAACGCGTTCTGGCTCTAACGCCTCCCTCTACTTTCCTCCTCCTCTACCACTGTCCACACAGCACCATCCTTTCCTATCTCCTCCTCCATCCCAGGTGTGCGCTCGTCTTGTGATGAAAACGCTGTAAAGCGCAGAATAGATTGTTGTTACTGGGCTACTATATGACCTAACTTATTGTTTCTTTCTTTTTCCATTATCAGTACCTTGTTTTTTAGTTTCTCTTCTGCCAGTGAGCTGGATTGCTGGGTTTATAGCTGGGCACTGGTCACCTGGCTCGTCTTCCTGTCTCTGAACCTGCGCTGATTGTGACACTGTTTCTATAGTTTATATATTATTAGTTTACCAATCTGTAAACTATAGCCTAAAATGATAAAATCGTTACATAGGCTACTCTTTTGCTACCTTGAAATAATGTGTCACAACCTCCTGCTAATGGGACGGCTTATGTTTTTTTAGCCAGGGGAGGCTCACTCTCTGACCCGCTGTCACTGGAACTGAATACTGACCAAGAGCCGTCAGAATCCCTCTCGACACCAGAATCACAATCATTTAATTCTTGAAGCATTTCCAGTGCCTCTTGAGCAGAAAATATCCTTCTAGAAGCCATTTGTAGGATGCCAACAATCTGACTGCGTTCTAGAGTGGCAGTTGCTAGGCAACGCTCGCGCGTATACTCAGCTGCGGGAAAAAAATATCAGTGTAAATAATAGGGCCGTCAAAATAGCGGCTGTGGTAGTTAGAGGTAGAAATACTTAGATCTTTTATTTACTTTATTTTTTTTTAAAATAGAGACATAGAACTACACAAAACACAGGTTTAGAAAAAGTCAGGATGCCAGGAAGATAAGAGTTTTAATAAACCAGAGTTATGACAACTTTCAAAATCGTCAAATTGACGGCAGAATCGCAAGCTGGACGCGATCCTTGAACAGAATCGCAGGCTGGCTACGTTTCTCGGACTCAAAGGTGAAATGATTTAATCTTGGAGAAAGTTGTATGCTCAAGATCTACGGAAAGTACCAGAAATTTGGCTATTTGGATTTGAAATTGAGAATGCCAGTAAGAAATTGAAGGCAGGCGGAAAATCACAGTCGGCCTGAACCAAAACATTTATTGTTTGTCTAATTCAGGCGCCCCGATATGGCCTTCACAGGCTTCTTATCAAAACATTTCTCCTGGATGTTCGTAAATACGATGCTCTGCCCCAGCAACCCCCCTCATCTCTGAACTGAACCGTATGGCCGTTGGCTAAAACTTCCATCTCTTTTTTTTTTCAAGGACAATGGCACCTTTGTCAGTGTTGACAGTCTAATTCTTTGCACACATGATCATACTTAAATAATGGCACCTTCATGAGTCCACCATGCCCCTGCAAAATCTTTGCTTATGTGTGTTGCTTTCCCATGCTGAGGTTTTTTTTTCCCCAATGTCTCAAACTGTATCCTGCTAGGGCTAAAGTGTGAAATATGATTTTTTTTCTTATTTTTTTACCTAAATGTGGATTTCATTTCTTCTCCTTTTCATAGATTTTCAGATTTCTCAGAAGGATTACCAGTGAAAGGAAAATATTACTAGTTTTTTTTTTTATTGAACAAAAGCTGTTTTTACACCAGCCTCCTTAGTCAGAACTCAGTGATTGCTTAGTTAAATTTCAATGGATGCAAATGACTGTTATTATAAGACTACAACTGCATTATACCAGCGAACCCAAGGATCATTCTCTCTTAGCACAAGATGCTTTCCCCTACATAGAGGACTTAATGATATAATTACCTCTTTAGAAAGATTGGTTTAGAACCAGCTCTTACCAGTAAAACCCAAAGGATTATTTATGTTATCTACCTTCTGTGTTTATTTTCTTTGTGATTGTATTGTAATTGTTCTTCCTCATGTACAGCGCTTTGAATGTCTTGTTACTGAAAAGCGCTATATAAATACCTTACCTTACCTTACCTACCTTACCAATTTTTAGCTTAATCTATCCTGACTAGTAATGAGTCAATCAAGCAGAAATATCTTCTATGCTCGAATGATTTTCACTGACAGCAACACTCTTCTGAGGATTCTGTTACTGAGTGAAGAAGACTTAAAGTTAACTTTTCTCAGTGCCATCTAAGTGTTAAAAACGAAGTCAGAGGAAGCACAGAAATGTAAAAAACTAAACAGAAACTATATTTCCATCACAACAGCGCATGTCTGCAGTTGCTTCAGGCTGCCACAAAGCACGAGAGAGACACTAAATGGAGTACAGCAAAGTTGCTCTACTTTATTATTTTGATCTACAATCACTAGGGAGGACACGGGGAGATCGCTATTTTAATAATGCTACCTACAATATGTGCATCGCCACTGTATGATCATACTGTCTTTTTTTTCAAAAAATTCTGAGAAACAATTCTCAGACTTTCTTTGTAGGTTGAGTGAAGAAGATTCTCTGTTTTCTCCTATACCTTATATACGATTCACATTTGCTTGAGGTGGCTGTTTGTGTGCTGTGTACTAAGCATTAGTTAGCTGAGATGGAAACCTTATGTCAGTAGGACTGGTCATAACTTTTCCCCTTGTTTGTTCTGGCTAAACCAATCATGTCGGCCTTCAACTGAAGGCCAGATTATTCTTGTGGATTGGTTTGTCCAATGAAACTAATCAAGTGGGCATTTTTTGGTTGAGAATTAATTTAAATGTTGCCTAAACCTAAATATGTGCTGTAAAATTGTAAGCTTCTTTAAACATCTAATTCAATAAGTATTACAAAACCTTAGACACAGCTGAACTCAAACTCAAGTTCTCTTGATCATTAGCACACTTACCTGATGGAGCTCATGCAGATAATAAATACATTCAGGATCTATTGTGTACTTATCATCTGCTAAGGAACTGCTAAGGAAATGAATCATTTTTTTGTTTATTTCATTGCACACATAAAAGTTAACCTCTGTTCTAATTCTGCCTCGAAGATTTTTTGTCAGCACTTCTCCATTTATAGGGTAAAGTGGAACTCAGCAAGTTAACTTCAAAAAGTGCATGTGCTGCCACTATGTGAGACTGTAGTAGTTCAGGTTGGAAAGCATGATTCACAGTCAACAATGGTCATTTTCCTGTTATGAAAATGATCTTAACAACTTCATTTTTGGTGCTGTTTCCATATATTTTCCGTATTGGTTTGAGCTTATGAAAGTCTTATGAAATATTAACAGATTATCATGCCTCGATCAAAGTAACATAACTAAGAATGGCCTTCTGCCGATATAAATTATGATAGATATTATTTGCTATAACCTCATTTCCGTCCTGTTGACAGCAGATCATAGAAAATTTCTTTAAACTGATGTATATCAGAGTAGGTGTGAAACATGGGAAACATCTTGATGTATTTTAGGCACTTACAGAAACAAAATGAAAGCACACACACAACCATTTGCTGCATGCAGATCCATCTTGAAAACATACAGTATCTCACAAATGTGAGCACATCCCTCACATTTTTGTAAATATTGTCTTATATCCTTTAGTGGGACAGCACTTAGGATACGACACTTTGACACAATGTAAAGTAGTCAGTGTACAATTTGTATAACAGTGTACATTTGCTGTCCCAACAAAATAACTTAACAGACAGCCATTAACATCTAAACCACTGGCAACAGAAGTGAGTGCACCCCTAAATGCAAATGTCCAAGTTTTGTCCAATTAGCCATTTTCCCTCCCTGTTGTCATGTGACTCATTAGTGTTGCAAGGTCTCAGGTGTGAATAGAAGCAGGTGTGTTAAATCTGGTGTTATCGTTCTCACACCCTCACATATGGGTCAGTGGTAGTTCAGCATGGCACCTTATGTCAAAGAACACTCTGAGGATCTGAAAAAAAGAATTGTTGAGCTACATAAAGATGGCCAAGACTATAAGAAGATTACCATTGCCCTGAAACTGAGCTGCAGCACTATGGCCACGACCATACGGAGGTTTAACAGGACAGGTTCCACTCAGAACAGGCCTCGTCATGGTAGATCAAAAAATTTGAGTGCATGTGCTCAAAAGCATTTCCATAGGATGTCTTTTAAAAATAGATGTATGACTGCTGCCAGCATTGAGCTTGAAGGGTTTGGGGGGGGGCATCAAATAGGTCTGCATGGTCTTTACAGACGGAAGCCTCTCAAAAGATGATCCACAAGAATCCTGCCAACAGTTTGCTGAAGACCAGCAGCCTGACATGGATTATTGGAACCATGTCCTGTGGTCTGATGAGACCAAGATAAACTTATTTGGTTCAAACGATGTCAAGTGTGTGTGGCGGCAACCAGGTGCAGACCATAAAGACGTGTGTCTTGCCTTCAGTCCAGCATGGTGGTAGGACTCTCATGGTTTGGGGCTACATGAATACTGCTGGCTGTGGGGAGGCACAATTCATTGAAGGAACCATGAGTGCCTTTTACACTGCTTGTGAAAAGTCCTGGGCTTTTGAAAGTCAAGGGCACATTTTGAAACAAATTTACCCAGGTACAGTGCCTTGCGAAAGTACTCGGCCCCCTTGAACTGGTCAACCTCTTGCCGCATTTCAGGCTTCAAACATAAAGATATAAAATTAATTAAATTAAAAATTAAAAGAATCAACAAGTGGGACACAATCGTGAAGTTGAATGAAATTTATTGGATCTGTCAAACTTTTTTAATAAATAAAAAACTGAAAAGTGGAGCGTGCAATATTATTCGGCCCCTTTACTCACTCCAGAAGTTCAGTGAGGATCTCTGAATGATCCAATGTTGTCCCAAATGACTGATGATGATAAATAGAATCCACCTGTGTGTAATCAAGTCTCCGTATAAATGCACCTGCTCTGTGATAGTCTCAGGGTTCTGTTCAAAGCGCAGAGAGCATCATGAAGACCAACGAACACACCAGGCAGGTCCGAGATACTGTTGTGGAGAAGTTTAAAGCCGGATTTGGATACAAAAATATTTCCCAATCTTTAAACATCCCAAGGAGCACTGTGCAAGCAATCATATTGAAATGGAAGGAGTATCAGATCACTGCAAATCTACCAAGACCTGGCCGTCCCTCTAAACTCTTATCTCGAACAAGGAGAAGACTGATCAGAGATGCAGCCAAGAGGCCCGTGATCACTCTGGATGAACTGCAGAGCTCTACAGCTGGGGTGGGAGAGTCTGTCCATAGGACAACAATCAGTCGTACACTGCACAAATCTGGCCTTTATGGAAGAGTGGCAAGAAGAAAGCCATTTCTCAGAAGATATCCATAAAAAGTCTCGTTTAAAGTTTGCCACAAGCCACCTGGGAGACACACCAAGCATGTGGAAGAAGGTGCTCTGGTCAGATGAAACCAAAATCGAACTGTTTGGCCACAATGCAAAACGATATGTTTTGCGTAAAAGCAACACAGCTCATCACCCTGAACACACCATCCCCACTGTCAAACATGATGGTGGCAGCATCATGGTTTGGGGCTGCTTTTCGTCAGGAGGGACAGGGAAGATGGATGGGGCCAAATACAGGACTATTCTGGAAGAAAACCTGTTGGAGTCTGCAAGAGACCTGAGACTGGGACGGAGATTTATCTTCCAACGACTTGCAGCTGTAATTGCAGTAAAGGGTGGCGCAACAAAGTATTAACGCAAGGGGGCGGAATAATATTGCACGCCCCACTTTTCAGTTTTTTATTTTTTTAAAAAGTTTGACACATCCAATAAATTTCATTCCACTTTACGATTGTGTCACACTTGTTGATTCTTTACAAAACATTAGAATTTTATATCTTTATGTTTGAAGCCTGAAATGTGGCAAGAGGTTGACCAGTTCAAGGGGGCCGAGTACTTTCGCAAGGCACTGTAATTTCACTTTCTCTGGGCCTTACTTTCACAAGTAATAGGCCCTGGTCTGGGGTAGGACTTTTTAGATTACCCAGTAATTGATAAAGCGGTGGGGTTATGTGCAGCAAGGCTTTGTGCCAAGGAGGAGGTGAGTATAAATTTGTCGTTTTAATACAATTAATTTGTCACAAAAACCACCGTATTGTCCCGACTATAAGCTGCTACTTTTTTCCCATGCTTTGAACCATGCGGCCTATAATGAGGTGTGGCTTTTCTGTGGATTTTTTTTACCCCGCCAGGGGGCGCTTTAGCAGAAAGTGAAAAAAACGTGACAGGTGGGAAGTCAAAATTGGAAAAGAAGACAGCGCTAATTTTCATTTAGCATATGCAACCAGAGACGGAGACGGAGCACGACGGAGATTTTTTTTCAAACCCGTTCCCACTCATCATGGAAACCATACGAAGAAGTTCATATGATGCCGCATTTCAGTTGAAGGCCATCGATCTGGCAGTACAGGAAGGAAATAGAGCTGCTGCACGTAAGCTAAGCGTGAATGATTCCATGGTTCGGTGCTGGAGTCGGCAGCGGGAAGAACTCATTCAATGCGAAAAGACCAGAAAGGCTTTCAGAGGACATAAAAGCAGGTGGCCTGAACTTGAAAATGTTCTTGAGGACTGGGTTAACACTCAGAGAGCAGATGGCCGAGGTGTATCCACTGTGCAAATCCGGCTGAAACCCAAATCAGTCGCCCCCGAAATGAATATTGACGATTTTAATGGAGGACCGTCCTGGAGTTTCAGATTCATGAGAAGAAAGAACCTGTCCATCAGGTCGCGGACAACTCTCTCTCAGCAACTCCCCCAGGATTACCAGGAAAATGTTGCTAATTTTCTACAATTTGTTAAAACAAAGATCGCAGAGAATGCCATAGGACCAGACAACATTATAAATATGGATGAAGTGCCATTGACATTTGATCTGCCTCTGACCGGGAATGTAAACAAGACAGGGGCATCATCCATTATGGTGAAAACCACTGGACACTATAGGACACATTTCACCTGTGTCCTGGGCTGCACCGCCTCTGGAAAGAAGCTTCCCTCGATGGTAATTTTTAAGCGCAAAACTATGCCGAAAGACCAACTCCCGAAGGACATTGTGGTTAAAGTCAACCAGAAAGGATGGATGCTAGAAAGTCTAATGAATGACTGGTTAATGGAGTGCTACGGAAAACGTCCAGGAGGATTTTTTCACCATTAAAAAGCACTGCTTGATTTGGACAGTATGAGGGCCCACATCACCAATTCAGTGAAAGCAGTCATCAAGAGAACCAACTCAATTCCTGCTGTGATTCCTGGAGGTACAACAACGTTTTTGCAACCCCTGGACATCAGTGTGAATCGAGCGTTTAAAGAAACACTCCAGGGTGAATGGGAGGCTTGGATGACTAGCGGCGATAAATCCTTCACAAAACTGGCCGCATGCGAAGAGCATCATTTTCTGATGTCTGTCAGTGGATCCTAACAGCGTGGGGCAGCGTGAAGGAATCTACCATCATCAATGGCGTGAAGAGGGCACCACAGCTTCAGAGCCAGCTTCACCCCGGGATGACAGCGACACGGAGAACAACACTGACATCGACACAGAAAAGGTATGTGACGAAACTCTTCTGGGGCTGTTCAACTCCGACACTGAACAAGATGACTTCAGTGGTTTCAGTGCGCAGGAGGAGGATGAAGAAACCAATCAATAAATTTTCTGATTTGTTTGATCAGCACGTTCACTTTTATGCTACAAGCACCATTTGGAAACTAATCAGTTCAGTTATGTTCAGTTAAACTACGTAATCAGTTCAGTCGATATCAGCAGCTTTTAGCCCGGTGTGGCTAATATATGTACATTTACATTTTTTTTTTTTTTTACTTTGTGGGTACGGCTCATATTGAGGTGCGCTCTATAGTCGGGAAAATACAGTAGTTTTAAGATGCTTTTAAGCAAAAAAGAAGGCATTTAAACCTCATCTGTGCAGTCAGTTCATCAACATGTTCATGTGCCACTTTGAAATGTTCTTTTGAAGTTTTCGGAGCAGCAGAGCTCCGCCTACAGAGTGGGCTGGCAGCTAAAATAAATTAAGCTAAGCTAACTGGGCAGTTTGAGTGGGATTTCCCCACTAACTGCTGCCTTATCTTGACGAGTCACTCTATCATTTCCTGCTACCTGGTATCTTTGTGGCGGCTGAAAGCGGATTTAAAGCATTTAGCAGGTATGTGGTGAATAACTGCAAGTACCAGACTAAAAAATATAATATTTTTCACCTGACATTTTTTACTTTTCCAGTTAATTTTGTTATTACTTATAAACTGCTTCGCCACAGTTCTGTAGGTAAAATAATTTGTTAAAGCACTTTCACTTTTCCTTGAACCTAAAAAATAAACATTTCCCTTTCATTGTTTTATGCAGATGAAAAAGATAAAAAACGTGGTAACTTATGACCTGAACAATGCTTCATAGGTTCTATCCAACAAACCACTACCTTCAGAGACTTTATTAATGTAAATTGTACTTTTTGTGTCCGATAGGGAAACGATAGTTCATTTATTCTGGTATTGCTTGTTTACAAAACATCTCCGGATCAGACTTTTACGTTTTATTTCCAGTCATGTTTACCCAAATTTTTCCTTATGCTGGAAGAATGTCTTTGGTTAAACAGTAAACTCATTTATCACTTTTATGTTATTAACCTGCTACTTATACTGTCTAAATTCTATATTCATAAATCCAAGTTCTCCAATCATAAGCCAAATTTAACTGAATTACTTTTCTTTATAAATCATTATATTTTATCAATAATGGACAGCAAAAATAAAATATAATGCCTTTTTTAACATTTTAATATTTTTTTAATTTGTGTTTTAAAACTCAGCATTTGTGGTATAATCAAGTTGTATATTGTTCTTTTTTTCCCTTAGTGGTCCTTTCTGTGTTCTTTTTGTCAGCTTGATGTGTTTCATGTTCTGTTTTATTTCGAAAAGTTTGAAAACAAATATCAAACATCTTCGTCGGGCCTTGGTTGTTTGGCATTGGGTTTCTTATTACCGCCACCCGCTGGACTGAAGGTGTAGTGCAATTTTTTTCAAACTTTCCCATACGTCATTAGGCTGATTTAAATAAATGTACCAAGACCTTTCTGAGCAATTGCAGCAGAAGGCACACAAATTCCCTATGATTCCTTTTCACCGGTTAAAACAATTCCTGGGGCTTTAAGTGGAAAAGGGGCTATGCCAACATGTACTATGACATACTGAAGCAGAGCATGATCCCGTCCCTTAGGGAACTAGGCCTCAGGGCAGTACTCCAACATGATAACAAATGCAAACACACCTTCAAGATGACCACTTCCTTGGTAAAGAAACTGAGAGTAAAGGCGCTGGACTGGCCAAGCATGTCTCCAAACCTAAACCCTACTGAGCCTCTGTGGGGCATCCTCAAATGGAAGGTGAAGGAGTGAAAGGTCTATAACATTCAGCAGTTCCATGGTGTCATCATGGAAGAGTGGAAGAGGATTCCAGTGGCAACCTGTGAAGAGAGAACTTCATGCCCAAGAAAGTAAAGTCAGTGCTGGAAAATAATGGTGGTCACTCAAGATATTGACAGTTTGGGCATAATTTGGACATTTTCACCTAGGGCTGTACTCACTTTGTTGGCAGCAGTTTAGACATTAATGACCCTATATTGAGTTATTTTGAGGGGACATCAAATTTACACTGTTATACAAGCTAGACACTGACATCTTTACATTGCATCACAGTGTCATATTTTCAATATTGTCCCATGAAAACATGAAAATATTTACAAAAATGTGAGGGGTGTACTCACTTTTGCGAGATACTGTAACTACTGCATCAACTTAGGGAGAAACAGACCTCCACAGAAGTACTGGGGGCATAAAAGTGATGATGAATGGCTCGTATGATCGCAACACTCTCTCCTTTCTGTCTAACCTTTTTCAAATACCTGTGACATTCTCCCTGCAGCGTGCCTTGTCTACCTCCCTCGCAGATATTGTGCTGAATTAGCCGACCGTGAAAAATGGCTGCTCTGTTGTCAAATGATTCACGTGGATGAGCAGGGAAAAAAAGGGAAAGGAAAAAAACACACAGTCTATCTGTTTGATATTCAGGAAGGTGCTGTGCTACCTGTTTCAAAGACTTTTCCTGTTTGAGAGGAACACAGTGCCTCAGGGAAAAGTTTGAACGCAATTGCAGCTGATGAATAGCTAATAAGGTCTATTAGCTCATTTAATTACCTCTTTGCTTTTATCACAAAACTGATTTATTTTCTTAACACACAGAGGCAGCTTCAGTTGCAGATCATTTCAAAGGCGTGGAACACTTCCTTGTAAGAGATTTTGGAAGATTAATGTGCAAAATGCCCTCGGAAGTCAGGGCTTAGTGTGGATATTCAACTCTGAGCTTGTAGAGATACAACAAGCTGATCTTGTCAGCTGAAAGAAGCCTTTTCTGGTGAGACAAAAATCAAAGCAGAAGGAGAGAGACAGGCAGTGAACAGGGCAGCTGAAAGTGGGTGTGATGACTCCAGCTGCGCCGCATTACACATTTGAAGCACAGCAGGAGGTACCCAAAAAGAGCCTTTATTCTTTCTGTCTCGACACACCCCATACACTAACAAGCTATTACAGTGACAGAAACGTCTACTCCTGGAATGTCAACATCCTGCAAAGATAGCCGACTGAAGTACCCTCTCCTCTTTTTGGCTGGGTTTACACAAATTAGTGCAGCATCACAGAGAAATCCTTTCCAGGGAGGAAAAGGATTTTTAAAATTTGTTTTTGAAAGGATCCCATGGAGTGAGTCAGTGTAGCAAGATCACACCATTGCTTAGTCACCCAATTCATTAGGGGAAAAAAAACAGCAGAGTGGAGATTGTTCAACGCCTCCAGGGATAAAATGGACACCCCAGTACCGGAGTGACAGCCTAGAACATACACACCAGATGGAGGAAGCTATTAATTTATCAATATTTATAAGATGCAAATGTTAGGATGCTGGAGCTCTCCCTGACCACCTGTTTCTCCCTGGTTTACCGAGTTCTTTTTTGCCACCTGTCGTGATCCACTCCTCCTGTTTCCAGAACCCCAGCTGTAAACGTTTACCACGTGTCTCACTACTCTTTCTAGCTGAGATGCACTGATCAGGGGTTTGCTGAATCAGGACCTGCCGACACCGACTTTAGCTGATTCTGATTTCGGCTTAAAAAAAATTTGTGTTTCAAGTCTTCCTGGCATGGAAGATTCATTATAAATTAAAGTTAAAGTTATTTCACTGATTTCTTGAGGGTCTGCAGCTGCAAAATCCAATATAATTGCGTCACAAATAAATCTTTATGATAGCTGAAGCAACAAATAACTTTTTTGCAATTTTGAGAATTTATATCTAATTAAATATTTTTACATTTTGTGTCACGATAGCCTAGCCAAAGTGGCTGAAGAAGGGCAGTAGGAAGATGTTGTCTGGTGTAGATGGTGATTTATTTGCAAAAAATTTTGACCAAAAAAAGATATTTACAAAAATCCCCAAAATTATTGACTCAAAATTTAACATTGTAGAAATGAACAAGTCAAGCAAAATTAATGTCAAGTGCACTCAGCTATACTGATCTGGTCCTCTCCTCCTGAACAGTGAAATTCTTTTGCTTAAATAGTCTCTGGTAAGTCTAACAAAATGGTCTCTATTCCAAATACCAGGTATGACTAAACATCACGTTTACTTGATGCTACTTCATACTAGTGACAAACAAACACATTTTAGTGTAACCATTAAATCATACAACAATATATATAAAGCTACGGCAAACATAAACCTAAAAGTAACTTTAGCAAAATTCCACAGCTTCTCTACCACCTCTTCACGTGGTCCTGTCCTTTTCAGGAAGCTATAAATACAGGAAGTGAGGCAGCATTTTCTTTATTTGCTTCTGGAACACAGGTAAGTCAGGCAATCTCATAACCCAAAATAACATGCACAAATCAGCTGCGCTAAATAAAAAAAGCTACACTTAACAAAACTTGTCAGAATTAATTTAAACTAAGATGTTATTGTAAATCTGTAAAGATGCAAAACAAATAAACCTGGGACAGTAAATGTTTGCAGACCACAGGATGAGGTATGGCTAAATCAAAACAAGAATGTTAAATGAAAATAATAAACCAAACTCTCTGAGCAAATGATGCTCTCACCAACTTTGTCACATTTTGCTACAGTCTTTGAAACTACTAAATGGAGGAAATACAACGTTATCAGCTTACATTGCTAAAAGCCATTGGCTTACCAAATCCCATTGGCTTTTAAATTTGAAATTGGAACTTTGATGTCATTCTCAGATCCAGGTTTTGACAGAGGAAAATGGAACGTAAATTGCCACCATCAGTTTGTACAAGGAGTTCTCAAAATGTTCTTCACTGCATTTCTTTTTAAAGAGGTATATGAATATTGTAAGAACAATAAAGAATATTGTGCCTGAACAACTTGTCTTTTTGACTGATGCTTATTAGTTGTACGTTGCAGTTCATTTGTAGGGTTAAGGTTTAGGGTTTACAAACAACCATCTTCTGAGTACCACTTAATGCAGCCCAAATCCCACCAGTCATAGTAGTACCACAGTTCAGAACTAAAGCGATAGATAAAGTAGACCCTCTGGGAACTCCAAAAGGCTGCTAACATTTCCAAATCCAACATGTTCAATGAGGGAGAGAACCAGACATCTCAAAAGGATAAAACAGAGCCACTTCACAGTACAACGTTTAGCTTCCCTGTTCTTTGCAGGAGTATCACTTCCTCTTTGAGTGGCAGCCTGACTAAACACTAGATGGTTGTCTTTGTAGGAAGGAAAGTTTTTCCTTCTTTCAGTAGCAGCATTTACACCAAAGAGTGTTGTCAGCATGACTTGTTTATGCTAATTTGTATTTTGTAACCGGATAATTTGTGATTAGATTTTCAACTTTCTGATTGAAAAAGTCACCGGCTGATTTTTCGGTGCATCTTAATTTTGCAGTTCCTTGGCTAGCTGGCTGAGGATCTACATAAGTATGCATAGTTACACTTAGCTTCTTTTTTCAATAACTGTAATTTCATCCACTGATATTTACTTCCCTCAAGCTACCCCCTGTTTTCTTTCTTCAGGCCTAAAATATTACCAAAGGTTACGAACTAGTTAGCCATCACCTTGCTGAAAGCTAACTTGCTAATGTATGTTCTGATTCACTGTTGTACACCTGTTTTGCTTTTCCATATTCTCCGCAATGATAAGCAGCTTTTCACAAGTTTCCCGTTCTTCAAACATCCATCTGCAAATCATGTCAGACAGTATTATTTATTTAGTATATTTATGCAGTAAATGGTGTGACGTTGCTGCAACAGGAGAGAATGAGCACAGCCAAAACTAAAATCCCTTAAATGTCAAACGATTGTTACCTCAACTCTAATCTGTTGCATTGCTTCTGAGTTGAACAATAGGGTACTTGCTCTCATGAATAATTGACCATTTATTTTTACTGGAAAACAAGCTGCACAGAGTGAAGTCGCTGAACTTCAGAACCTAAAGTTTAATATTTCTTTTTATTTTTCCATCTCTTCATATGTTTATAAGAACAGACAGATTGCTACTCACACTGTAGGACTCCTGGATGGTTTTCCTCAGACAGTTTTGTCTGACCAGCTGTTTGCCAGAGGTATTGTGTTGCTTTGCTTTTCTACTAAAGTGTTTTATTGCATTCAAGTTAGACTTTTTTCAGTCTGATTTAAACTTTGCTTCACTCTAAAAACATCTCTGTGATCCAGTAGTCTTTAAATCAACTATTTGACTAAAAATTTAAAAATATGACATACTACAGTTTTACAAATTGCAGAAAATTACTAATTCCAATTGAATTGAACCAGTTTGCTATTGTATAGCACCCTGACATGGCACAAAATGGTACTTGCCTTCCTTTTGCATAAAGGAATGATGGATCTGATTATTTACTGCTATGTTGGTTCTTATCTCATTTAAGCAGATGGAGACGTGTTACAATCCAACATGTATTTATTGGACTGAAAGCATAAAATCTGAATGTAACAAGTTGGTCGTTTGCCAGTACTACTAATATTGATTTGGTTCGTCACTCAGCACAAACTGATCTGACAGATGTTCCGACCTATAGCTGGAACACGATTAGTTTGTGGTGCAGCATTTGTTTTTTCCAACTCTCACATCTAAACCAGATGGTTCACAGCATCTGTCGGGGCTTCCATTAATGTCCTCTTGGCCAAGCCTGTGGGATGCGTCCACTTTTCCTTTACAGATTATCCAACTAGCACATATAAATCATGATGCCCCTATAAGAAGAGACAACTATCACTTGGCCAATCTGACTAGGTCAGATTATGACACTAGTTCCTATAAAATTCTCTGCAGCAACAACTCATCCATAATGCTGCTGCCAGAATCATCACAACCACTTGTTCTTCAATCCCTGATTGTAAAATAATAGATTGACCATAAGGCACTGATTGGCCTTGGGACTAAATATGTAGTTGTTGGTCAGGTGTGAACGATGTAGACCTCTCAGGTCATCAGATAACTCTTCACTCAATGTTCCCAGAATAAAAACTAAACAAGGGGAGGCAGCATTTAGTCTCTATGCTCCTCAGCTCTGGAACAAACTCCCTGAAAACCTGACACATGCAGAACCTGCAGGGCCCTCTAAACCGGAACAGAAGACATTTTCGTTTACTACAGCTTTCCCATGAAGGTCAACGATCACTTGTTCAGGTGATATTTAACATGTCTTAGCTAATCATTTGGGTTAAATTTTGCAACTGTATCAATTATTTTTTTATGTTATACTCACATCTTTTACTACTGTTCTTTTGATGTATTTTATGTCTTTAATGCAATTCCATTTTCTCTATTAATTTATTTGCATGTAAAACACTTTGAAATACCTTATGTACAGTGGTGATTGCTCTAAGACTGCAAGGGAAGCCCAGCTTCCCCTAAAATGTCAAAAAATAAGTGATCAAATATATACTGTTGTGTGTACATGTCATTGACTAAATATGCGCTACAACGCGCTCAACTTTTGTTCAGAATCAGCTTCTTATCACTGGTAACGACGCGGGTTTCCTCTCACTCATTCCCGCAGCTTCACAGTGCTTTAAACAGTGAGTTCAATAGCGAAGCAAAAATGCTGGGCTTTGTCCCGCCCATCGGATGCTCAGCGTCTCTGGGGGTCTATGGGGCAGTGTGCTGGCCTCGGCTGGCCCGGACGCTCAGCTTCTGCATGATGATTGGATGATCTGTCTGAGGCTGAATCCCTTTTTGATTAACAGCGAAATCAGCGAATCAGCGATCTTGAAATTGAGCTTCCCCTCCTTGAAAGACCAGCAACCGCCACTGCTTATGTATGAATAGTACATGACAAATAAACATGCCTTGCACCATCCTGGCCCGCTTACCTGTACAGCCACAGACAGCTCTGTAGGAGTGCAAACAAGGATTAACGGGTCCAAAACACAGCGATAATGAAGGATTAAACTGTATAAAAAAAATAAAAAAAACACAACTTAACAAACCAAAATCATGGAAGGCAGCTTCCATCAGATGGTTAGCACCAGACAACAATGTTTGCTATCTAAAACAGCTAGATCATTATTCTGTTTTTGTGGCTTGCTATACCTCAAGAAGTTTGCTTAAAGACAAAAACCACACACATAAACTTAGTGTGGTTCTGTGGACCTTCTTACTGCAAGATCTCCCTGTTGTTGTGCCTGTTGCGCTGCACATTAGAATTCCCACTGCATCATCTGGAGAGGGTCTGCGTCAGGGGTGAGGATGCACTCTAAATCTTTATGATGGAGGGGCAGAGCAAAAGAGCACAAGGCTGTTCATATTTTTAAAGCGTTTGCATTGCTGCCAAAAGCTGGCAGCAGAGCCCCCGCACACACATACACCCACATGAAAGCCCTGTGTATGATGTAAAAGGCTGAGAGAAGCTCAGTAAACAATCAATACAGGTTTCACTGAGTGATTCTTGACCTTTTTCTGGCTTTTAAAGGAAAGAATGAAAACAAAAATGGCCCTCACATGTTTGTGCATACAGGGAACTGTATCAAATGCTAGTTGCTCAGGAAATCAAGTCAGGTCTTACAAAATTACATTTTTATGTGAAATAGGACACTTTTAAGGAAAATTATAGGATCCTATATAGGTGAAGATTTGTCTTGAATTTTGTTTCAGATCCAGAGAGCAGAAACTTGCAGGAGGATTTTGCACGTCTCCAGAAACGGCGAGAAGCAGATACAGACAAAGCTGTTTGTCTCCCGCTGTGGGTATTTGGCACGGATTGTTTCTGTTATGGTGCTCTCACTTGTCGTCCGGTGAGGCCAGTGCTGCTAATAGCTACAAGGGTGGTAAAAGGCTTTTAGATGAGTGATCTGAAAGCAACTTGAGGATTCGTTCAGCTTCCAGTCTTCAATGTGCAAAAAAATCCGGTTGGTAAAACATTGAAGGTATAACTGAAACTGTCTATAGTAGAGACAGGCTGTTCTCCATTGGTGGACATCCACCTGTGTATGTTGATTCCCGCATCCGAAAGTTTTATGTGCGTCTTGCTGCATTTTGAGTTATTAGTTTAATCTTTTTTACGAGACTATAAATGAAAGCCATTTGAATTAAGGCTTTCATGCTGAGGCTCATAAAAAAGTGTGTGTTTGGAGACAACAGATCTCCTGAAGTTCATTTCAGGTTGGGTTGGCTTCCGAAAAAAGCACATAAAAAAGACTTTCAGAATGAGAATGCCTTTTATATAATAGGGGATCACACTGAAAGCTGACGTTAAACTCCAGAAACGCAAAATAATGTGATCTCAAGGTATACCCAAAGTTTTCTCCAGGTCTAAGGATCAGCTTCACACCTCCTCCCCATGTTGCTGTGCACTGCCTGTCAGCCGGTTGAAAGAAGGCCACTATCATTTTCGCTTACTTGGTACTCTGGTTGCAAATCAAAAACGATCCTCAAACATATACATTCATTGTGTGAAAAGAGCAAGAATGCCTTCTATCACTCCTATTAAAGTAGCACCTTTTAAGTACAGTTGCCAAGCTATGAGCAGTATGTCTACCTCAGCTTATTTAGACTGCCAGTGGTATTCTATAAAGAGCAGAACGACAAAATAGTGTAATAAATGGTACCTCTTGCAAACTGCTACTAATTCTATTGAAGGTTTACTCTATAGCTTTAATTAAGTCTATATATCAACACCAACATTATAAAAATCTATATTATGCATAACATTATTATGACCGGAATAAGAAATCTGTTATTTTAGTAGCTGTAGGAGTAAATGCTGATATCTGATTGTCAGACCCGGGCCTCTTCCCTACCTATCTAAATATTGACAACCAAAAACAGGACTATTTGTAATTCCCAACTCAACCAAAAATAAATGAAAACAAATGATGGGTTCAAAGGGCAGCTTTTTTTTGGCAGTCTGTCAGCTGTAAGCAGGAAGAAGTAATTCTTGCAGGCTTTCATTTCCTGGCCAGCCAATCAGCTCTGAAAGAACAAATATGATGGAAAGCTCATCCATAAATCGCTAAGTTCTGTACATTTATAAGATTATGCCTTACAGATAACAAAAAACCCCTCAATTTAGCACTTTTAATAATAATTAATACTGGTCTGCTGAAAGGTTTGTCTGTGCACTGTACACTATTTACTCAGTATATGGTCAGGACTCCTTTTGCATGAATTACTGCATCAGTGTGGTGTGGAATGGAGGCAATCAGCCTCCACCTGCTGAGGTGCTGAGGTGTTAAGGAAGTCCATGTTGCTTTAAAAATGGCCTTCAGCTCGCCTGCATTGTTGGCTCACCCGTTTCTCATCTTCTTAACAATAGTCCATTGATTTTCATTAGGGTTTAGCTTGAGCCAGTGTGATGGCTATTAAAGCACATGGATACTATGGTCATTAAAACAGGTGCCCACACTGTCCCAATGGGAAATGAAATTAGCATCTCTGTAGATTCTGTCCACAAAGGGAAGCTTGAGGTGTTCTAGAATTTACAAGTGGATGGCTGCACATACTTTGGACTTGATAAAACACGTTGGAACAAACATGATTACATGTCTCCCAAATCCTCACTGATAGTGGAAACTTCACTCTGGACCTCTAAGCAACCTTAATTTTGAGCCTCTCCACTGAAACGATTGCTGTCATCTGAACTGAGTAGTTTGGATCACTGTGTGACAGTGATCTTTGTTTTTTAATCTATAGAGAACTGGGAAGATATATATTCTTTATCATTTTTATCTTTTTTTGCCTTCAGAAGAACATAAATGAATTGTTTTGTAGGAAATCTTATGGCAGCGTTTTCACCACCAGGTTAGTAGCAAACCATATATTCACAGCTTTTTTCCTTTCAACAAGTGCATAAAATGACATCAGCTATTTTCTTTTACCTCCTTGCTCTACGATTTCACCTGTGATATCAGGGCGCTGCCGTATTAGCATATGAGTCAAAGCTCCAGAGGGTATGCTTTGATATTACAACTGCATGCAAAATTCGCAGAACGGTGAAAGACATGTCAACTTGCACGTCAGGTGTGATTTACCTCAAAGCAGCCTAGGCTAAGAGTGTGGCTGGGTCTGTGGACGCAGGGCGAAAACCTTCCATGAGCACCCGGGGACCTAAACAGATGCTTCACAAAACACATCACTGAAAGCCGCTCCTTCCTTCATTATTTTTAAATGTCACTGATGTCTTTGTGTTTCTCCATAGGCAACCCTGTGCCCTGCAAATGTCAGCTCATAGGGTATTTTTTTTAATTCCATCTCGCAAATCGATACTTTCAAAATTCAACCGGGATGGTAAAAGAGAGCGTTTTCAGCTGAGTGGGTTCTCTTGGGGTGCCTTGAGTTGAAGAGGTCATTTTTACACCGAGCTGACAGAAAACTGTGGATGAGCAAAAAGTCTTGCAGCTTTCTAGCCATGGGAATGTTATTAGCTGTTTAAATAAGCAAGTTACCATTTTTTTAGGAGCGACAGTAGTTCCTTATTGGCGGTTTCCTTGGAAATATTAACAAATCTCCTGTTCGTCAGTGTAGCCTGTGTTTACGCTGTAAAACAATTTTTCTACAGGCCATGTTGTGCCTCTGTTAATATAACCTCTGCAGGGAAAATGTGTGGAATGATTAAATCAGCAGCATACGAGCTGAAACGCAGATGATTGCACCACCTGAAGGTTACAGGACTAATTTATTGATTATTTTATGTACAACAAAAGCAGCTGGCAGTGAGTTCAAGGTGCACACAGCTATTTTACGTTATGGCAACTATGAGACCCTCTACTATTTCAGTCTGTCCGCTTTTAAAATGCCAACAGGAGAAGTTTGTACTTTAGTCAAAGAAGGTCCAATATTCTCACAAAAACAACAGCAGATGGAAGGTGGCACAATACAGACCTCCAACATCAGCTTTCAGCCTTGCTGTGGAAAATGAAGCACCATCTGACTTTTCATTAGTGAAAGATGCAGCTGAAGGGCTTTTGACAGGATACTTTAAAGCGTCTGAATCATGCACAAATAAATCCAACATATTTGTGAGACTGAGTTGGATTTCTTGCATCTGGTGTGACCAAGACCACAACGTATTGGCCAATGTGAGGTCTTATGAAGAAACTTATTCAAGGGGTTGAATAATTCTGAGAAGCCAGTGGTCACCTAAAATAAGATTTTTTTGTTGAATTTGAATGAAACCTTTGTAATACCAGCATTATTAAACAACACTACCTCGCTTGTCTGATTTCTTTATTGTGGGAAATTTTTTTTATTATGGTAATAAGCCTCATTTGCAATGGTTGTTGAAAAAGAAAACGTACACTTTTGTTTGTTGTTAGGTAAAATACAACAGAACGAACATGCACTGTTAAACGAATAGCAACATTTTGGCAAGAGGACAATCATCAGATTGACAATTGCTGAGAATGGGAACCCCACTTAAATGTGAAGTGGTGCTCAGTTTCTGACCAATCACATCCACACATATGCTGGGTATACAAATTTTAATAATACACTAATTTTGTACCTCTGAGATCAGAATAGATTATTTCCATACTTTCTTTTACCTTTCAATTAGAGCCATTAAAAAGAGAGATTAATGGAAATACTTAAAGTCATCTAGTTTAACAAAGAGTGGGTTTAATGTACCTCACATGCAGATGCCACTCCCTATGTGTAAGACGCTAACATATTTATTTAAATGTAACTGTGTAAGATGTATTTGTTACAACTGCACAGCATTTTAAATACATTATTCCTGTATTTTTTGTGTTACAACATTTTAGTGGTTTAGTGTTTAAATGTTGCTCTGCGGTGAAAGGAATAGAGGTGAAGGATTTAAATATCAGCCATGTTTCTTGGACAGTTTTTTTTATTATTTTATGTTGCCTTTGTTTTATTGGACTTTGTGGAGAAGGAGTAAGATGAGCATGAGAGGCCTGATGACATGAAACATAAATAACTGGCTGGTGTCAGAGTCACCCACTGTTTTATGGCAGTAAAGGCTTCAGCTGTGCCATGTGGGACAATTTTATCACCTCATAGAAGTGGACTTCCAGAGATGCATTTATGCAGCTTGAAACCAAAGATTGACAATTATTCTAAATTATTACCTTTCATACGGAGATGAAAGAGCCAAGACGAGTCCTGGTTTTCACCCCGGGGGAGGCCTCGAGGCAGCTCATGAAGTGGCTGGAAAGATCCCATCACACAGTTGGCTTCAACGCATGAGTGTCTTTGCAGATGAGCTGGAGGACCAGTATGGGAAGAAAAAATGGATGGAAAGAAGGATTTTTTTAGAAGTTTAGATTTTAATACCACGTTGTGGGAAGCATCATGATGGCAGCTCTAAAATGTGATTATTGGTTGTTTTTTTTGTCAGTATTACACACACACACAAGGAAGAAAATTACACTTTTAAAGGCCAGTCACAAGCAGAGCATTTTAATCAGGAAATGATAAATTAGAGTTGCTTGGATCCAGGATGTTGGGGTTCAGATCCTATTATCCATTTGTGAATATTTTCTGATACTCTGCTTTAATTTAAACATTTAGTTTTATTTTATTTCCTGGTGATGTAATGGTGAAAAGAAATAAACCACTTAGCACTATGGGCTATACAGCAGCAGTTTGTGTTCATAACCTCCACTGTATAATTACAAACTTGATAATTACATAATGAGCCGCTACATTCAGAGACTAAATTACTTACTACAAACAATGTAATTAAACAAGCCTCTCTACTGTGACCTGTTTTTAATTATTCACAAGCAGAGGCACTGAGAGAAGTAACACCAAAAAGCCCATTAAACTAGGATTTTACGGTTTGGGAGAAATAAAGTATACTATTGACATTTTTATAATGCATTTATCAGCTTTTATTAGCAATTAGCATTGTTTCTAACCGCTAACTGTACATTTTCTAGATTCCCACCTTGTGTGAAATCTTCCAAGATCTCCAAGCTCTTCATGCTCCAAGAAAAGTAGAGGGTAAAACCACAAAAGCATAAAAAAGCAATGTCCAGTATAAGAAATACTTTCCTCTAATACCTTTGCTGTATATTTTTTCACTGATAGCTGGGCTAGGTGTCACTGGAGGGCTAATGAGCAGTATGTATGAATTACACCAAGCCTGTCTATGGGAAATAATGGGAAATAAACCTCTGTTCAAGATCTGTGTTGTAACTGAGAAAAGCACACAAAAGATGTTTTTTTTTTTAAGTGAGAAATACTAAGTAAAATTACCAGTTTTGCTGAAAGACAGGAAAATACAAATTAAAAATAAGTAGTTTAAAAGTAGGGGTGCACCGATATGAAAAATCAGGCCAATATCGATACCCGATAATAATATCGCTGTTATGGCCAGTAACTGATATTCACCAATACAAAATATGTTTTAATATTTCCCTACCTTTTTGACACTGAAAATACGACTACACAGCTGACATTGCTTTCCTGCTTTAGTTAAACACCCCACAATACTGCATCTCAATCGTCTGTACGTTCCTTCTTCAATCCGTAATCAGGTTATCAGGTGGGCTCATGCTTCCAGCTTCTCCACCCATCCGGGTAGCAGCCACACCATCGCCCTACTTCTGATGGCACTCGCAAAATAAAAATGTCCAAGAGTACATCTCTGCCTCCTCCATCTGTGCTCAGAACAAACGTTTCCACCGAATATTTATGCATAAAGAATAAAACATAACTATAAAAACTGCTGTTTCACATACAATATTAGTAAGGAAAATAATTTCAGGATTTAACATGTATAACAAGTGTAGAGGTTGTAATGAAGGCCTGCTGTCAATGAAACAGTTTTATGTTTTTTAGAGATATTTTCATGTTGAAAACAAGAAAATACGAGGTGATTGTTAGATGTCACCTAGAAGGTGACAGAGTTTCAAAGTAGAATCGAACATGCAGACTCAAGCTTAATTAAAGGAGATTTAATCTGGTTCACAAAACAAGCAGTCCGTAATCCAGAAGGGGTTGTCAAAAAACGAGGCAATGGTTAAAAATACTGGCAAAATATATCTGATGAAAAACGCTGAAATGCAGAAAGATGTCGAGACCAACTAGCAAGGAGGGGAGGAAGCGTTAACGCTTTAATTGGAGACAGGTGATTACAAAACCACATGTAACACATAAGGGCAGGACCAAGGAGACACACGAGGGAGGAGCAAAAAGGAACAGGGGAACCTAGGAGTGAGAAACAAGAACAATGACAGAAGGCATGTCTACAATGAGAAACTGTTGTTACAATTTGCAATGCTAACCATGCTAGCAAAACTCATCATGAATAAAGCTTGCAAAAAACTGTTGTTAAACAGTTGTAAAAAATTGTGTTTTTTTGACTTTGTTTCACTAAAAAAGTTAAATTTAATTTTATTGAGCTGTTTTTTTCCCTGATTAGGCATTGACTTCACTCAATCTCCCACATGATCTGAAGGTGTAACTTATACACGGATAACAGAAAAAGTTTTAAGTTGTCACCTGACATTGTTGTTTACCAACCATTTTTCATCTGTGTAAACCAGCAAGAGTGTTTCAGACGGTCTTTATGCTCTGAGCTCTAAGCAGGTTGTATTCAGATTTAGTAGCTCTGCCATGGACACAGATATGACTAAAAGCATGGAAGGATGATTCTGAGGCTTATATGCAACCATGAATCTTATACATAGAACTTAGGGCAAGGGCACAACTTGCACAATTGGCAGCTACATAGCTAATAATGCTAAGTGGTTTATTCCTATTAGCTTACAAAACACTAAGACAAAGACAGCATTAAAAGTTTAAATATGGATATCAGGATCCATCTCTACTTTTTTTTGATTGTCCTAAAATGTTCTGTTTGGAGGCAGTAAAAAGGTCTAACAGCAATTATTACTTTAGACAAAGTTTTGACCCTTAGGTGTTATGAAAATGGACAGTTAGTAGTTAGCTTCAACACTAACTTCCTGATCTCCTCGTAGGAATTCCTCCCTGACTTCACTTTGGCTGTTGTTGGCTGCAACTAAGATACTGACTGCTCAAAAGTAGTCAAATAAACCTTTTCCTTTTAATTTAGATGTCTCTACTTTTCAAACTCTCTTCCTCCCAATCCAATATGTGCCTTTGATTCTGGATATACACCTAAACTTTCAGAGTGACTGTAACCATCAACGCTGAGGTTGCACTTATCTGCCAAGTCATTTTCTTTTCAATGATTTTGTAATCAGCTCCTTATCACAGTTACCTCCAGCTCACATCTAATAGGTTTCCATGCAGCTAATAAGTGCCCCTTGTCTCCGTATGCCATTAGCCTCTTTAATGAAAACGTGACCCCTATCTGTGCCCCTGTCTTCTTCTCAGGCTTAGCTCGTCTAAAGCTGTAGACATCACAACAGTAAGGCGATAGAAAATGTCAGTTCTCGTCTTTATTCAAATTGATACTACGAATATAGAGAGCTCGGCTACTTGGAAATAAACTACTTGAAAATAAAGAAAGGAGATGGTATTGTTGGTTAGTTTGTAATATTTTCTTAGGGTTTCAAACAAATAACCAGATGTACATAAAACACAGCCTGGATTGAAGAGAGAATTATCAAACTTATGTTTAAGGAATACTTTATAATGTTGACTCTACTTCTTCATACCTTGTATAGCTCTTTCTAACATGTTTGATCTAAAATACTAGACCAAATCCTGACTGATGGTGACCCAGGCATTTTATTCCATGTTAGAAATATGCAGATTGGTTTAAGTTTTTCCACCTACAATTTTTAGCCAATGGGGTCAAGATTTGGAGAGTTTTTTGGACATGAATCCAAAACTTTAATGTTCTGATCTTTGAGCCACTTTGTTAGCCTGTACAGTGCGATAATGTGGTTATGGCATGTACAGGCTGTGGAAGATGCATGATGGGAACATAGATAGGTAAAAATTTCACGTTTTTGAATTGTAAAAAAATTGACTTTGATGTTTGGTATTGTTATTTTAAACCTTATTCCATATTTAATTTGACCTTTGTGAGGTCTAGTTTAACTACAACATGGTTCGTACAGGCTTTAAAGTCTGGAAATGTTTAAAACTTACTTGTAGAATTTTCCAAGGTGGATAAATATAGAAAAAATATATTTGGGTATAGACTTTGACAAAAGCCCCAGGTTACATCTGCAGGAATCAAACCCCAGAGTGTGATACCGCCACCACCATGTTTCACTGTGCGTATGATGTTACTTTAATTATATTCAGTGTTGTTTTGTCCAAAACATTCCTTTTGGAATTGTTGCCTAAACTTAAAACTAGCAAATATTACACTATAACACATTTCCCCACAATGTTTCGAGAGATTTTAGACAGGCTTGGAAGTTTTCTTTAGAAAAAAATTTTGTCTTGCAACTCTCTCTACTGGTTATTCCAGACCAAGGAGAAAACAAGAGGGTGTTGTTACAAATCACAACCAGTACTTGTTGGAAATCCCTGCAGTTCTTTCAGTGTTGCTGCTGTTAGCAGCCTCCCTAAACTGCTTCAGTCTCTTATTTTAATCATTCTTTTCGAGAAATGTCCAGTTTTTGTAATGACCCTGTCTCATAGTTATAGGTGACTATAGGTTTCACTGTGTCATGAAATATGCAGTATAACGCTTTAGCAAAAGCACGCAAATTTCAGGAAATCCTGCCAGAATAGTTGAACTTTATATCAAGGTTCTCAGATTCACTAAATGATAGCAGGCAGGAGCTCCATATGATTAAATGCTGAAATGGAATCAAAAGTTGTTTTAACACAATGTTTAAGGGTGTGAAAACTTATGCTACAAAGGTATTTGTTATTTTTTTTACAAAGATTTGGGCTTTTCACATGAAATTTATAAGATATTTGTCCCTTTATCTTTGGGGAAAAAAATAAAAAAATGATTCACTTCCCATCAGAGCCTCTGTGTTTTTAAAAACGTGAATCACTTGGCATGAATAAGATATAACGTATGTTTAATGCTTAGTATTCCTTTAATGACGCAGTTGAAAGAACGACTCAATACAAAATGTTTACTTTAGGCCATAAAAACGAGGACTACCAACTCTGCCAATAGTCATTATAAACTGATGTAACAGTTGTAACTCTAAACGCTTCTGGGGATTGCAGCCCCCAAAGGTTATCTCCTGGCGTTTAGCCCAATCTTTTTGTTCTTCACTGAGGCTTTTTGCCCCATTACTGTTCAATGAAAAATCTGATGCAGTCGTTGTGAGCAGAAGCTCGGACTCTGTCAGCCCTGAGTATGTGGAAGCAGAGGTATTTGGTAAACCCTGGAAGGTTGTTTTTCCCTCAGCCATGTTGGCATCCCTGTGGGTTTGTTCTCTGTTGAGATCCTGTGGAGGTGAAGGTACAACTGACTCTCCCGACAAAACTCTCAGCCTTAGAAATTCAAGCTGAAGTCTGTGTGTAACCTCAAAGAGAACAAAATTACACAAAAAAAAGATTGTCCAGAAAACAATCGATGTTCTCACTTTGATAGTTATTTTCCAGTAATCTCAATACTTTTAAAACTGTATAAAATAACCGTTTTTGTGTACAATGTGACTTAAAACAGTTCTTTCTCGGGTTAAAAGCCATCTCAAAGAGCAACTTGCCAGAACTTACCCGTTGATTCATTCAAATACAGTTGTGCAACATTTTGTCAACCACAGATTTTTAGTACATCCGCCATTCAGTCTCATGAAACAAAAGGCTTATTTAAAGAAATAGCAGGCATGACCATGTGTGTGCTGACATCAAATCGAGCTAAATCTCAAAGCTCTGTATACCGAAGCAACCTGATGCCTTTCCCTTTCTGTTGCTGTGTTTTAAAGGCACCGGGGCATTATAGTTTTCCCCCTACTACTAACTTAGGTTGCCAAGCTAATAAATGCATTAATGCTGCAGTAGGAGTTCTCAGAAAACCGTGGACTTAAACTGATAATTTAAACAAGCACAACCTTACAGGTCCATTAACCTTGCTCTCTGCTACGCCACAGAGCCCCCCTCCACAGCTCCTCCTCCACCCACAGCAGAGCCTGCAGTGAACGAGCGGCTTGCCTTTCGTCATCAGTCTTCTTCTGTTTACCTGTCTTTGTTTTCTAAGCAGCTGCCACTCGAGAAATTGGAATGTTTTTCTGTAACGTTAGGTTGTTTTTCCGCCTTTAGAACAGCTGCAGCTCACTGGCAATCTTTAGCTTGAAAGACGGGGCAGGGGTGTCAGGTGCGCTTGTATGAGTGTGACTGACACTGCTAAGACATTCCTCCTGGCTCTGATTTGCGGTGTGTTTCTGCAAATGGCAGTAGGACCACTCGGAGGAGCCAGAGGAGCTTGATTTTTTTCACAGATTATCTGTCTCATATTTTACCGTCAGGACATAGTGACAGTTTTGACAAATATGTAAAAAAATAAATTTTTACAAAAGTTACCTACTGCAGCTTTAAAGTAACTGAAGTCTAATAATTAGGCTACCACAAAGTAGGCTGAAAATAATGACCCCTAATGTGGATTAGAAACAAACAACATTTGGTCTGAAATAAAGGATTTTTCAAAAATAAACTCTGCATTAAGTCATTGTAGGAAAATAAAACAAAGTCAGCAACCCATACTGTTGCTGACTTTATTTTATGTAACGTTCAACAAACAGCTAAATTTGGATAGCAAAACTCGCAGACATAACACTGTATAAAATGGATCACATATGTTCTCCTGACTTGTTCTTTGGTTAAAACTCAAAATGTTATTAATACAAGTCCTACTATTAAACCCAGTTGCAAGAAAACTCAAAATAGAAACGTCTAATTGGCCTGTCTATATTGACCTAATGAGCAGCTCTGGTCAAGATGTGACTGGTGAACACCAGCTTTTTATTACTACTCAGCAGGTAAAAGATTCAGGTTCTCCTAATTAAATAAACTTGACCCCTGTGTGACATAATCTCATGAACACAGCTCGCTGGCATTAACATCATTGTAAAGCAACATTTTTACATCTTACTGTATTTGTCTTTTCATTCTGTTAAAGATGTTCAGTGAACTCTGATCACGCTGGTTCTGTAAAAAAATTACAAGGCCCCTTGTTGTCTCTTCTCCAACCCCAAAAACTGGGTCGCAGTGTTTGACCCACTTTGGTCAGTTAAAGAAATAAGCCAGCAGGATATGTTTTAGTTCCTGCTTCACAGTCGGTGCTTTCTTTGCACAGCAGGAAACCAACCAGCGCTGCAAGGAGATGTTATGGTCCAATGGTAAGTATATGCTGAAGGCCAGGAAGTTGATTTCTCACCAAGCACTCACAGCATTTAAAAGTATATTTTTACTGTGATCAACATTCCAATTTTCTCAAGTTTTCCTCAGATTTACCAAAATAAAAAAAAACTTCACACACAATTAAAGTCCAAACTTTACTGAACTTTATTAAAATGTACAGAGGAAAAAAATGCAATTACTTTAAAACAATGCATGGTTAGATGATAGAAGTGGAACATGACCAGGGTGTCCTGTGGTGTGGTGGTAGAGCAGCAACCTAAAATACGGAGCAGGTTGGTCCTCAATGCACACCTCACCGATACTGAAAATAGCTCACCTTGATTTTTCTTCTCTCTGTAACAATTTTAACACTGTAGAGTGTTGCTATTAGCTCAAGCTGGTAGCGAATATGTATGGCGTGTTCCCAAATAAAAAAAAAACAACTGGATTTTTTCTGATTGGCTGGCCACTGGTCAGGTTCGGTCATCTTGATAATCAAACTAATTTTCTAAATGAAAACTGATTTTAGGAGCAGTGAATCAAAGAAACGAGAATTTTACAAGCTTACAGGTTTCATGCCAAACACAGCTATAACCTTATTATTAGAACATTAAAATAAAAAAAACTGTTATAAAATAATAACTGATATGAAAATATGCTCCAACAGTTTCCCACTATCTCAGCCATTTCCACCCATATTTTCTCCATTCTCCTCTACTCCTGCCCCCTGTCTCTTCCACTCTCTCTTCCCTCCTCCTGGTCTCCCCCCTTTGCTTGTGTTCATACAGTGCGCTAATCACCAGCTCAATAAATCAGTGGCTCAGCCAATAGCCATTACTTCAAATTAGAGCTGCTTGTCCCATGAGGGAAAGCAGCTGATGCCTTCATAAAGGCGCCTTTCATTAGTGGCTATTGACCGGGCCGAGGTAGCAGCGAGTCTGCGGGACATCTCGCTCCATGGGAGGGCAGAGTGGGGAAGAGAAGAAAGAGACGGGCTGCTTCACAACGAAAACTCAAAGTTGTTCCCAGTAAATAAATCTTGGCTGCAGATATCTGCTAGGATTTACTTTCCTTTAACAGATGGGATTGGGTGTGCTGCCTCTGGGAGGAAGAATTACAGTATGTGTGCTGGTTTTGAGGCAGGAAAAAAAT